>JARHVA010002764.1:1267500-1752500 GCA_037957365.1 Torreya grandis
ATCTTATTTACTTCTAATATTTCGTGGGTGAATATTAATTTTTGTATGATAATTTTATTGAACTTTAAATAAAATAATTTAGTTATTTAATTACCATGCAAAATATTTGGTAGGTGAAATTTATTTCTTGTTGTGGTAATTTTATTCATTTACTTATGAAATTGATTGTTTTTATTTTATTTTATTTTAAAATAAATTAATTAATTATTTTAGTGGAAGTGGAATTAATTAATTTAAACCTTCTTATAATAATTTTAAAATTTATGAATTTGTATTGAGAATATAAATTGGACTTTTGAATAATTAGATGTATGTAATTATTGATAAATTTGTCTTTGGGATTACTTGAACCTACGTTGAGCCTTTGATTTAAGCATTAGGAGGTTGTCTATGATAAGTGTAACATTCCAGCTATAGGGTGACCCTATTTCTATTGACATTATAATGTAGGGTTCAACATGAGGCCGCTCATTTGATGAAGAAAATTAGGATTTCACCTATGCTTTTGTTGAAAAAGTCTTTGTACTTTTTGTATTGTTTATATAATTGAATTAAATTGTGTTGAGCAATGCAAATGACATATGTTATCCTAGAATACCATATAATCATATGTTGGAATTAGATCACGATGTTGGGATATAATAGTTTATTTGTATCTTTTAAATATGAATTTTATAAAATAAAGGCAAAATTTATTATTGTGTTCACCTTAAGATTTTTTAATAAAGAATGTTTTATATGGGAAGTGTTGCATCAATAGTAAATAATTTAGAGAAAAACATTATGAGAGAATAAATATTAGGATTGGTAAGAAAAAGGATTGTAATGTTTATAGCATTATAATGTTAAAATAAAGTGTAAATAGGATGCAATAAATAGATGTGGTGAAAATCTATATAACAAGGCACATGTTATATATATATATATATATATATATATATATATATATATATATATGAAGTATAGTTGGTATTATGAAATGATAGTATAAGAGTAAAGTTATTTATTTAACAATTCTATATATGTTAGGCTCTTCAAGAATTTTACTTTTACCATTTTGCTAAAGACTTAAGGGGTTGTAAGAGGACTTGATTAACTTAAGAAGTTGAATATAGAACAAAACCTACGTTGTCCCATCTCTTTAAGAAAACCTATGTTATTTATTGACCAATAATCTTAATGATTGATGCTTTTATTCTTGATTATCAACAATTGTGATCTATTGGTTAATTATGCTTGGAAAGAAGCCCTTGAAAGGGAATTCAAATGATAAACTTGTCTAGAGTGTCAAACATATTATTATCTTGATAAGCTTAGACCTCTAAAATTTAATTATAATGATATATTCAATGCCTTAGTCTATGGAAGAATATAACCCTTATTAAAGTCTATAAGTATGCTTGGACTAGTGGATAGGTTGTGCTAGAAGATAATGCTTGAAAGGAAGTATAATATTAAGGATTTTATCTTATTAAATGTGTAGGAATTATATTAGTTGGATTCCCTATTTGTTCATTGCAAAAAGAATTGGTGGCCTTATAAACTAAGGTGCAAGATATATCTCTATGATTAGACGTAACATTCATACTATCTTGGATTAAGTATGATCATGCTTAGAAAATATTATGAATTGTACAATATGTCCTCTATTACATTATATTACAAAGGATGGTAAACAATCATCTTTATGACTCTCTCAACTTTGGACCATGATACAATGTGGTGGTGATAGGTATGAACCTTCTCTCCAATAGAAAGTTCATATACCCTTGAGTTATTACTATTCATTATTGATAAGGACCTTGAAATTATAAAATCAAATTATTTGCATACTAACCCTTATCTGGTACTTTTATGAGGACTTGTCACATTTTTATCATGATGAGATAGTTTCAACATTCCATATCATTACTCTACATGAAGAGTTATGTTATCTATCCATATTTGATAAGAAACAAATCAAAATGAAGTGAGGAATTGAGTGTTCTTTTAGTTGAATATTGTACAGAGGATTGAATCCTTGAGGTGTTAATCTTCCATATCATTTAGGAATAGATGAATGTAAAAATAAGTTAACATGGCTGAAACCAACCTAACAAAAAATTCTTAAGATCCTTCTCATGTCTAAAGTTTTTTAACATATCCATCTTGTTGATGGCTTGTGCTACCAATTACTCACCATTTTTTAGTTATGGTCAATATTCATGAATTATCCCTTACTACATGAGAGGATATAAAGTAACCATGACATCTATTATTGACAACAAACAAATTGTAATATTTTTTAGCAAGATTCATTTCCTTGTTATCATATTATTTTTATATGTATGTGGATATTGATAATTAAAAAAAAAAGTTGGTCATGTTTTTTTGGGTATGTAGTGAGGACATGTGTTACAGAAATAAAATTTAAATTTGACAGATGGGCCCTCAAACAGAAGAAAATGGCACATGCTACATCAAAAGAAGTTGAAGAACAAAGTAATTAGAAGAAAATGGGACTAAAAATAGATAAAGGAGTCAAAAATAAGCCTCCTATAAATAAGAATGGTGCACAAATAGAGCTAGGGAGAAAAATTCAAAATTTAAGCTATAAAATTACCCCTGGGGTGAAAAATATCCATTTTCACCCTCTCCCTATAGAAATATAGATCTCTAGTTTTGTGCATAGCAGGAGTGAATAAAATGTCCTATATCCCACACCATAAACATCTTGGTGAGTGCATTCAAGAGTACCGGTGATTGGTGGGGAGTGGGTATCGATAAGTACAATTTTCATTGGTCATTTTCATCATTAAGTGCATGTATTATAGTTAGGAAAATCATGAAATGGTGAACTCTCTGCTTTCAAAAAAATGAAAACAATAAGATCACCCAAAATGGTGATATCACCAACTAAACAATGAGACCGTGGCTAATTCAATGATATTGCCAAAATAGTTAAAATTTGCCAACTTGGCAAGGTTACATTTTTGGATAAAAAATGTTCCTAATGGAGAGATCATCAAGACAATTGGTAAGAATGACCTATGAAATAGTGAACTTACTAAAAAATTAGTGAGGATGTAGAACAACATAGATAAAATGGTAGGAATGACCTATCAAATAATGGGAACATCCTACCAAATGGTAAGATTAAAAAAAAATTGATGAGATTACCCAAAGGTAAACAAAGATAAGTAGAAAAATAGCTAAGTTAAGTAGGTTATAAAAATAAAATACTGAGTCTAAAAGTAGAAGAAAATGGTAATGTGGTCTAGCTAGAAGAAAATAAATAGATCAATGAAGTGATTTTGACATGTCTTGTGATATGTAAGATCGATTAGAAGTTATCACAATGTGTGAATATTTGTTATGAGTGCAATGCCATCTTGATATCATGACTAAGGACTTAGTGGCATTCTTAGAGATAGTGGGGCTACTTTACTTGGCATAAATGCTAGTCATTCAAGATGATAGGGTTTACTTGTTAGTCTTAGCTAAGTGCTAGTACTACAATACATCAATATTTCATTTGTTGATAGGAAAGGTGATGGTGACCTTGGAAAATGTATGGATAATTATATATATTTTTATTCAAGGACCAAGGATTCAATGGATGTAGCATGGCAAACTAGATGTACTAGAGTACTTAATAGGTATTAATGACATTGTGATAGAGGGTGGGGCCATTATATTGATACCATAGAGGATCTATTTTTCCCATCAGATGTCATCCCTGGTGGGGGTGGTGATGGAGTAGCAACAATAGGAAAATGGTAGGCATTGTCTCTTTTATCATTATCATAAGCCTCAGTGCCTAGCAAGGTGGTGATATTGATAGTAATTATCAATGGCATCTTATTGCCTAACAAAAAGAGGTGATTTTTCAAGATCAACTTGATAGGAGTGGTACAAGATATGTGGGACTCAACCACATGTTTTATATGGGGCCATAGATTATTATCTCATTTGTACCATGATCTAAACATGATAGCCTACCAGAGTAGCCAAATAATTAAGCACACCACATTGATATAGTTCTAGGCCTAGGAACACATAATGATCGAGTGGTTAGTTGGCTAGAAGATGTAGTGAGGATCCTAAGACCCTCTAGTGTTTGGTTGGTATTAGATAGGTACTAGTCTTTGAGGCCCTAAAGGTGATTTTTATTATTATAGGTGGACCCTAGATGAGATGGTGGATGGGTACTTCATCTGGCATCCTGATATGGTTGCATAGTTTGGTTGGTTGAAAGATGGATTTATTACCTGGTATATGCTTACACCATAATATATCATAGGCCAACATGACTCTATATGAGAGAGGTAAAAGTTTGATTGTGTTTAATGACATTTTGTCTTCTAGAAAGATGTTCCTAAGGGACCACACTTCTTTTTTTATGTTACCCATGAGATGAGGTAGTGGGGGCTATCAATTTTGAGAGTAGAGGTGATTAAGAGTTACCTAGTGGTTTAGCTAGTAGTTTGGGCATACACAAGAGGCATGGTAGATTTTAGCATTATAAATATCTATGGAACATGGTGGAAAAATTTTATGCCCATATAGTTGACTTGACCCTAGCCTCAAGGGCAAATATAACATCAAAGGAGGGTTAGATAGAGGTAGGGCCTAGTACATGGACCTCCATATGGTTAGATACTAAGACAGGGATAGGTACAGGGATAGACACATGCATAGGGACATGCATAAGCATAAGAATAGGTACATGGATAAGTTATGTCATAAGTTCCTCCTCAGAAAGTATTACAAGTTACCATATAATATATTACATAGTAAGTAGTTGTGATCCCTATGTAACAGGTTACACAATAGTTGAGCACACAATTCACACCCTTAGTGATATTATTATGATCAGATACAAAGGATAAGTAGGTTAGGGGTGAAGATGGAGGATAGGGATATCCTCTAGATATATATAGGATAGAGGTAGTAGTTAGTGGCTTTAAATAGGGTATAGATGAGATAGGCACCTCAAGGACTACTAGATCTATAGAATATTAGACCTTTATAAATGGACTACAATGAGAGATTACTGCTAGATTAGTAAAGATTGTAGGTCTTGAGTAGGATGTGGTAGGGATATGAATTGAGTTGGAAACAACTCTGGGGGAAACCATGAGGCTAAAAAGTATTATTATAGCCTGTGACATAGAGATTATAGCATTGAGAGGGCAAGATACCCATATTACTGACCTCGAGGGACAAATTATGATGCATGATGTCAAGATTGTAATAGCCATCATTGAGTGACATAAGGTATGCATAGAGTAAGATAAAGTTGAGGTAGATATATAAAGGCTCTATAATGAGCAAGATGAGGCACGATAGATTTTGTCAAATCAAGTTATGGCCAAATCACTAGTTTATGTGATCCAGGCCAAGGATGATGCCTTATAGGTGAAGGATGATGCCCTATAGGTGAAGGATGAGGCTACTTATTATCTAATATTATCTCAGTTGATATTATTAGTAGAGGATATGGATCTTAGAGAGTATACGTGCAGTCAAAAGACCAGCCAAACCTCAATATCACACCCCACAATAATTTTAAAGAGATCAATGGCCTATTCAACATCACAATAGAGAGTTATGGGACCACCACCACCATATGCACTAGTATTTGGTATAGGGTATAGTTTTAAACATAGTCCTCTCAGAGATGGACAGATCCAAAGCTAATATTTTGGTTGTAGTTCCTCTTTTTTCTATATATGAGATGTATATATTTTCAAGATGTATAAAACTATGATTTTGATATATATATATGACATTTATTTCCTTGCATATATGTTTTACATATACTTTGATATTATTTTATTATACATTATGTTCATGTTAACACTATTTAGATGTTAGATGTAGATTATTTAGCAAAATATAGATGTTGATGTTTTTTTTTTGCCAATCTTTCTTACTAGTTGATTTTACACTTTGTGTTTGTCTCATGGAGGTAACATGTGGTATGACTAGATTGTATATGCTTATTTAGGATATGCATATCCTTAATTAGCATAAAGATAACCATGTTTGTTTCAAAATTTGTCATGTGATGGGGATTATGGAAAATCAAATGACATCTTGATCATGTGTTTAGATAACTGTATCATGTTTGGAGAGATGCTTTTAACGAAACATTGGTGACATGAGCACTTGGTTTTCAATTTTACAAATGATAATATGCACCATAATTATAGATAACCTATGATAAAATTATATGTCAATTTCATAGGGACTAATTCAAATGCTAATACTTATAACTAAAAATCATGATATAGAACATCAAGACCTAAGTGTAAAACATAATGCATTTGAACAAAAGATAAACCAAAAAATATTTTAAATGCAAGTATAGCAAATTAAGGCCAAGATATAAAATACCAAGACTTAAGTGTAAAAAAAATTTACATTTAATCATAAATAGATAATAAAACAAGTGACGCTTAAATAAATAGGAAAACAATCAAATAAGTAAAACACACAAAAACACAACATAAGAAGATAAAAAAAACTTAACTATGTAATCAAAAATTATGCACATGTGATTGATAAGGCATTACTTTTGGATACCTTTCCCCCATGTCAATGTGACAGTGGATAGGCTAAAGTGATAATTAGGCTCAAGAAAGGGGGAATAGAATAATAAGGAAGGTGTGGCTGAGCTAACCCCAAATGCCCCGTGTAAATGGATGTTGCCTGTATATTCTATATGGACCTCAAGCCAATGTAGTTCTTCTGAGAATTGGGATAGAATAAAAGTAATGACAAGTACAAAGATAAATTATTTGTAGAGGAAAAATAAAAAGGGCTCATAAAATGGTGAGAGGGTAAGATAATTGTTGTTTGTAAAATGGTGAGAGCATAAGTTAATGGTAAATAAAAATGGGAATGGAAGCGAAAATGAAAAGTGGCCAAGCTGACCTGAGATTCCCCATACATCTAAGTACTACCTATGTAGTCTGTGTGAACCTCAAGCCCATGTAATTCTCCTAAAAATGGGAGAATATAATGAATTAAATGGTAATGATAAGTATAAATGATTGGTATTAGAGAATTTGTTCCCATCCAAAATAGGACCAAGATTAACAACCCTAGGTAAACTTTTTACAATGGTAACAACCCTAAACCAACAATAAAACCTTGAGTATAAGGGAAATACCATGCAATAACAAGATAGGAAAAGGAAGGTACATAAAGGGTAAATAATAAAGGAAGAAGCATTTAGAGTATGTGTCTAAGAACTATCAAGAAGGTAACACACTTAATGACATACCCTGATACACTTGTCTAAAAAGATGTTGTTGATGTTGACCAATATGGAGTGACTTTAGAAAAATGTTGTATGTAACACATGTTGGTTGTAATAAGATCATGATGCTAATATGAAATAGGAAGAAAGATAAGATGATCCCGGTAATGGGAAAATGAGGGAATGGTTGAATGCAAAATGGATGCCCCCAAGTAAGGGCTCTAATAGACAATGGTTTAAATTAGTTAAGCGTAGAAGCATTTTAGATGAAAAATATTCATATGATCCTCAAGCTATTATCCATCTTGCATAGCTATTATAAATGCCCCAAAATCATAATTTATAATAATAACATATGGACCTGGCCAATTCTCTTCAAAAAAAATTCATTCAACATTTATAATCTTCTAATTTTCTTTCAGCACTAAATCACCAACTTCAAACTATCTGGGAAGAATACATTTGTCATAACTGTGGCATAGCCAATTTTGATAAGCTCTCAAATGGTATAATGTAACTAACCTTTTCTCATCCAAGAACTCTAGTTATTGCAATCTATTGACTCTATATTCTTCAACATCAATGATATTCTACAAGGAAATTTGTAGAGAAGGTAACTCAATTTCTATAAGGATAATGGTTTCAAAACCAAAAACTAAGGATTATGGTGTGGCTCATGTAGGCATGTGAGTATTGGTAAGCCCACAAGGTTAGGAATAATTGTAAGTTTTAATTGCATACAACATCATTGAAAATCTTGTTAATAATATTAATAATTTTTTTATTTCATGCCTCATTTTGGCCATTAATTTGAGGAAATTAGGGCATGAACCTTTTATGCTCAATATAGAATTAGGAACATAGGGATTTTACATCTTCATTTTTGAATGATCCACCATTATCAAATATAATGGTAAAGGGAATGCCATAGTGATACATGAGATGGAAATAAATGAATTTTTATATATGTTTTTTGTTTATATAAGTGAGAGGAATGGCCTCTATCCAATTATTAAAATATTCCATAGCAATGAGGATATGTTTGTGGCCATCAAAGGAAGTAGGGTTTATTTTCCTTATGAGATCAAGTCCCTACATTAAAAAAAAATCAAGGATTAGTGATCAATTAAAGTTGTAGAGAATGATCATGGATTAAATCACCATGCCTTTGACAATTAACACACTTTTTGACATATTGACAAGTGTTTGTCTCCATTTTCCATAAATAATATCTTGTCTGAAGGAGTTTCTTGACAAGGTCCATGTAGCTAGTGTGGGGCCCATAAATTTATTTATGTACATACTTAAGCACTACTTTAGATTATCCCAAATTCAAAAAATGAAATTTCATTCCACTATAGCCCTTATGATAGCATGTATTACCATATAGGGTATAACGGGAAGCATTATGTTAGTAGGAAGAATTTGGTCTTGGAAATAGGCATATAGGTCTTAGTGCTAAGGGAGATCAAGACCAATAATATCACACCCATCTAAAAATTTGGTTGTACATGATCTATTTTAAGAAGTTTCTCAATGATAAATTAATACTCGTTTACACAACCTGTTATTGGTATCATGGACCTAATGGTTTCCATTACATATGTTGATAGATTATTGACTCTTAGTATCTACTCAAAGTGAATAGTTTCAAAATGTTGTTTAAGGTTTTTGACCATATTCTTAAAAGGTACAAGCTTCTCATCTCTAGGTTGGTATTGGTTTGTATCCTAATTAATGATCAACTTGGAATCCCCATATACCATTAACTATTGAATGTTTTATTATATTGCGAGATGAAGTCTTATAATGAGTGCCTCAAACTCAACCATATTATTGGTGCATTTGAAGCTAATGTGAAAAACCTTGGGAATGAGATCCCCTTATGGGGGGATTTGTATCGATAAAATCAGCTTCAACAAGTTGATCTATAAGGACTTGCCCCTTAATGAACTTTTGATTATGATACTCATCATAAAATTCACTTATCAACGTTACCCACTTGGCCATGTGACCTATTAAAGTTTCCCTTATTAATAAATGTCTGAGGGGATTGATCTAGGATATGACAATGGTATTATTATTTAACATGTAGTGATGCAACTTTTGGTAATTGAAAATAATTACTAAACTATCTTTCTCAATTGGTAAATAATTATGTTCATAAGCTACATGTGTCTGGATCAAATAGTAAACTGCATGCTCCTTGCCACATTTATCATATTGAGCCAAAAGTGCTCCCAGTGTATGTTTTATTGCTAATATGTAAAGGAGCAATGGGATACCTAGTGTAGGTGGTATCAATACTGGTAGATTGTCCAAATAGGTCTTTAAGTATTCAAAATCTTGTTCAAAACCTGTACCCCATTTAAATGTGACAGCTTTTTTCAAAAGGTGAGTAAAAGGATGACACATAACTACCAATAGTGAAATGAATTGGGGAATGAATTAGATCTTACCCTACAAGTTATAGAGTTGTTTTAGATTAAAGGGAGGAGGAATTTCCATAATATTTCTAACCTTAGAAGGATCAACTTCAATGCCTCTCCATAATACAATAAACCCTAGAAATTTTTTAGAAGTCATGTCAAAGACACACTTTTTAGGATTGAGGTATACCTTGTATTCATGAAGTCTCTCAAATATCAAAGTAAATTTCTCTTCTTTAGGTTCTTTTGAGCCACATGGCTCACCCATGTAAGAAGAATCATAAATAACCATGACTAGGAGCGACCAATTAACAAACTATTTTGAGAAGTCCTAAACCAATCATTCAAACACTTTGTGTTCCTATAAAATGATATTTAAACCAAATATAATACTTGGACTTAGAGGACACTAATATTCTTGATGAGTTAAGCAAATATTCCCATCTAAGGGCACCTAAAATAGGTTTTCACCCATGGACTCATATTTCTCTTTATTTTTTCCCTGATCCAAAGGCACCTCAAAGAGGTTTTCACCAAAGGATCTCGATGATTTAATTTTTCCATAACCAAGAAAGTTCACTTATATATAAATTAGGCTATAGGATATAATGTGAAGTTAAATCCCAATTTATGATCACCAATTGGCAACCTATCTTTAAGACCCATGAACTCAATAATTGAATCCTTATTATGAAATTCATCTAATGGTATGATAGAATATTATTAGTCCTAATAAATTAGATTTAGATAATAGATTTAAATGGGATAATGGGTTGTGATGGTGAGAACAACATTGGTATCAAATAAATTAGTATTGACAATCTCATTGTATGTGCTATAATGGGATGTTATGTCACTTCTAGGAGTTTCTTCATCAATTGATAAAGTAGTTGTTATCACTTGGATTGGATCCATTTGAGGATATGTGTCAGATATCCTCATCCAATTGGAAAAATTTAAACACCTCTAGGCTTATGGGTATCCCAAGGATGAGGTGAATCTCTAGATAGAAGGACTAGCTCCCTAGATGTGCCTTGAAATGCTTTCACTTATACTAACTAATTATTTTTGGGGAAAAGGGTTAGAGTTTGAATGAAATGAAACATATTATATGAGGTGATGCACCAATAATTTTACCATAATACTATTATACTCCATCACTTTTGAGACAAGGCATACAACACTAGTCTAAGAGTCCTAAAATGCACTAACATCAATATTTCAATATGAAGGTGACATGCCTGAAGACTATCCAAGGTAAGTGGAAACATAGATCATTTTTTAGATTATAAGACTTAATTTTACACTTAATAACATGTCCATACACTTAACAACACTTTATATGACCTGTTAGGCATGGTATCACTTACATCAAACATGGAAGGATTGAGAGAAAGCAAGGATAAGTAAATATCTCTTAACCATTCACTATACATCTATTCACACACTTTTACAAGCTGATATATGAACTCAAAATAGAATTTATTTATTTTATAAGGTGATTAAAATGTCAAAACTAGTATGGCTTCACCATACATGGTGTGGTATTAGATTATAAAGGCCAAAATGGTAGCTCTTATAGCACTTGAGAGAGAGAGAGGAGAAGAGAGAAGTCCAATGGTCGCAAGGACACTTTTCAAGATGATAAAAAGAGTTAATTATGCATGAGAAGAAGATATGAAATGAACCATGTAATTTCAAGAAGTACAAGTTCCCATACAAGGCATGAAACTCTTGCAAAGTGGCATGAAACTCCTCATTCTAACTCAAAAACATGCCATCATGATTTGAACTTGTTTAAACATACCAAAAATTATTAGAGATAGGTATGATGATTTAAATTAATTATAATGGTTTCATAAATGCCTCTTCATTCATTTTTTTAGGCTTAGTTATTTGTAATCATCTGGGAATGAGTCATCATCATCTGTAGTCCAAAAAACTCTTCCTTCATGTACCCTACACACTTGGCCTCCAAAAATGAATTATTTTACCATGAAAACCCATCAGATGGAGTTTATGATACCTATCAATACCCTCCATATATTTATAATCATTAGGTACACCTTAAAATCACTTTTACTTGGAGTTTTCACACTTTTCACTAGCTTGGTCACTATGTCAATTTTGACTGGTTAAGATGAAGCATCTAGTTTGGACACTTAAGAGTTGTTATGAATAAGTAAATGGACATGAGGGTTTATCCCAAGTAATAATCCTTCTCCCAAAGGTTTTTTCATCTTTATACTCCTTTTTAAACCTACAAAACACATAAAATAGTCAAAAGTACCCTATTCATACAGTTTCATATAGTCCAAAAGCATGGGGAGTAGCAGGAGAGAGTCCTATACAAGTTTCAATCATTATTATAGGTAAACTATTCCATTAGATTATCTTTCCAATGTCATTTATCCAATCGGGGCACTAGCAAGGGTTTTGAACAATTTGACCTCTTAAGCTTTATTCATAAAGATTTCATGTTCAAATCTCGACTTAATTCCAAAAAAGAGCTACTTAGGAGCCTATCTAACATCTCAAAATGTCTTGTATTCCCATGAAAATCACAAAGTGAGATACAAGCACTTAAATTTATGTGATCAAGATCATTTTTCTAGGGTAAATTTAAGTGGCGAATATTCATTAATTCGTGAATATTCTATTTTAGGGAATTTGAATTTGGCAATTTTTTAGGGTGCAACATTTGACCCTTTCACCTAAAATTTTGGGATGTCATTTTTTTAGGGGTCGGCTCACCAATGATTTATAATATTTATGGTGGTATCCAAGAAATTTTCCATATATATAGTACATATATTCCCAAAGGTCATGAACTTACCACTAAAGTATATTTATTTACTAGATTGTAAAGATCTTGAGACTTGAGGCCACACTCTATCACTCAACTACTTTCAGCAACCTGACCTCCACCAGAATTATGCCAGCAATGTAAATTATATTCCTAATGGTACTATGTCAAATGGTGACAACTAGGCACCCAATCATAATGTGTCATGTAATGGCAACCTAACACCTAGAGGCAATGTAACACATGATGGGAACCTGCCACTTGATGGCAATGTGTTGTATGATGGCAACCTCCCACTTAGACATGATGTGCCATGTAATCGAAACTGATAACTTGAAAACCATCTACTACATGATGGAAACATGACATCTATGAGTGGTGTGTTGCATGACTATAAATTGACACCCTATAGCATTATGCCACATGATGATAATTTTTCTTCTGACAGCACTATGATGCATGGTCGTAGCTTGATGCTCAGTAGTAGATAGGAAGTTGGTAGCACTAAATCACTTAAAAATAAAGTTATTGCATCGAAAAGTAATATAAAGGGTAAATCATCATATTAAATACCATAAAAATTCAACATCATGTCTTATTTTAGAAATCCAAGAAAGAGGACTATGCAAATAGTAGGCACTTCAAATATAGGTAATTCTAAAACTTTTTTTGAAAATATCAGTTAATTTTTTTTATTGTAGAAAAATTGCAAAACCATTTCAATGTAGAAATTGACATGGATATTGACATTATTTCATTAGAAATAATTAATCCTAATAACTTCTCACCACCCAAAGATTTTATTGATAAAATGCCACCCCTAGAAGACACACCTCTGGACACTTCACAAGAAAAATGTAGTTCTTTTCAGACACCAAATTTTGTTTAAAATATCACTCAAAAAAGTTGACGAAGGAAGAGAAGTACATGGATGATAGGAAGGTATTTTCAAGTTGACTGGGTTGCAAAATATCTATTTATAGAACCTATAGAATTGAAAAATGGTAATGAGCCTCCAACAGAATGCAGATGTATAATTTGTAGTTGGAAACTTGGAAAAGAACATGGAATGTAACTTAAATTGGACATAATTGAGAAACATTATAGTAAAATATATATATCCATGAAGCACCCAGATAGACAGATAACAAGAACACATAGAAGGAAAAATGGAGAATAATACATACATGTAAGATATGTATGTGAATATGAAAATGATCAAAAGTGATAAAAACATCTTTTTGAGAAAGGGGGAACCATCAAAGTGCAATTTGGAAAATTTATGCAATCCAATCTTAGGGAAAAATATGTTAAGTTCTTTACTATTTTCCACATTTTAAAAAAGGGAAGACCCATTTTTGATTTTGTAGATTACAAAATTTTGTTTCAACATAATGGGTTTCTAGATATTCCATAGTCACATTGGTCAGATAATAGTGCTTGGGAAATGGCAAAATGTGTATCCATTGTTGAGAAGAAATATTTGAAATCAAGTGTTAAGAGATCATTATTTATCTTTATGTCCATCGATGAGGAAACTACAGTTGAAAACACAGCATGGGTTTCCATGCATGTGTATACCTTTGAAAACTATTCAAGGTAATCTCATCTTTTTGCTATCCATAAAATGGTAGAAAATTGAAATGTAAAAACCTCCATAAATTGGTTGTATCTAATTTAAGAGAGAGTTGGTATGGATGATTATGCCATAGCTATGAAGCTGGTGTGTATTAGTGTTGATGGTGTATCAGTGATGCAGGGGCATAGAAAGGGTCTTTGTGTTCACCTATAAACAATAGTTTCTTCATTTATGATTCCAATCCATTGCATGTCACATAGCATGAATATTGTTTACTAAATTTTTAGCACATTCAGTAATGTCACAAAAGTGGAAGAGCTTATTTTTGACTTGCATGCATACATGTCAATCAGCCCAAAAATATTTATGGAGTTCCAAAATTTTGTAATTAGGGTGATAGATGGTAACAAACTACTGAAAGATGTTGAAACCATATGGATTTCCATGTATGAACCTACCTATAGAATTTTTTAGGAATATCCATCGTTGACAAGGTTGATGTATAAGTATCACAGGGAAGTTGACAAAGCAAAAGATTTGTTATGTCATTTAAAAGATTTAGAAACTTTACTCACATTATGTGATATTTTGCCAAAGTTGAAGGAAATCAACTATTTAATGAAACATACCCAAGAGAGATCTATGTATATTGTTGACTTCATACGTTTGAGAAAACATGTATGTCAATGTTTAGATATATTATACACATCAAATGAAAGCTTTCATGGACCTATTTTTAGAATCTAGAGATTTATTTGAAATTTAATATACATGATTATCTTTGTGTCATGGTAAATGGCATTAAGATCCCAATGCACACATGCTCTAGAAGACTTGAAGTTGTATGAGTTGAAGATGTACATGTGACACATTTACTATATGATACTATTTTGTCTAAAACAAAAATTAAATTGAGAAAAATCTCACAAATTTTATCTAATGATATCAAATAACATTTTCAAAGGGATGAGTTGTTGGAGGGCATGGGGGTTGTGAATCCCATTTTTTGGAATAGTGTTAATAGGCAAGAACAAATAAACACATTATTTCACAAATACATGAATACAATTGTTATGCATCTCTGTAAATCTATAGATGTGAATGGAGTTCATATTTAATGGTATTTTAAATAAATAATTACTGATGTCTCAATCAACATAGATTAGGATTACAATAATGGATCAATTTCAGTGTTTAAGTGACCCAACAAAAAATGGTGTCATTACTCATGTATGGCAAAAACTATATCCAGGTAGCATATTACAAGAAAGTATTAGTGAATATTTTAGATTATATGAACCTATTCAAACAATGGTTTTGGTTTTTGTTGAAGATGAGCGAGTGTTTAGTGTATTATCCTTCATAAAGTCAAAACTTAGAAACAAATTGGATAAAAATCTAGAGATTTGCTTGAGACTATATGTTTCACGTTATTTTGTGGAAAAGTTTCCATATGATAGAGAAATGGCAACATGGAATTCTCTAGTGGAAATAAGAGGTGTGACTAATACAGCTACCAATACAAAAGATTAGAATACCAAGACTGAATACGGTATTGGCATGGTAGATTCAAATCACACTTATGATGAGCAAGTTTCTCAAGGATTGTTTCAGCTACCCAAATTTTAGTTTAATAAGTATAAAAATTACTATTTTATAAAATATTTTTTATTCTTTCATCTTCAAATACATTAAATTCTATAATCTATTTCCTTGATGTTACAATCATGAATTTTATTCAATACATTGGAATTATTTTTATTTTTTTTGTCCTATTAAAATTATTTGTATTTCAAATAGTAATTTATCTTTGTAATGCATGTCATTCATTAAGTAGTAATCATAATTATTGTTAACATTGTATAGATCATTTCCTTATAGCATTCATTGAAACATACAAGTCTTATGTCTAGACATGCACGATGCACCATAGGACACCAGTTATCTTGCCATTAAAACTCTAATTATTAAGATTTATTATTTTTCATTATCTTAATTATCTATAATATTAATTTAGATAGAATATACATAGATATAATATATGCATAATATTATAACAATAATTATTCTATTTCACGTTTACATTAGTACCATTACACAAATACATAGGGAATATTTTTCCTATAATTGGAAATTGGGGCCACATTTATAAATTCCACCACAATCAATGCATTCAACGCTATAGATACTAGAATAGTGTAATAATGCATTCAAATCTACAACTACTAGAACAATATAACGGTAATAATGCATTCAATACTACAATACTAGAATAGTATAATTCCATAAAATATCTACTCTACAAGAGGCTATTTTTCCATTAACTACTATAATATTCAAATACTACAACTACTAGAAATATTTTTCTTATAGTTGGGTTGGCATATTTCCAAATTCCACCACAATCAATGCATTTAATATTAAAACTACTAGAACAGTTTAACAATGCATTCAATGCTACCACTACTAGAACATTATAGCCATGCAATCAAATGCTACAACCACTAGAATGGTATAACAATGCATTCAAATCTACAAATACTAGAAAAATATAACACTATAACAATGCATTCAATACTACAACTACTAGAACAGTATAATAATGCATTCAAATCTATAACTACTAGAACAATATAATAGTATAACAATGTATTCAAATACTAGAACTATGCATTAGAATAGTATAATTCCATAGAATATTTACTCTACTTTTTCTCCATATAATATATAAACTTGACCACAATACAATATATATATATATATATATATATATATATATATATATATATATTAAAATTATATAGCTAAGAGTATTTGAAACAATTGTAATATATATATATATATATATATTAAAATTATACAGCTAAGAGCATTTGAAACAATTGTAAAATATCATTTAATAAAAGTAAGTGTTTTTCAAACAAACATGATATAAACTATTTTAAACAATAGAAACTATCATTTTGAACAATATAAACTCAAATAAGTCAACATTTTTCTAGTTGAGACTCTCCACCCCCTTGTTGCTTGCCATCCCCACCCATGGAAACCTTATTGTCTTGACCTACCTATAGATCCTCCATTATCACTCTTTCCTTTTGAAAATCCTTTGCAACAAAATTCATTTATGTAAGAATCACCCTCTTCTCATTCGTTGCATCTCCTACTAAAAGAATTATAGGATCTGCATCTATTTTTTTCTTTAATAAAATGCTTGTATCTATACCATGCTCTTTAATTATATTTTTCAAAGTGTTGTTCTATTTATTTTAATAGAACCAACTTTTCCTTCAATTCAATTGTTGAAGAGATACTTTTATAGACATTTTTCAAATGCACATTAAGAAGATGTGCTTATTTCTTCAAATTTTCATATTTTGCCTGCAATCAACAAATAATATATAAGTGTTAAGCACATATAAAGGTATTATAATAATCAAAATACATGTTATAGGTAAAGAAAACTTACTAGAGCTTTATCCTTCTCTGCTTGTGTAATGGTAACAAGGTTGATATCTTTAGCCCATTTATTGAAATATGTTTGGGCTTCTCCATTTAAATTTTCCAACCTATTTATCATAATCTCTAAAATCATATCATTGTAAACATTATCCATAAAGATCAATCTAGATTGATCTTGTTGCAATAAAGCGTCAATCTTTAAGGGTTTATTTCGAACAAGAGAAAACAAATTCACTCTTTAGCAATGGTTATGATAATGGGCATTGATTTCTTTGATAAGTGTTTTTGCCCTTATCTCCCATTATTTTAAATCATTAAATTTTTCAATAACACCTTCCCTCAAATTGGCAAGCGGATTTTCTAAAACTATATTTTCTAATGAAAAATTAATAATGGAATCCTCAAAGACATTTAAATTATTAGTGTGGGGTGGGGAAGAGGTAGCTGTAGAAGGCTCTTGTGAAGGCACATTAACAACTTGAATAAATTCATATGGATTGAATCCACCAAAAACTAAGGTCTTGCTTTCAATGCTAAGAAACTCTTCATCTAGATCAATCTGATAAAAATATGTAAGACCTTGTGCACTTGAAAGCCCACCAATAGATAAATTTAGGAAATCAAAAATTTACAACATTCCTCTACTTTGTGTAGGGAGGGAGATGTTATTTCCTCTTCTTTGAATCTACATGGGTGGTGGGGGTGGTGACATACTTCTCAATCTCTTGAAATATGTTGGGTGGACTACCAAAAAAAATTATTCAAAAATGGTAAATTCAAAAACATAAAATTAATACAAATTCAAATTGAATCTGTTGATGTTATTACCTATCAGGGTGACAAATTCAAATTGAATCTGTTAATGTTATTACCTATTAGGTTGACTGCTTCATCTATTTTGATTGTCCTTTCTGGAGTTATATCTTCCCCTCTTGTTGTGCTTGTGGTACTTGGCTCTTATTTTCTCATTGTGATTATAGGAAAGACATTGGTAGTTTCACCTACAAAATGAGTAAATTATCTTGTAAATTAACTAGCAAATTCTAACAAACTTCAAATCAAAAAGAAAGTTAGAATGGCAAACATTGATTGTGTTATGTGGAATAATCCTCAATGGAAACATTTCGAGAGTCCATTACAAAAAAAAAAAAAAAAAAACCATTATGAATATTATTTTTTCCATTGATTAATATAAGAAAAAGACATTAAAGAAAATTTGGGGGACCCTGAAAGTGAAAAAGAAACAAAATTAGTTCTTGGGTGTTTCACAATTCAAAATGAATTGAATGAAGATTCTATGGATTGGGTATCACTAGAACCCTCTGGAGCACATTGACCATTACTTTCTACCTATTTTCTTGTGTCATAAACATGCACTCTCACTTTTAACATATAATAGGCTAAAAATGTTAAAAATTGAAACATATATAAAGCAAAAAAATGAGACTTGGGAAAACTAAACTTACCTCCTATTCCTCAATAGACAAAGCGTTAGCTTTTATTTTTTAATAGAGGGCAGTGGGAATTATAGTATTTTGGATTTCATATAAGGCCTCATTGTACAAGGATAGAATGTAATTGGAAGATGAAATGATGCAAGTGTCCTTCAAGAATGCAAAATTTAACTCCACCCTAATCCTACTGGAAAAAACTGTGCACCAATCACATACAACACTCGAGAGAGAATGAAGAATATAGTAAATAACCTATAAGGGAATGTTTGATGGTCTTCCCTACAAAATAATTCTCACTTGAAAGAAATAGACAATAGATTTTAGAAAAAGATTGGTGATTTTTTCAATGGGGATCCCCCTTTGATTTTGATTATCTATGATTAGAATAGAAAATTAAAACATGAAATTAAATTAGGATACCAAACTATTTATAATAAATGATTTAGGTATAATTAATAAATGTTAATTTAATTAATAAAATCAACACTTACCAACTAGGTTAATGGACACTTTCTAAATCAAATCCACGTATTTTTTATCGATGCTAGATAAGACAACCTTGGTGATAATAGGACTTTCATTGCAATGTGGAAGACCTATTAAATTTTGGATATCTAATGGAGAGGTGCCAAAGGATATTGTTTTATTATTAAACTAGACATAGAAATGGCTCTCGCTATAGTTAAAATAGCCAACGAGAGATCACAGGAGGTTGTTATTGATAGTCAAATCATATTGAGACATCTACACTAGGCCTCTAAACTCACATTGATCAATATAGTAAATATAGGATTTAGGTTTCTCCAATATTTGAAGTAAATCTAAACATAATAGATTTTTGAAAACATAGTTGTGGATCTCCCTTGATTGAATCTAAGTTTTTGTGGATGTGGAAGCCATTAGAATAATGAAAATTTTGAGCTAGAAGTAGGTATGTTGATTTAGAATTAGGTAGGATGAGAAAACATTTTAAGTAAAGTGTGAAAATTAGGTCACTATAGTGGTATTTATAAGCAAAGAAGGGGATCGAAGCAACCAATTGCCATGACAAATGATGGTGTCATGAAATAGTGTTTTTCCACATGATAGGATGTTGATACATGATAGTATGATGCCTCACAATAGTATGATGTCATGTGATAGTATCATTTCATGAAATAACATGGGTTTTATGATGGTATTGTGTTGTATGACATCATGGTACCACATGACAATATGGTACAGCATGATAGCATGATGTTTTGTGATAGCATATTGTCACATAGTAGTATATTTTTATAGGATAGTATATTATCATGTAATAGTATGTTGTCACATGATAGTATGTTTTTGTGGTGACATTATGTTGCTTGATGGTGTACTATTGCTCAACATCATAATGATGCCCGATAACATAATATTACTTGTCAATGCTACGATACCCAATGGCATAATTATGCCTAGTAACTTAAGTTAATTAACATCATTAAAAAAATAGGGAAATTTTCCACCTAATCTGCATACTCTAATTCTCCAAGTGAATGAATCTTATTCACCTAAACAAACCTAGAGGCTTTCCATCATGGCCTCTTAAAGTGAACCCTACCTTTTTATAATTTGCATAGGCTTGAGTTGGTTTTGAGCCAAAAATAGATTTCTTTATGCTTATCCTAAATCTTAATTAGTTGTAAAATATGATGTTACCCTAGGATCATTTTTAAATCCATTATAGTACTCACTTAAGGTTAGAAATAAGTCTAACTCTCCATTTGGCTTTGGCATAGAACCTTATCTAGTAGGCCTGATTGTAACCCATGTGGTCTAGTCTATTAAACTAAGCTTATTTGCATTCCACCAGATTGAACTCGTTTTTTTGGTTCTACAAACATGTTTTAATATATTTGGAAACATACCTAAGGCTATAAATGAAGTTGGACCCTCAAATGAACACTAGGCTTAACCATCCCTCAAAGACTTGATTGCAACCTTTATGGTGTAGAGAATTATATTAGGTGCCCTCATTGTGTCAGGTATTTCTCATGTTTCCTTAGTTGTTATCCATATTCCTAAACCTTCTTTAAAATTTTAAATATCTCCTTACCCACCCATTTATTCCTACTCTCTAAATCTACCAATTTGTACACCTAGGGAAGTGCCCTTTATCTAAGACAAAATAAAGGAAACTTACCCTATTCAATCATATAAACTAAACATTGTGTGGGCTTCCTTAAGTCATAAGGAGGTCCTTTACTAATTTTTAGCCTTTTACCAGATCATTTGACTCCTCAAATTCACAAAACCCAACACAGACTAGGAAGGAGGCAAACTGCATGTATGACAATCATAGACTGACTATGTATTTATTTTAGAGAGGGTTTTTTATGATATGATAATTTTATTTGATAACCTTATGATGTTTTAATGAAATTTCCAACCTATTCCATGATTTTCTACTTGTAACCCTCTCTAAAATGCCTCCAATTTTCACCCTATCTGACTATGTGAAAGTGTTTGACTATGTTCTACCTTGGGAGGGAACCTGTAGGTGCATGATAATGTGTTTTAGGATGAAATAAATGATTAAAAAACATTATTACATATTTCATTATCATATAACATTGATTTGGACTCATTCATTACCTTAATTTTAAGCAATACAAACACTTGGATGTCATGCTTCATTCTATTGTCTATCTCAGTCACCTCCAGTTGACTATGTGGGAGTCTCAAGACCTTTAGGTAAAATATTTCCTTGGAAAATGTGTTATACTCTTTGGAAAAACTTTTTAAAAACTATATTCAACCTTCCAAGTTAGGTGTTTATGTCTATAGGCTCATAATCTTAGGTGCATGATTATGTGTTTTAGGATGAAATAAATGATTAAAAAACATTATTACATATTTCATTATCATATAACATTAATTTGGACTCATTCATTACCTTAAGTTTAAGCAATACAAACACTTGGCTGTCATGCTTCATTCTATTGTCTATCTCAGTCACCTCTAGTTGACTCTGTGAGAGTCTCAAGACCTGTAGGTAACATATTTCCTTGGAAAATGTGTTATACTCTTTGGAAAAAACTTTAAAAAATATATTCAACCTTTCAAGGTAGGTGTTTATGTCTATAGGCTCATAATATTAGGTGCATGATTATGTGTTTTAGGATGAAATAAATGATTAAAAAACATTATTACATATTTCATTATCATATAACATTGATTTGGACTCATTCATTACCTTAAGTTTAAGCAATACAAACACTTGGGTGTCATGCTTCATTCTATTGTCTATCTCAGTCACCTCTAGTTGACTATGTGAGAGTCTCAAGACCTGTAGGTAACATATTTCCTTGGAAAATGTGTTATACTCTTTGGAAAAACTTTTAAAAAATTATATTCAACCTTCCAAGGTAGGTGTTTATGTCTATAGGCTCATAATCTTCCAAGTTTACCTTAAGGGCTCTATGGGCACCTATAAGAAGGTTGTAGGTGGACATTTTATGGTGAAAGAGACCTATAGATTCTAATGGGAGGAAAAACATATTATAATATCCTCTTTAGGTGACCCTTATGCTCCTTTAAATTCATTTTTAATTAATAAGTTTATCTACTCATGAAAATATACCTCAGACTGCCATCTTGGAAAATTAGTTGCTCAAAGACTCAAATTCCTTTAGATGTTACTGAAGGAGTTTAGTCATAAATTAACAAGTTAAGGACCTTCAACTACTATCTTAACTTGGTTTTTTGCCTTCCAAACCTTACATGGCCCTTCTTTCTACTAGAGGATTGAAATTAAGTGCATCTAGATGCTTCCAATCCCTTGACAACCTTATTGTATGCATTTGACAAAACTAACCAAACCTCTATTTTGACATTTTAGGGATTAGGTCGCTGTATACTATCATTGAATCTATATAAGTTGGTTCTCAACATTCATTTGCCAATTTACACCTAAAATAGGTATTCCATGGTCCCTCAACCTATTAAAACTCTAAATAAGGATTTCAACATGTCAAAATCATCCATTAAGAGCTCTTAGTCCCCTGTTATGCCACCTATAGGTGGTTATTTCCACAATGTAGATAGAGAATACAAAATGTATAGGTAGACTAATGAATATGGACAATGCACTATTTTGACCCTCAATAAGGTTTCCAAATGTTTTACTAGCATTAACAAGGATTTGAAACAACCACTAGGACTCTTGTTCCATCATGATGTCATCCTCCAAGACTCCTGTAGGTGTACATTAAGTTTTAGTAGGCAGAATGTGTGCTTAATTAGAGAAGATGGATCTCACTTTCAATAATCATTCACCTCCTTCAAATGTTGAAATTAACTCTCTTCAACTTGTGAGTATTTAAAACAAATCAAAATAACATCATTTCAATTTGATTTCCCTTTTCAAGCACCTATATGTGTACATTCTAAGTTGCATTAGATAGGTAGTGGAGAGGAGTATGGGTAGTGAACATTGCCTTTAGCCTCTTATGAGTTTTAGGCTTATCCAAGTACCTTAAAATTCACCCCTCACATTCTAAAGGATCTAAAATATGTGTTAATACCTCATTTCCAATGTGAATTCCTCCATAAGAGCACCTGTAAGTGCACATTCCAATGGCAAACTATGTGCATGTGTAGTGTATGACTGCAAACCATGAATATGATTTAGATAATTAGAATTTAATGAAATTAAAAAACACTTGAAACATGGACACAAGCCATCAACATCATTTGACACCATTACCAAGACCTAAAAACATTGGGAGTAGTGGAAACCTACCTACTACACAAAATAGGACTAGTCTACAAACCTGAGGTGATTGGCTATTCAAACCAACTTAAAACTCGAAACCAAAAATTGGAATAACTTTAGGAGGGATCCAACATAATATATAAAAAACATCAATAAGTGAATTATACATATTTACCCAAAACTAGGCAAAACCTATAGGGTATACAGATTATTTGGAAAACTAGCTAGTTTAACTTCTTAGGAATGGTTCATAAAGCATAATACACCATTCCTCTACAAAAAAACATCAAATTTAATATGACTTAGTTTATAATATACCCTAAGATAATTTTTCTTAAAACCTCTCATGTTGACTGTACCAAGTACAAACTTGAAGACTATTTTTACTTTCCAAGCCTAGTGGAAGGAGAGATAAGTGATTTTCTTCATTTTATTGAGATTATAATCAAACTTATCACTAAAAAAAGTGTGTGGTAGACCAAGGGACACTCCTAAAATTTTCTCAACTATATAAGTTTGTACAAGTCCATACAACTCAAGAAAACTCCTCTTTTTTCAAGAAAACTACCTTTTTCTAAGGAACCTACCACTTTTTAGTTAGTTTCAATTACTTAAGACATAATAGGACACATGGGGGATGACATCATCCATTTAAACCTTCATATTTCCCTAGGAAGCCATACAAGTCATTAAATGCTCTATTTTGACTCATAAAATGGCTTAAAAGGCCCTATTTACTAATAAGACTAATGACCAAGACTAATACAACATTAAATGACATAAATTAACATATAATACACCCTATGACATAATACTAAACCCCCTATAAACCTCTAAAAATAATTGTTTTTCCTATAGGGGTCCTAATTTGACCTATAGGGTCAAATTTGGTCAACAAATTTGTGACTCATAGGGGTAGTATGCATTTTATACTAACCAGACTAGTAGCCTTATAACTCCATTGAGATATGGAGTCACATGTACATGAATTTTTAAATGTCTTATCTTTTACAATACATAAAACATAAGGAAAAACCAACAAGAAATAACACATAAGACAAGAGACTAAGAAAAACACACTTGTGATTCATGAGCACTTATGGAACATGCACACCAAACTAAAAAACTAACTTAAAAACTAACTAACCTAAGATAATAAAATCCCTCCTGGATCAAAGGGAAAGTTTTAAACCTTCCTTGATTCATGGCATGAAGGATTTAGTGAGACATGTAGCCTTTTATCCTTTAACATTGATGTCTCTATCTTCTTCATGGTGTTTTCCAACTTCATTGGCATGAGATTCAATGAGAACCAAGTAGCTCCAAATAGGTTAGCTATGTAAATAGACTCCTCTTTCATCCAAATAGTCTCAACCTTCTCATGTATTTGGCCTTTGAAGTGTAAGTTTGACAATATGATAGTCATCTTAGCCTTGACATCATTATCCATGTCTACAACTTTTTGCACACTAGCACCATCAAATGACTTTATGACAGTAGGTTCTTGAGTAGTAGAATTAACTTCATATTTATGTTTGATTAAACACTTAAGATCATGTCTATAAGACTCATCAACAAACTTGTCATTAGCTATGCAATATTTTGGTAAATAAAAAACTTTAACCAACTTATCAAATTATTTGCATATGATATTTAACTTCTGCCATAAATCTTCTTCCTCATGAATGTCATCTTCAAAGGCTATTTCCTCTACTTTCATCTCATGAGACTCTCTTATTACTTCCACTTCTTGAGGAGTGATTTGACCTTGTTCCCCATCCTTGATAACACATTCATCTTCACGCTTGAAATGGTCATCCACAATTTCATGATCATACATGGAGTCTTCCCCAAATACCTCTCTCATCAAGTCTTGTCCACATTCTTCATGGACACACATCCCCTCAAAAATTGAGGCATTAGAGTCTCCTTCATGGACACATATTCCTTCAAATATGGAGGCAAAATCTTATGGGTTGTCCTTTTCTTCACCAAGAGGAGTCCCTATGGTGATTCATTCCTCATAATCATTCATGAGATCTTCTTGATCAACCATGAATTTAATTTTCCTTCGTCGCTTCTCTCAAGATAGGCTCTTCCTCAAATGTGGGTGAGCTAAGAATTTTATGGATAGGCTCATGTGAAGGAGATGGAATATGAGGTGAAGTGGAATTTTTATGAATTGAATATGGAGTGTTAGGGGTAGGAGAAGGCTTATGTGTGGGTTTGGAAAAGATAAAAACACTAATAAGTTTATAGGGAAGTGAATTCTTGGACCAATTAGAAGGATGAGAATCTACATGAGCAAGAGTTGCATCTTGCCAATAATATCCTTGTGTGTAATCCATGGAAACATCTGATTTCATATGATAAGATTCATAAGAGTACTCTTGAGGATGATAAACATCATAGTATGAATTATAAGTCTCATATTAAGGTTGATACAGAGGTATTTCTTGATAGGTTTCTTGGTATCCATACTCATAGGGTTTTCTAACAACATGGTGTCCATATGGAGAGGGAAATGAAGTGTTGTAAGGCTATCAAAAGTCTTCATATTCTTTTTTATCAGCATCATAGATTCCATGTAGAGTAATATTACCAGCTCTAATATGATCTTTACCAGCTCCAACATGATCCTTATCAGTCTTATAACCAGCTTTGTTATGAGTTGCATCAGACTCATGATTACACTAGTAAGGATCATACCAAGGCTAATAATGAGTTCCATACGCTTTGATAAACCTAACCAACTTATCTAAAATAGTAATCAACACCAAGATCAGCCATAGAACTTCATTAAGAATTAATAACATAAGTAATGATCATCAAAAATCTTCAACAAGGATACCTAGGTTGCTTGACCAGTTAATGTAAGTTTGGAGTCACCATTGATGCTTAGATAGATGCCTCCAAAGGCTGATTATTGAAAGACAACACCAAAAATCTTTCAACTTCTTAGACTAAGAATCCCATCAAGCATGTCAAAAACTATTTCCACTTAGATTTTCACCCTTTGAGGATATGTCTTAGCTCTCCTCATCCAAGTGGCACAATTGAAACACCTCTAGGCTTATGGGTAGCCTAAGGATAGGGTGAATCTCTAGATAAAAGGGCTAGCTCCCTAAATGTGCCTTGAAATGCTTTCACCTATACTAATTGATTATTCATTGGTAAAATGGTTAGAATTTTAATAAAATATAACCTATTCTAGGGTGTGATGCACCAATATGTTTACCATAATACTATTATTCTCCATCACTTTTGAGGTAAAGCATACAACACTAGTCTAAGAGTCCTAGAATGCACTAACATTATTATTTCAATATGAAGGTGACATACATGAAGACTATCCAAGGTAAGTGGAAACATAGATCATTTTTTAGATGCTAAGACTTCCTTGTATACTTATGAACATTTTCATACACTTAACAACACTTCATATGACCTCCTATACATGGTATCACTTGCATCAAACATGGAAGGATTGAGAGAAAGCAAGAATAAGTAAATATCTCTTAACCATTCAATATACATCTATTCACACACTTTTACAAGCTAATATATGAACTCAAACTAGATTGAATTTATTTTTTAAGGCAAGGACAATGTCAAAACTAGTAGGGTTTTTCCATGCATGGTGTGGTATTATATTACAAAGGCCAAAATGGTAGCTCTTATAGAACTTGAGAAAGAGAGGAGAAGAGATAAGTGTAAGGGTCACAAATACACTTTTAAAGCTAAGCAAAGGAGTTACTTTTGTATGAGAAGAGGATGTGGGATGAACCATACAAGTTTAGGAAGTACAAGTGTCCATACAAGGCATGAAACTCTTGTAAAGTGGCATGAAAATCCTCATTCTAGCTCAAAAAACTACCGTCATGATTTAGACCTATTTGAACATCCCAAAACTAATTAGGGATAGGTGTAATGATTAGAATGAAGAGTAAGGGTTTAATACATGCCTCTCCATGCATTAGTTTCAATCTTGGTCATCTAGAATCATTTGGGAATGAGTCATCATCATCTATAGTCTAAAGAAACTTATGTACCCTACACACTTGGCCTCCAAAAAGGCATAAATTTTCAATGAAATTAATGGGAAGGAGTGGATTGCACCTTTCAAGACCCTCTACAGCCTTAGAGACATCAGGCACACCTTATAATCAATTCTACTTGGAGTTTTCACACTTCTCACTAGCTTGGTCACTATGTCAATTTTGACTAGCTAAGATGAATCAACTAGTTTGGATACTTAGGAGTTGTTATGACGAACTAAATGGACATTAGAGGTTATCCCAAGTCCTAATCCTTCTCCCAAAGTTGGTTTCATCTTTAGACTCCTCCTGGAACCTACAAAACACACAAAATAGTCAAAAGTACCTTATTCATATAGTTTCATATAGTCCAAAAACGTGGGGAGTAGCCTAAGAGAATACTCTACAAGGTTAAAGCATCATTATAGGCAAACTATTCCATTAGAGCAGCTTTCTAACCTCATTTCTCCTATTGGGTCACTAGCAAGGGTTTTGGATAGTTTGACCTCTTAAGATTTATTCATAAATATTTCATAGTCAAATCTCAACTTAATGTCATAAAATATATTATTATCACCCTATCTAACATCTCCAAATTTCTTGTATTCCCATGCAAAGCACAAAGGTAGATACAAGCACTTAAAGTTATCCTATCAAGCTCCTTTTTCCAAATTACACAGGCCTAAGTTGGTTTTGAGCCAAATATGGCTTTATTTGTGCTTCCCTTAAATTCAAATGGCTTGTACACATATGATGTTACCCTATTAACATGTTTAAATCCATTGTAGTGCTCACTTAAAGTTATAAATAAGTTTGACTCTCCATTTGTCTTTGGCCTAGAACCTTGTTTAGTAGGCCTGACTATAACCCATGTGGTCTAAGCCATTTAACTAATATTATTTGCATTATACTAGCTTTAACACTTTTATTGTGGTCCCAAAAACATGTTTCAATATATTTGGAAACATAACTAATGCTAGAAATGAATTTGTATCCTCAAAATGAAGACTAAGATTAACCATCCCTCATAGACCTAACTACAACCTTTGTGGTCTAGAGCATTATATTGGGTTCCCTCCTTATCTAATGTTTTTTTCATGTTTCCTTAGGTTTTATCCATCTTCCTAAACTTTCTTTAAAATCTCAAATAGCTCCTTACCCACCCATTTACCCCTACTCTCTAAATCTGCCAATTTGTACACCTAGGCAAGTACCCTCTGTCTAAGACAAAATAGAGGACACTTACCCTATTAAATCAAACAAAGTGAAGGTTTTTTGGGATTAATTAATTCATAAGGAGGTTCTATACTTATTTTCATCCTTTGACCATATCATCTAACTCCTCAAATGCACAAAACCCAAGACAAGCTAGGAAGGAGGCAGACTGCATGTATGACAATCATAGACTGATTATGTATTTCCTTTGGAGAGGGTTTTCTATGTAGTTATAATTTTATTTGAGAACCTTATGATGTTTAAATTAAATTTCCAACCTATTCCAAGCATTTTATCCATGTAACCCTTTTTAGAACCCCTCTCATTTGCACCATGTCTGACTGTGTAAAACTGTTTGACTATGTTCTACCTTGGAAGGGAACTTATAGGTTCATGATTTTGTGTTTTAGGATGAAATAGATGATTTAAAAACATTCTTAAATATTTAATTATCATCCAAATTTGATTTGGACTCATTCATTGTCTTAAGTTCATGCAAGATAAACATTTGGGTGTCATGCTTCATTCCATTGTCTGTCTCAGTCACCTCCAATTGACTATGTGGGATTCTCAAGACTTGTAGGTAACATATCTCCTTAGAAAATGTGTCATTCTCATTGGATAACCTTTTTAAAAAACTTTATTCAACCTTTTAAGGTAGTTTTTTAAGTCTCATAATCTACCAAGTTTACCTTAAGGGCTCTATGGGCACCTATAGGTAGGCTGTAGGTGGACATTTTATGGTGAAAGAGACCTATAGATGTTAATAGGAGGAAAAACATAGTATAATATCCTTCTTATGTGACCCTTATGCTCCTTTAAATGGATTTTCAATCAAAAAGGTAATCTACTTGTTGGGAAATACGAAAGCACAATTGATTACCAAATACAAGCAACTTACATGCGGAATTAAACCAGAATCACAAGTAACTAGAAATTAGAAACAACACAGAATATGAGAGACAATACATAACTTGTATTAATACTCATATAGAAAAGAATATAATAAAGAAGATGCCACTTCTTCTTCACACCTCTTAGAGGCTTCCCACACCTCAAGTGTATAGTAATTCTTTCCTCAAAGCTCTCTCTTTTATGGTCCCAACACACAACTCAAACACAAAGTTGGTGTTCACCTCCAACCAGTCAGTATCCACTACTGCCAGTACTCTAGTGCTCCACGCACTCCAAGTACACAATCATACTTCAAGTAGATCTCCCCTGAACTTGCAACAACCTACAACTCTCCAAGATCTTACTTATGGAAGGAACTACCTTGCCTTCCTCTCTTGTTCTCTGATGTGTTGTTGTCACCTTTGATCCCACTGTCACCTGCAGATCTCCTTTGACCTCGCACACACACACACACACCATGTAGATCTCTCTACACCCTGAAGAACCCTTGTCCTTACCTCACCAAGTCCTTATGATTCTCCAAACCAGTACCCCAGTGGATCTTCTCCCTGATCTAGCACACCTGCAGACCAACCTGATCATACACATTCGACACCCCTGTGGAACTAGGAGGAACACCCTTGCTCACTTCACACATAGAAGGAGCTAACTTTGCTCAACTCAAACTAGAACGAATTACAATACAGCCCATGATTCTATTATATAGATCTCATGCAAACAATAATTAGACACCTAATTACAATAATTAAATCCACAGCTCAAGACTAAAATTAGCCTCCTTCATGCAAACAATTGGTTCGTTAACAAATTGTCTGTAACACTCACAGTTTTGAACTGCATAGGCATCTGACGTCAGTCCCTGTCTACTTGGAGATGACCGATGTCGACTGATCCCTAACCGATATTAGTTGCTCTTCTTGTCTAATCCTACCGACGTCGATTGGCCTGACCGATGCCAGTGACTGTGACACTTCAGCAACCTCCTTCCCTGTTTGCATTAGTGAAGCTTTTAGCTCCACAACCTAACAATCTCCCACTTGGAGATAAATAGCTATATTGTACCTATACTTGTACCCCCATCTAATCTGTATCCTGGCTTGTATCCCTCTTCAAGCTCAACCTTGAAGACCACCCACCACAAATCCTATGGTGCACCTCCTGTCATCTGAGTAACCTGCCACATCCAAACCTACAAACCCATGTAGTGAAGTCCTGACCTACATAGCATGAATCCCTACTGTTGATCCCTCTCAGATACCTGAGAACCCACTTCCCTGAATTAGCTCCTAACACTCTAACAGCACCCACTACTTGGGCAAACTCAGGTCTATACCAAACCTCATGTGATTTCAGACACTGAATTGTCCAGCCCTTGGTGTGATCCAATTTTGCATCCTGTGTATTGAACCTTGCCAACACCTGATTCACATCAGCTCCCACTGGAGACAGAATTAACTTGTGATCTCCATGTCTCTCATGCCAAAGAATTTTGCTGCTCCAAATTCCTCATGACATGCCACTGAACTAACCTTACCCTTAGCTCAGCAAAACCTTATATGTACAAACCTGATAGCTAGCATACCATCCACATACAGTAACAGGATAATGTCATGACCATCATCCCCTTGGTAAGACAACATAATGGTTACACTGACATTGACTAAAGCCCTGCTTTGTCATCCACCTATCAAAACCTGTACCACTGTCCTACAGCATCCTCAAGACCATATGACCTGGCCTTCCATCTCACGTATCCATTCTCTCTATTCTTTAACTAAGGTATCCATTCATCTCAGTGCTTTTCATACCGGCTGGCAACCCTACCAAATCTCCCATTTGGTCTTGCATCCTGTTCATGCCATGCTTCCACTATTTTCTAGATCTTTCCTACTCTGTAGTCAAAAACTAGTATAAAGAATAGGAACAACAAATTTAAGGCTTACTTACACTTTTAGTCCTCCCCATGGGCATTTGAGACTCCTTGATAGCTTGTTGTCTACCCAAAATCCATCTCAGTGACCAACCTCAGTCACTACATAGTCTGCATCCAATCGACATCAGTTCCATGCACCTGTCTTGACTATCGACCCCACCGACATCAGTGTCTACCTGCTGCCAACATTGGTCCTCCTTACTATCACTGACGTTGGTCCTCCTGATCGACATCGGTCTTACCCTGCCTGACACCACTGGCTCTGGTCTGCACATGACCGACATCAGCACTTGTCTGTTCGACGTCAGCTACCCTTGATCGACGTCGGTACCTATGTTCACCTATGAGTGATGAATTTTTACCTACAAGCTTTCTTTGAATCAAATCCCTATCCAAACTACTTCGCTCAGAGTTACTCAGCCTTCTCCATTGATCTCTATCTGCCATCTCCTCCATAAACACCATGGCTTTCAAGTTCTTAAGTCTGTCAAAGACATCTGACTTCCTGTTAAGAATATGCATCTCATTCTTACTCATGTGACCAAGCCTACAAAGCCACATCTCTGCAACAGAAGAAGAATTAGTAATATAAGCAAGTAGATAAAGAGTACCTACTTTCTTACCACACGTTAATTCAAGTGTATCCGCTGTGAGAGTTCTTGTGCATCTCTCATCACCCAACTTCCCTGAAGCAATTAGCCTTATCTTCAAAATTGGGACCTGCATGACCTCCTTCAACACCCATGTGTTGGCCACCTACAATTTCAGCTTCACTTCCCCTTTTCCAATAATCTGACAAGGCTCACCAACCCCTCTTCTTGGGGCTGCATGGAAAGAGGCAAAAAAATCTATTAACCAAGATTCAACTTTATCCAGAGCATCTTGTGCAACAACACCTGCAACATCTACTTCTTCATGTTGATTTGCTACCAACCAACAATCTTTCTTTACCTGCTCTTTCTTTCCATAACACCGTAAGTGGCCATTCGTGCTTTTCAGTTTCTCCATTTGTAGCTTACTTTCTTCTGCCATTGCTATACTCCCACTCAATCAGAAACCCCTGAGAGTGACCTGTAACCAAACCCAAAACCTGCTCCCTATAACCTTAGCTCTAATACCACTTGTTGGGAAATACAAAAGCACAATTGATTACCAAATACAAGCAACTTACATGCAGAATTAAACCAAAATCACAAGTAACTAGAAATTAGAAACAACACAGAATATGAGAGACAATACACAACTTGTATTAATACTCATCCAAAAAAGAATACAATAAAGAAGATGCCACTTCTTCTTCACACCTCTCAGAGGCTTCCCATACCTCAAGTGTACAGTAATTCTTTCCTCAAAGCTCTCTCTCTTATGGTCCCAACACACAACTCAAACACAGAGTTGGTGTTCACCTCCAACTAGTCAGTATCCACTACTGCCAGTACGCCAGTGCTCCATGCACTCCACAAGTGCTCCACGCACTCCAAGTACGCAATCATACTTCAAGTAGATCTCCCTTGAACTTGCAACAACATGTAACTCTCCAAGATCTTACTTATGGAAGGAACTACCTTGCCTTCCTCTCTTTCTCTCTGATGTGTTGATATCACCTTTGATCTCACTGTCACCTACAGATCTCCTTTGACCTCACACACACACACACCATGTAAATCTCTCTACACCCTAAATAACCCTTGTCCTTGCCTCATGAAGTCCTTATGATTCTCCAAACCAGTACCCCAGTAGATCTTCTCCCTGATCTAGCACACCTGCAGACCAACTTGATCATACACACTCAACACCCCTGTGGAACTAGGAGGAACACCCTTGCTCACTTCACACATTGAAGGAGCTAACTTTTCTCAACTCAAACTAGAATGAATTACAATACAGCCCATGAGTCTATTATATAGATCTCATGCAAACAATAATTAGACACCTAATTACAATAATTAGATCGGCAGCTCAAGACTAAAATTAGCCTCCTTCATGCAAACAATCAGTTTGTTAACAAACTATCCATAACACTCATAGTTTTGAACCACACAGGAGATTGACATCGGTCCCTGTCTGCCTGGAGATGACCAATGCCGGCCGATCCCTGACCGACATCGGTTTCTCTTCCTGTCTAATCCTGTCGATGTCAATTGGCCTGATCGACACTGGTGACTGTGACACTTCAGCAACCTCCTTCCCTATTTGCATCAGTGAAGCTTTTAGCTCCACAACCTAACACTACTCAAGAGAATATACCTCAAACTCCCATCTTGGAAAACAAAGTTTCTCAAGGACTCAAATTCCTGTAGATGTTACTAAAGGAGTTTAGTGCATAAATTGATAACTTTAGGATAATTAAATACTATCTTCCCTAGGTTTTCTACCTTCCAAACCTTTCATGGCCCTTCTCCCTACTATAGGATTAAAATTAAGTGCATCTAGATTCTTCAATCTCTTAACAACCATGTTTTATGCATTTGACAAAACTGACCAAACCTCTATTTTGACATTTTAAGGATTAGGTCCTTGTATACTATCATTGGACCTTTAGAAGGTGGTTCTCAACTTGAATTTGCCAATATATTCCTAAGACAATTATTCCATGGTCCCTCAATTTATTAAGACTCCAAATAAGGTTTTAACATGTCAAAATCCTCCATTAAGAGCTCTTAGTCCCCTACTAAGCCACCTGTAGGTGGTTATTTCCATAATGTAGATAGAGAATACAAACTTTATAGGAAGACAAATAAATATGGACAATGAACTATTTTTACCCTTAACAAGGTTTCTAAATGTTTTTCTAGCAATAACAAGGATTTGAAACAACCACTAGGACTCTTATTCTAGCATGATGTCATCCTTCAAAACTCCTATAGGTACACATTGAGTTGCAGTAGGCAGACTATGTGCATAGGTAGTGAAGATGGATCTCACTTTAAATAGTCATGTACCTCCTTCAAATGTTGAAATGAACTTTTTCAACTTATGAGGATTTGAAAAAAATCAAAATAACATCATTTCAACATGATTTCCCTTTTCAAGCACATATGTGTGTACATTCTGAGTTACATTAAACAGTTAGTGGAGAGGAGTATGGGTAGTGAACATTGTATTTAGACTCTTATGAGTTATATTCTTATCTAAGTACCTTCAAATTTACCCCTCACATTCTAAAGGATCTAAAATAGGTGTCAATACCTAATTTCCAAAGTGAATTCCCCCATAAGAGCACCTGTAAGTGCACATTCCAATGGAAGACTATGTGTATGTGTAGTATATGACAAAAAACCATGAATATGTGTTGGATAATGAGGATATAATAAAATGAAAAAACACTTAAAATATGGAAACAAACCATCACCATCATTTGACACCATTACCAAGACTTGAAAAGGTTGGGAGTGGTGGAAACCTTCCTCCTACATAGAATGGGACCAGTGTATAAACCTGAGATGATTGGCTATTAAAACCAACTTAAAATTTGAAACAAAGCATGGTAATAATTTCATCATTGATCCAAAATCATCTGGAAACAATATTAATAGGATAATTGAATGGATTTACCCAAAACAAGGCAAAACCTATAGGGTGCATAGTTTAACAGGCAAACTAGATAGTCTAACTTCTTAGGACTGGTTCGTAAAGCACAGGACACCATTCCTCTAAAACCAAATGTCAAATGGAATATAACTAAATTTATAATATACCTCCTAGATAATTTTTCCTAAAACCTCTCGTGTTGACCATACCAAGTACAAACCTAAAGAGTGCTTTTACGTGCCAAACCTAGTGGAAGGAAAGATAAGCGATTTTCTTAATTTTTTTGAGCTTTTAATAAAACTAATAACTTAAAAAAGTGTTTGGGTGACCAATTGACACTTGTGAAATGTATCCAACAATAGAAGTTCATACAAGTTAATACAACTCAAGAAAAATCCTCTTTTTTAAGAAAACTACCCTCTTTCTGAGGAACCTACTACATTTTAGTTAATTTCATTTATGTAATACATAAGAGGACACATGGGGCATGATATCATCCATTTAAACCTTCACCATTCCCTAGAAGGATATAAAATTCATTACATGCTCTATTTTAACCCCTAAAATGGATTAAAAGGACCTATTTACTAATAAGACTAATGACCAAGACTAATACAACATTAAATGACATAAAGTAACATATAATACACCCTATTACATAATAATAAACCACCTATAAACCTCTAAAAATAATTTTTTTTCTTATAGGGGTCCCAATTTGACCTACAGAGTCAAATTTGGTCAATAAATTGGTGACTCATAGGGTTAGTATGCCTACTATACTAATCAAACTAGTAGCCTTATCAATCCATTGGGATATGAAGTCACATGTACATAAGGTTTGACACACACCTTGCCTTTGACAACACACAAAACATAAGGAAAAACCAACAAGAAACAACACACAAGACAAGAGACTAAGCAAAACATAATTGTGCTTCATGAACACTTATGGAACACACACACCAAACCAGACAACTAACTCAAACACTAACTAACCTGAGATAAAAACTCTCTCTTAGATCAAAGGATAAGTTTGAAACCTTCTTTGATTAATGACATGAAGGATTTAGTGAGACATGTAGCCTTTTATCCTTCAGCATTGATGTCTCCATCTTCTTTAGGGTGTTTGCCAGCTTCATTGGCATGAGGTTCAATGAGAACTAAGTAGCTCCAAATAGGATATTTATGGAAATGGACTACTCTTTAATCCAAATAGTCTCAACCTTCTCATGCATTTTGCCTTTGATGTACAATTTTGAAAATATGATAGTCCTCTTGGTCTTGATATCATTATCCATGTCTACAACTTATTATACACTAGCATCATCAAATGACTTCATGATAATAGGTTCTTGACCAGAAGAATTAACTTCATATTTATATTTCATTGAACACTTAAGATCATGTTTATAAGACTCATCAACAACTTGTCATTAGCTATGCAATCTTTTGGAATACAAAAAGCTTTACCCAACCTATCAAATTCCTTGTATATGATATTGAATTTCTGCCATAAATCTTCTTCCTCATGAATGTCATCTTCAAAGGTTATTTCCTCTAATTTGGTCTCATGAGACTCTCTTAGGACTACCACTTTTTTAGGAGTGATTTGACCTTGTTCCCTATCCTTGATAACACATTCATCTTCATGCTTGAGATGGTCATCCATAATTTCATGATCAGACATGGATTCTTCTCCAAATACCTATCTCTTCAAGTCTTGTCCACATTCTTCATGGACACACATCCCCTTAAAAATGGAGGCATTAGAGTCTCCTTCATGGACACACATTCCTTCAAATATGGAGGTAAAATCTTGTGGGTTGTCCTTTTTTTTAGAAAGGGGAGTCCCTATGGTGATTTATTCCTCATAATCACTCATGAGATCTTCTTGATTACCCATGAAATAAATTTTCTCTTCCTCACTTGCTTTTCTCAATATAGGCTCTTCCTTAAAAGCGGGTGAGATGAGAATTTTATGGATAGGCTCATCTGAAAGAGATTGAATATGAGTTGAAGTGAAAGATATATGAATTGAACATGGAGTGTGAGGGGTAGGAGAAGGCTTATGTGTGGGTTTGGAAAAGATAAAAACACTAGTAAGCTCATAAGGAAGTGAATTCTTAGACTGATTAGAAGGACACACATCTACATGAGTAGGAGCTATGTCTTTCTAATAATATCCTTGTGTGTAATCCATGAAAACATTCGATTACATATTACAAGATTCATAGGAGTATCTTGAGGTTGATAGGCATTATAGTATGAATTATAGGGCTCGTATACAGACTAATAGAGAGATGTTTTTTGATAGGTTTATTGTTATCCATACTCATAGGGTTGTCCAAAAACATGGTGTCCATATGGAGAGGGAAATGAAGGGTTGTAAGGCTATAATAAGTCTTCAAATTCTTTTTTATCAGCATCATATATTCCATGAAGAGTAATATTACCAGCTCCAATATGATCCTTACCAACTCCAACATGATCCTTATCAGTTTTATAACAAGCCTTGTTATAAGCTGCATTACGCTTATGATTAGGTTAGTAATGATCATACCAAGGCTGATAATGAGTGTCATAATCTTGATAAACCTTTCCAACTTGTGTAAAATAATACTAAACACCAAGATCAGCCATAGAATTTCATTAAGAAGCAATAACAGAAGGAATGATCATCAACAATCTTTAAAATGGATACATGGGCTACTTGACTATTTGATGTAAGTTCAGAGTCTCCATTAATGGTTAAATAAATGCCTCCAAAGGTTTATTATTGAAAGACAACACCAAAAATATTTCAACTTCTTGGACTAAGAATCCCATCGATCCTATTGTCACTATTTTTTGCACCCTTTGAGGATATGTCTCATCTCTCCTCATCCAAGTGGCATAATTGAAACACCTCTAGGCTTATGGGTAGCCTAAGGATGTGGTGAATCTCTAGATAGAAGGGCAAGTTCCCTAGATTTGCATTAAAATACTTTCACCTATACTAACTTATTATTTATGGGAAAAAGGGTTAGATTTTGCATGAAATGAAACCTATTGTAGGTGGTGATGTACCAAAATGTTTACCATAAGACTATTATACTCCATTACTTTTGAGACAAGGCATACAACACTAGTCTAAGAGTCCTAGAATGCACTAACATCAGTATCTCAATATGAAGGTGACATGCATGAAGACTATCCAAGGTAAGTGGAAACATATATAATTTTACAGATGATATGACTTCCTTGTACACTTAATAACATGTCCATATACATAAAAACACTTCATATGACCTACTAGGCATTGTATCACTTGCATCAAACATATAAGGATTGAGAGAAAGCAAGGCTAAGTAAAAATCTCTTAACCATGCAATATACATCTCTTCAAACAATTTTACAATCTGATATATTAACTTAAACTAGATTTCATTTATTTTCTAAGTCAACTACAATGTCAAAACTAGTAGGGCTTCACCATACATGGTGTGGTATTAGATTACAAAGCTAGCTCTTATAGAACTTGAAAGAGAGAGGAGAAGAGAGAAGTCCATGGATCACAAGGAAACTTGTCAAGATGATAAAAGGAGTTAATTATTATTGATAAGAGGATGTGGGATGAACCATGCAAGGTTAGGAAGTACAAGTGTCCATACAAGGCATGAAACTCTTGCAAAGTGGCATAAAACTCTTTATTTTGGCTCAAAAAATTGCCTTCATTATTTGGACCTATTTGAACATCCCAAAATTATTTATGGATAGGTATAATGATTATAATGAAGTGGAATGGTTTCATACATACCTCTTCATGAATTTATTGTAGACCTAGTCATCTAAAATCATCTGAGAATGAGCCATCATCATCTATATTAAAAAAACTCTTCCTTCATGCACCCTATACACTTGGCCTCCAAAAAGGCATCAATTTTACATGAAAATATTTTTGACAAAGTGGATGACACCTTTTAATACCCTACACATCCTTATAATCATAATGCACACCTTAAAATCACTTTTACTTGGAGTGTTCACACTTCTCACTAGCTTGGTCAGTATTTTAGTTTTGACTGTCTAAGATGAATCAGCTAGTTTGGACACTTAGGAGATTTTATGAATAATGAAATGGACTTGAGGGGTTATCTCAAGTCCTAATCCTTCTCTAAAAAAAATTTCATCTTTAAAATCCTCTTGGAACCTAAAAAACACATAAAATAATCAAAATTACCCTATTTGTATAGTTCTATATAGTCCAAAAGCATGGGGATTATCTTGGGAGAGTTCTCTACAAGGTTCAGTCATCATTCTAGGAAAAATATTCTATTATAGTAGCTTTCCAACCTCATTTCTCTTATCAGGTCAATAATAAGGGTTTATCAAGGGTTTTGGATAGTTTGACCTCTTAAGCTTTGTCCCTAAATATTTCACATTTAAATCTCAACTTAATTCCATAAAATATCTACTTAGGACCCTGTTTAACATCTCCAAATGTCTTATATTCCCATTCAAAGAACAAAGGGAGATACAAGCACTTAAAGTTGTCCTATCTAGCTCCTTTTTCCAATTTACACGAGCCAAAAATGGCTTTCTTTGTGCTTCCCATAAATCCCAATGGATTGTACACATCTAATTTTACCCTGAATAACATGTTTAAATCCATTTTAGTACTCACTTAAGGTTAGAAATAAGTATGACTCTCTATTTAGCTTTAGCCTAGAACCTTGTCTAGTAGGACTGACTATAACCCATATGGTTTAGGCCATTCAACTGATCTTATTTGAATTCCACCAGATTTAACACTTCTTTTATGGTCCCACAAACATGTTTCAATAGATTTACAAACATACCTAAGGCTAGAAATGAAGTTGGACCCTTAAATGAACATTAGGCTTAACCATCCCTCATAGACATGGCTATAACCTTTATGGTCCAAATAATTTGGTTCCCTCCTTATGTGAGGTGTTTCTCATATTTCCTTAGGTGTTATCCATCTTCCTACACCTTCTTTAAAAGTTCAAACAATGCCTTACCCACCCATTTATCCCTACTCTCTAAATCTACCAATTTGTACACCCAGGGAAGTGCCCTCTATCTGAGAAAAAATAAAGGACACTTCCCCTATTCAATAAGACAAAGTGAAGGTTTTATGGGATTAATTAATTCATAAGGATGTTATTTACTAATTTTCATCCTTTTAATAGATCATCTGACTCCTTAAATTCATAAAACCCAAGATAGACTAAGGAGGCAAACTGTGTGTATGATAGTCATAGACTGACTATGTATTTCCTTTAGAGAGGGTTTTTTATACTATGAACATTTTATTTGAGAATATTATGATGTTTCAATGAAATTTACAACATATTATAAGCCTTTTCTCCTTGTAATCCTTGCTAAAACCCCTTTAATTTGCACTGTGTCTAACTATGTGAAAGTGTTTGACTATGTTCTACCTTGGAAGGGCACCCGTAGGTGCATGCTTGTGTGTTTTAGGATGAAATAAATGGTTTAAAAACATTATTGAGGATTTTATGATCATATAACATTTATTTTTATTCATTAATTTCCTTAAGTTCATGCAATACAAACACTTGGGTGTCATGCTTCATTCTACTATATGTCTCAGTCACCTCCAACTGAGTCTATGGGAACAATCAAGACCTGTAGGTAACATCTTTCCTTGGAAAATACATTATTCTCTTTGGATAACCTTTGAAAAAACTCTATTAAACCTTCCAAGGTAGGTTTTTATTTTTATAGGCTCATAATCTTCCAAGTTCACCTTAAGGGCTCCATGGGCACCTACAGTCAGGTTATAGGCGGACATTTTATGGTCAAAGAGACCTGTAGATGCTAATGGGAGGAAAAACATAGTATAATATCCTCTTTAGGTGAATCTTACACTCCTTTAAATTAATTTTCAATCAAAAAGGTCATCTACTCATGAGAATATACCTCAAACTACCATCTTGGAAAACAAAGTTGCTCAAGGACTCAAATTCCTGTAGATGTTACTTAAGGAGTTTAGTGCATAAATTGACAAATTTAGGACCTTAAACTACCATCTTCCCTTGGTTTTCTACCTTCCAAAACTTTCATGGCACTTCTCCTTGTTATAGGATTCAATTTAATTGCATTTATATGCTTTTAATCTCTTTATAACCCTATTGTATGCATTTGACAAAACTAACTAGACCCTATTTTGACATTTTAAGGATTAGGTCCCTATATATTGTAATTGAATCTTTAGAAGGTGGTTCTCAAATTTTAGTTTCCAAGACACACCTAAGACAAGTCTACCATGGTCACTCAACCTATTAAGACTCTAAATAAGGATTTCAACATGTCAAAATCCTCCATTAAGAGCTCTTAGACCCCTGTTAAGCCACCTGTAGGTGGTTATTTCCAAAATGTAGATAGAGAATACAAAATTTATAGGTAGACTAATGAATATGTACAATGAATTATTTTGACCCTCAACAAGGTTTCCAATTTTTTTTCTAGCATTAACAAGGATTTGAAATAACCATTAGGACTCATATTCCAGCATGATGTCATCTTCCAAGACTCCTACAAGTGCACATTGAGTTGCAACAAGCAGACTGTGTGCTTAGGTAGTGAAGATGGATCTCAATTTAAATAATCATGAACCTCCTTAAAAATTTTAAATTAATTCTATTTAACTTTTGAAGATTTAAAACAAGTCAAAATAACATCATTTCAACATGATTTCCCTTTTAAGCACCTATATGTGTACATTTTGAGTTGCATTAGACAAGCAATGGAGAGGAGTATGGGAATTAAACATTGTCTTTAGCCTATTATGAGTTATATGCTTATCCAAGTACCTTCAAATTCACCCCTCACATTTTAAAGTATCTAAAATAGGTGTCAATACCTCATTTTCAATGTGAATTCCTTCGTAAGAGCACTTGTAAGTGCACATTCAAATGACAAATTGTGTGCATGTGTAGAGTATGACTAAAAACCATGAATATTCTTTGGATAATGATGATATAATGAAAGGAAACAACACTTTAAACATGGACACAATCCATTACCAACATTTGACACTATTATCAAGACCTAAAAATGTTGGGAGTGGTAGAAACTTACATGTGACATAGAATGGGACTAGTCTATAAACCTGAGGTGATTTGCCATTCAAACCAACTTAAAACTTGAAACCAATCATGTGAATAATTTTAAAAGGGATAAAACATCATTTGGAAACAACATTAGTAGGTGAATTATATGGATTTACCCAAAACAAGGCAAAACCTAGAGGGTGCATAGATTAGTAGGCAAACTAGATAGTATAACTTCTTATGAATGGTTCATAAAGCATTAGAAACCATTCCTCTAAAAAAAAACATAAAATTTAATATGAATAATTTTATAATATAACCCCAAGATCATTTTACTTGAAACCTCTCATGCTGACCATACTAGGTACAAACCTAAAGACTACTTTTACCTTCCAAGCCTAGTAGGAGAGAAGCATTTTTCTTCATTTTTTTGAGCTTATGGTAAAAATTATCACTGAAAAAAATGTGTGGGAGACCAATGGATATTCCTAAAACATCCCCAATTGTATAATTTTGTACAAGTCTGTATAACTCAAGAAAACTCCTTTTTTCAAGAAAACTACCCTTTTTTTTAGGAACCTACCACTCTTTAGTTAGTTTCAGTTATTTAAGACATAACATGACACATGGGGCATGGCATAATCCATTAAAATGTTCACATTTCCCTAAGATGTACAAGTCATTAAATTCTCTATTTTGACCTCTAAAATGGCTCAAAAGGACCTATTTACTAATAAGACTAATGACCAAGACTAATACAACATTAAATGACATAAATTAACATATAATACACCATATGACATAATATTAAACCCCATATAAACCTCTAAAGATAAATTTTTTTCCTATAGGGGTCCTAATTTGACCTGCAAGGTCAAATTTGGTCAACAGTAGTATCACTCTCAGAATCTATGGGGTCACCCCCAAGTGGCATGAATCCAAGACCTTAATTTCTTATATGTTTTATTATAGGGATGGCTCAATAATACCTTATGATTTGGCCCCTATACCTTTTGTATTTGGTTCTTTTAAATCACAAAGCAAAATTATCATCATTTAAACAAAATCCTATAGAACTAGTAGGTCGATCATGGTTTAGTGGCGTATCTTTTACAAACACAAGTGGAAACTTATAATTATAATTGGTCTTATTTTTCCATATCATTTTAGGCCTACTAGGGGTTGTAATAGGTTAATGTATTCTATGGGATTTAGGGGAATGGCACAATTTGTCAATATCGAAAGCATCATGAATTCGATATGTGGTAATGTCAACCTCTTCAATGGTAAAGTGACAGGAAATTGATATAAGAGGTGGATTAGAAGAATTAGAGACAAGGTCACTAGGGTCAATGTAATTATATTTTATAAACTCAATATCCTTTAACCCATCCCCATAACAAAACATAAATGAAATCAATGTCTTGGATTCATGTTGCCTACGGTTGAACTTATAAATTTTAAGTGTGATACTACTTTGTCGATGAATGAATAAATTCCTAAAAGTGACACAATGTCTCATTATATTACATAATATGAGCTGGTCAATACCAATTTATTTAATACATATGTATTTTTACCATCACATCCTATTCTCCCCTTTCCCTCTATTATCCCAACATAATCGATTGGACTAACAGATTGTGTCATGCCATTAGATGAATTTTAAAATGAAGAGTTAATTACCAAGTTCATGGGTCCTAGAGATGGATTTCTAGTTGGTGATCATAAATAGGGATTTGACTCCACATTAGACCTTGTTACCTACTTTAGAGAGTAGGAAAACTTCCTTGGTCATGAAAAAATTAAAACATCGAGTTCCTCTAGTGAAAACCTCTTTGAGGCACCTTTGGATCAAGGGAAAAGTAAAGAGAAATATGATTCCATGGGTAAAAACCTATTTCAAGTGACCTTGGATGGGAAGTTCACTTATCCCCTTAGGAAGATTAGTGTCCTCCAATTCCAAGTATTATAGTTGGTTTTGATATCAGTTCAGAGTAACATAAAGTCATTGAGTGATTAGTTCAAGAGTTTCCAAAATAGTTTGTTAATTAGCCACTACCAATGGTTGATTCTAATTATTATTACATGGGTGAGCCATGTGGATCACAAGAATCTAAATAATATCAATTTATTTCATTATCAACTATTCTTTAAATGGTTCTACACTCATTGTGGAAGATACCATGAAAATAAACATTGGCACTTATGATGATCCAAAAATCATTTAATTAGGTGAATCCCTCACTGCTAAGGAACATGAATTCATTATTGTTATTGTGAATGACTTCATTGACATATTATTGTGGTCCTATGTATACATGTTGGGTTTAGACCCATCTTTAGTGGTACATAAACTAGTTGTGCATCCAGATGCTAAAATGATCAAATAGAAGCTACAAAAAATGCATATATGTATTGTTATCCTAGTTAATAAAGAATTATAAAAACTACTAGGAGTAAGTTTTATTAGACCACTTGATTACTTAGAGTGGATTTCAAACATTATTCCATTCAAAAAGAACCCACAGGGAATTCACTTATGTACTGATTTTAGATATATCAACAAAGTGTGCCATAAGTATGACTTCCCTTTGCCAAACATAAACATGATAGTTAACTCAATGGCAGGGTTATCATTGAGAGAATTATAATTTTTTACACTGTTGGCTAATTCTATCATGGAACCAATGGCTTCCATTACATATGATGATCAATTATTGACTCTCAATATCTAATCAAACTGAATAGTTTCAAAATGTTGTTTGAGGTTGTCAATCATACTCTCGTAAAGTAAAAATTCATCATCTCTAGTTTGGTATTATTTTTTATCCTAATTAATTATTAACTATGAATCCCCATATACCATTAACTATTTAATGTTGCATTGTACTACAAGATGGAGTCTTTTAATGAGTACCTCATACTCAACCATATTATTGGTAAGTGAAACCCAATGTGGAATGCCTTAGGAATGAGATCCCCTTGCGGTGTGATGAAAAACATACCAGTACTAGACCCATGAGATGTGAATGAACTATCAAAGTATAATTTCCACTATTCATATTCAATAGGCACTTATTATAGGGTCAAGATTGAATCATATTAGAAATCAAAGATGAGGGGATTCGTATTAAGCAAAGGAGCTTCAACAAGTTGATCTGCAAGGACTTGCCCATTAATGGTCTTTTGATTTTGATACTCAACATCAGATTCCATTTAAAACATTACCCACTTGTCCATGTGACCTATTAAAAATAAATATTTGAGGGGATCAATCTTAGCTATAACAATGGTCTTGTTACTTAACATGTAGTGACATAGATTTTGGGAAGCAAACACCATTGTTGAATAAGCTTTATCAATTGGTGAATAATTATTTCTATAAGGTAAAGTGTCAAAATCAAATAGTAAATTGTGTATTCATTACCCTTTTTATCATGCTAAGCTAAAATTACCCCTAGTGCATGTTATATTGCTGATATGTCAAGGAGCAATGAGCTACCTAGTGTAGGTGGGGTAAATACTATCAAATTGGCCAAATAGGTATTCAATTCTTTAAAATATTGTTGGAAACCTATACCCCATTTAAATGTAACACATTTCTTCAAAAGTTGAGTAAAAGGATGACACCTATCTTCCAGTTATGAAATGGACTAGTGAATGGATTGGATCTTACCCTATAAGCTACAAAGTTTAAATTAGAGGAAGAAAGAATTGACATAATATATTTAACTTTAGAGGGATCAACTTTGATGCATCTGCATGATATAATAGACCCTATAAATTTTATATAAGTGACACCAACTACACACTTATTAGGATTGAAGCATACCTTATATTCATGAAGTCTCTCAAAGATTATTCATAGAATATTGGGGTGTCATACATGTGTCTTCAAATTGTATAGGATTTCATCCACATAGTCCTCAATAATATTTTGCATCATGTCATAAAAGATGATAGTCATGGAACATTGGTAAGTTTCATCGGCATTATTCAATCCAAATGGCATGACTTGATAAAAAAACTTCCCCCATGGAGTGGTGATCATTTTTTTGTGTTGGTATTTAGGTGTAATAGTTATCTAATTATATATCAATAATTCATGCATGAGGGATAACATGTCATATCCTACCATTGATTCAACTATCATTTTTATGTTTGGCAAAGGTAAGTTATCCTTAGGGCACACTTTGTTTATATCTTTGAAATCAGTACATAAGTGAATTCCCTATGGTTTCTTGCTAACTAGCATAATGTTTGAAATCCACTTTGAGTAATCAATTGGTCTAATGAAACTTGCTCCAAATAGTTTTTATACTTCTTTATTAGCTAAGATAGTAATATGTAGATGCATTTTACATAGCTTATGTTTGATCAATTAAGCATCTAGATGCACAACAAGCCTATGTACCACTAAATATGGGTCCAAACTTGGCATGTCTACATAGGACCATGTGAAGATGTCAATGAAGTCCTTTAGGATAATAATAATAATAAATTCACATTCCTTAGTAATGAGGGGTGCACCTAATTGAATTATTTTTGGATCATTGTAAGTTTTAATGTTTACTTTCGTGGTATCTTCCACAAGGAGCTTATAACCATATTCAAGAATAGTCAACAATGAAATAAATTTATGTTCTTCAACTTCTTATGATCCCAAAGACTCACACGTTTAAGAAGAATAAAAAATTAGATATGTCTAGTAGTGTTCAATTAACAAACTATTCTAGAAATTCTTGAACCAATCACTCAAAGACTTTATGTTCCTCCAAACTAATGTCGAAACTAACTATAATACTTGACTTGGTGGACATTCAGTTTTATGAAGAGGTAAGAGAACTTACCCATCCAAGGGAACCTGAAATTGATTTTTACCCATGGACTCATCTTTATTTTTACTTTTTCCCTAATCTAAAGATTCCTTAAAGATGATTTCACTATATGATCTCGATGTTTTAGTTTTTCATGACCAATAAATTTTCCCTACTCTCAAAAGTAGGTAGCAAGGTCCAATGTAAAATAAAATACCTATATATGATCACCAACTAGCAACCCATCTCTAAGATCCATGAACTCGATATTGACTCTTCATTTTATAATTCATTTAATGGTATGATAGAATTTTGTTCGTCCTAATCAATTAGGTTAAGATAATAGAGAAAGTGGGAAGAATGGACTATGATGGTAAAAATGATATTAGCATCAAATAATTTAATATTAATTAGCTTATCATATGTTCTATAATGGGATGATGTGTCATTACCAAGAATTTATTCATTAGTCAATAAATTAGTATCACTCTCAAAATCTATGGGTTACCCCTAGGTGGTGTGAATCCACGACCTCAATTTATTATATGTTTCCCTGAGGATAGGTTCAAGAATGCCTTGTGATTTTACCCCCGTAAATTTTCATTTATATTCTTTATTTTCCATTATTATATTAGGAATGGTGTATTTATCATTTTGAAAGCATGAAGAAAAATTATCACCATATAACCAAGATCCTTCAAAATTGGTAGGTCGATCATGGTTTGGTGATGTATCTTTTACAAACACAAGTGACTGCTTCTGATGAGAATCAATCTTCTTTTTCCATTTCATGTTGGGCCTACTAGGGTTTTTAGTATATTTAGGTCTTCCATAGGCTTTAGGGGGCTTGGGAAATTTTCTAACATGGAAATCATCCTAAATTCAATATGTGGCAATGTCATTCTATTCAATGGTAAAGTGAGAGGAAATTGATACAGGATGTGGATTAGAAGAAGTGGAAGTGAGGTCACTAGGGTCAATGTAATTATATTTTGGAGACTCAAGAACTATTTATTATCCTTCTTACTTATAAACATATTTCTAGGGCAATAAATTTAGTTCCCATACTTAGCCTTTAGGCTCTTACAATACTAGTATGGTTGTAAATCACTAGGAGTAGTGACCTTTAATCCAAAATGAGGGAATTTAATGTACTAGTGTAATGTGGAAGGGATTGTTCATACTTCATGGATCTAAGGATGACTAAGAATTAGATTATAGGGTAGCTCTATATAAATGACATGGTAAAGGGTATCATGGGTGACAAGCCCAACAATGATAGGTAGATAAATGGTACCCAAAGATTCCCTTTATGCATTATCATAGGCTTTGATCATGATGGTATCTAGATACATATCCATGATTGTATATCTCAAATTATGGATCAAGTTCAATAAATATATATTCAACCCTAAATCATTATCTATGAGAACCCATTTTACTTTGTGATGGGAATTGATGGCTTCAATATAAAAAGGTTTATTATGTAGGGGACCAAGGGATGACATATCACGTTGATCAAATGTAAGTTGTTTCCCTAGAGATAAATTCCCCATAAATTCTTGAAATTGGGTAGGATTAATGTCATTATTTACTTTGGATTATTGGATAAGGTCATTCAATATTGTCCTATGAATTTATGATATACATAAGAGATCCATGATGGAAATCTTCATAAGGTTTTTTGCTTAATTGTTCACCAATATCATATTGCTTCTCATTAATAAGTTAAGATGACTTGGTTTTAGAACATTTAGAGTATTAAAAGGGATTGGTATTAGAGGAAGGCAAAGGGCCTTGGAGGGTGACTCTTATATGTCTAGTTTCAATTGAATAATTTCAAATTGGAAAAGAGTTACTTGAATTAGAAGAATTGGGTGGAGGTCTAGAGATAGTAATTTGTGAAGGTAAAGGCATAATTAATTTGATCTAACTTAGTTTTGAATTACCTATATACAAAGGTGGTGTCCCCAAAATATAAGGGATAACACTCTGATTAGTGTTATATTGTGTACAAGGGATGACCTTAGTAGTAGCGACATGGTTACTTATAACATGTCCTATGGCATTGTTATAATCATACAAGACATTGTGATAACCAATTTAGTTACCTTGGGTATCATGATCTTGATTATGATTGGCTTGGTAGTAATTTTATCCATGTGCTTGATTATGATTATGACCCTAGCCTTGATTTTGATTATTCCTTTTTCGTTGATTATTATGCTTTGGGAATGGATATTTGTAGATGTCCATATCCTAATTAGTATTGGGAGCTCTTCTCTCCAACTCAATTTCTCTATTTTTGAGTAAATATTGGATGATATACCTAATTTTTACACACCTATATATTGTGTTACCAATGATACAATGATAATCATGGTAATTAGTCTCTCGATACCACATAATTTGGGTTGTCCTTCGGAAAAGGGTTTTGGAACTAAATAAGCAATAACATTGGCTATAGATAATTATCTAAAACACTACCTCAATGAGCTCCCCTAGGTTACTAAAAAATATATCTTAGAAGTGCCCCTATCATAAGGGATATTTTTGTACAATGAGTGGTGGATTAGGTGGGGTATTTTGGATGCGTGATGGTTAAACTATTTTCATGTCTTACTTTTGTGACCCCATTTCCAACCATATTATTGTTCTTATTAAAGACTTTAGGCTTTTTGGTTACACTTGTTTGAACTGGTGTTTGAGTTTGTGTTGGTGGTTGGGCTTCAGATTATATATTATCTAAACCTTATCAATAAGTGTATTCCAATCTTCACCCCCTTGTCAATGATTTCTTCAAATGTGTTTACATAATGATGTCTCATATTATAGGTAACCTTAACATTGAGGTTATATGCAAAAATACTAGCTAATTATTTATCTAGTAGATTATGTGTAAAGTGACTTGTTATGGATTTCCAACATTATAATAACATTGAGAAGCCTTCTCTGCCATGTTGTTCAGCATTACATAAGTTAGCTACAGTCAAATCATGCTCTATGTTATAGGAGACCTGATCAAAAAACTTATATGATAGGTCATTAAAAATGGTTATCTATCCTTTTGGTGGTTTGAGGACCCAAACTACATGGAAACAAGTGAAGAAAGTAGATACTATTGTAAACTACTTCTTGGCAAGTGAAAAATAATGCCTATAGATACTCTTTATGATCACCTTTCCCTTTATATTTTTCAAACTTTGGTAGTTTGAAATGAGGTGGGAAAGCTTCCTAGAGAACACTTAGATCAAAAGGGTAGGGGAATATTTTGTCAAACTTATACCTTTTGGTTTGGTTAACTACTTTAAATCTCTAGATGATATCCTTCATTGTATTCCATTCTTGGACATTAGGAACACTTTGTGATGAAAGGAAGGCATTTTGTTGGGTATTCATAGACTAATGGGCTTGGTTGGAGTTGGAATAAGTAGGGATGGACCCTCTTTAAATGGTTTTATTAGGGATATTCACCCTATAACCTGAATTTTGAGTTCGATAAGGAACTTGTTGTTGATTCAAATCTGGATGGCAATATGTAAGTCATTGTTGATTTAGATGAACCTATTATTGAATCTAAGGAATATAACATTGTGAATTAAAAGGGATTTGATATTAATTATGAGGAATATTATCTTGGTTTACAATAAACCATTATTGTTGTAAATTAAAAGTAGACAATGTGTGTTATGTGTCATTCACTGCTTCTTGTGGTAGCATATTTTTTGTAACTTATTGTTGTGGATTATCAAGTACTTGTTGCACATTGGAAAAAACCTATTGATGATTGAAAAATGTGTGTTCATGTCAAGTAAAACTTATTGTGAAGCATTTATTAGAGTTTACTATTCATCAAGAGCCAATGGACCTATGTTTGATGGATAATTGTCCAAGGGTTATTTTTGTTATTCAAGCATCTCATTTTGGTCTACATATGTGGAATTATTGAATATAATCAGAGTTAGAGAAGTTGTCAAATCATTTACAAGATAATCTATGTATTATTTATTAATATGTTGTATTGAGAATTGATAATATAGCCATGTTAGGATGGGTCAATAAGTTATCATTTTCCTTTGATAGATGATGTGATAGTTGGTTTTGAACTTTTGGGTAAGAGGATGACTTTAGTTAATAGTTGTTGCTTGAGGTAAATCCTCTACATGAACAAGGTTATGTAATTACTTTATGGAGAATTTAGGTGGGATCTTGGCTCCAAATTATAGTAGTATTAGGAGTGCCTCATCTTTATTTTCCACAATTTGATTTTCATATTTTCCTTTACTAGATCCTAAAATGGGAGGGAGGTATTTAAACACAATTGGGTAGACTTCCCCATCCTCATTGTGTTTAGAATTCCTAAGACATCCTGAAAGATCATAAAAGTTTTTTTTCTTCATAATTAGGCCATAAGAGACTCCTTTGTGAGTGTACCTAGACATTTTTAAAATGGTACTTGGATTTGAGAAGCTTTTTTCCTTAGTTGGTTTTTTACTCTAATTTTGGAGCTTTGAAAATGGAATAAGATTGACTAGTTTGGACTTTATAGTTGGATTTGACAAAAGAAAAACTAAGTTTGAATCCAAGAAAGGAAAGGGTAGCATAATAGTGCCAAATGAGACAAGATTTGGTTCCAATTGGAAAGTGTAATTCCATAAGATGTACGAAGGATGGTTCAGAAAGTGGGCAACATAACACCTTAATGTGTGAATACATGAAGACATATTTTGAGACCTTTGTTTCTAGAACTTGATGTACTTTTTTGAATGTAGTTTTAAACACAAAATAGGTTTTTGACAAAATACTCAAGTAATCATGAAAGTACCTTAGAAAGTGACATGGGATTATGGCATAATCATTGATCCTTTTGATATACCCTCCTTTGAGAGGATTAAAATTCTAATAGTTCATCAAGTAATTAAAAGAAATTATGGTGGCATCCTAATTCCACCTTCTCTCAAATGTTTATATGAAAAGGTAATATTTAGGATCTGATACCTTTACACCCTACATCAATGAGAATTTCATGGTAAAATTGGTTTCTATTTTAAAGTTTTTATTTATCTTTCTATATGGTCCCCAAAGGATACATATCCATCAATTGGATGTTGAGGCTTAACGAGCCATTTACAAAAGGGTCTAGTCCTTTTATGACCACTTCATTCATAATATCTCAGTGAAATGATATTGATTGAGATAAGATATAAGGGAAATTCTAGTTAAGATACTACTAATATAGCCTTAATTTATATACCCTATCAAATAATAGGGTTGGTACAAATGTTGGGTAGTGATTTCTAAATCACCACACCCTAAGAACTCACTAGAAGGTGATGAATTACAACCCACACGATCAAAAATGAAAAAAGGAAATAAGTGTTTGTTTCTAATTCTTAGGACCCCATAGATGGGAAAGAGGAACATACTTCAAAATGGTCCTTTAGGTACACAAGAAAATAATTAAAATATGGGCTTTTGGTCACCCAGGATCCCTAAAGGGGGCAAGGGGAGAGCATAGACATGCTAGTTTATGAAAATAAACAAGAAATCAAAAGTACTCTAAGAAAAGGATGAATTGAAAGTGCCCTTAGGAGCATGAAAATAAAGTGTTTATTCCTTGGTAAGCACAAAATTTAAATATGAATTAAATTTACCTTGTTAATTATGTAAAACAACCTTTTAAGTTATCAAAACCTACAATAAAAATGATTAAGCATTTGAATAATGATTTGGATTATTTAATATAAGTTATATTTTTTCAATTTTAGGCCTCAAGAAAGTTCACACAAGGTGATCCCACCATTATACAAGATGATCTCACTGATTATTAGGGTAATCTCATCAATTCTAGATCAATATCATTGATTTATAATGAATCAGAAATATAGATTTAGCAATCCCATCGATTATCAAGATGACCTTGCCATTTTATAGGATGAGTTCACTATTTTAATAAATAAAACCACATAACGCACAATTACCTTTTGAGTTACCTCACTAATCAATAGTTCAAGTTCATCATTTTTAAGTCAATCCTACCAATTTTATAAAAAAATAGTGAAGCTAGGAATGTAAATCTATCATTTAGAAGGGCAATTTTGCTAATTTAGAGGGCAATCTCATTGATGCATAGGTCAATCTCATCATTTTTTAAGAAAATATGGTGAATTGATAACATGACCTTACCGATTAGAAGTCAAACTCACTGATATGTATGTCAATCTGGTCAACTTGTTCAAACACACATAGAACATAGAGAATAATAAAAGACAATCCCACTAATACACAAGTCAAACTTACCATTATTGGGGTTGATCTTATCAATTAGTAGGTTAATCATGTGAATAATCATAAGGCAAAACATGATAAAATTATAAGAAAAAGGAAAAATCAAAGTTAAATAATAGTATGATTATGTAACTAGAAGACTTAAAATGATTTGAAAGAGATTTATGGGGTGCATAGTCCCACCAAGCATGCCAAAATTAAACACATGATTAAAAAATAGGTTAATTCTTATTAGTATGCAAAACAAGAATAAAACAATAAAAAATCTAACTTCTCAAGTGTGGTCCTTAGATTGGGCAAGAATTGAATCAACAAATAATAAATTAGAAAGCTAAATTGAACACTTATACTGTTCATTTGGATTTTCCCTTCAAATTTGGATCACATGCATGTTTGTGCTTAGATGAAAATCTTGAATTCATTAGAAATGTCATGTTACAAAAGTCATCAACACTTCCCCAAAAACTATTTGTTGACCAAATTTGACCTTGCAAGTCAAATTAGGACCCCTATAGGTAACAATTTGATTTTTTAGGTGTTTTAGTGGTCTATAATTATGTCATAAGGTGTATTATAAGTCTTTTGATGTAATTTAATGCCACTTTAGCCTTGATCATGGTCTAATTAATCTATATATCACTTTGAGTCATTTAGAAGGCTTTTAGGGGTCATAAATTTAAGTGGCATGGTTTTCAAGGTGTCCAAGCATCCTAGTCTCCTTTAAAACATCCAAGAGGTTATATTTTTTATCAAGAATTTTAGTCCCATCTAAAACTTGTAGGTTATCTAATTGAAGATCAAGTAATCAACTTAAAAAGGAGTATTTTGGCACTTGTATGGACCATGAGGGAGAGTGACACATGGGATAAGATAATTTATTGTCTCTTAATAATATTTAGACTCATTTCAACACTTGGTATGCTTTTTAAGTGCTAAAAATTTTTCAAAACCATTATGTTCCTTCTTTGCCCTTCTAGACACACAAAAGTGATTAGTAGGTTTATGCTTGGTACAGACAGTAGAAGAGATTTCAAACTAAATTCCTTTGGGATGTGAAATTACACATAGATAGATTAATTTTCATAACAATATTTATAATATTGGTCAATTTTGCTTTATGAACCATCTTTAGCAAGTTGACTATGTTTTTCTGCTCACTATTTTATGTACCCTATAGGTTTTGCTTTAGTTTGGATGATTCCATAAAATATATCTATTGTAATTTACTCAAAAGTAAATGGAAATCATATCTCCATTCTGGTTTTGGTGTTTCAAGGTGTTTTGATAGGTAAATCATCTCAAGTTTGTAGATTGGTCTCATTTGGGATGATAGACATGTTTCCACCATTTTCAGTATCTTCATGTTTTGATAATGGTTCTAGATGGTTGTTATAGTCTCATTTAAATTTTATAAACTTTATATTTATTCCCTTATCCTTTAAATATCACTTCTAAATCAACATTCCATGATTTTTCAGTCATATGCAACATATATAGTTAGACAGCCATGAAGGTACATCTATAGGCATCTTTATAAAAGGATATCACATTAAAAATGGGGTTTGAAAGCTTGAATGAATATTTTTTAAATCCTAATTTTTCATTCTAACTCATGAGAAGAGATCAAGTGACTATGCAAGTAGATCCATTAAACACATGGATAATTTCACATATACCACCTACATACCATTCAAGGTGTACACACAAGCATGTCATGATGATGTCATGCTATGATGAGAACCTTAGTGGTGGTTTAAAACTATTTGAGGTGTGAAAAGAGTGAATTTTTATTTTTTTATATGGATATAAAACTCATAAAAATTCAAAAAATGCATACTACCTAAACTCACATTCTCTTGCCATTAAAATTCACCTACAGGTGCCCTCATGAAGAATCTCATGTTGAAGAGAAGTATTTAATCTAAGTAGGGTTTTTATAGTGAAAAGGATTATATTTTTAAATCTTTGAGGAATCTTAAAACTCATTTTAATCCTACAAACCATGTATTCTACCAACTCGCATGTGTTGCTTGTACATGAAAATGCCAACCTATAGGTGGTGTTAATAGAGAAATGAGAATGCTTGATGAGGAAATTGGAGCATGGTGAATCCTTATTTGGATTAATAGAATGTAGTGAGAGAATTATATACCTATTTTAGGTTTTATATTGAGAAAATATAAGTGGAAACTATGATCAAAGGTAGAATGACTATGTCCAGGGATCAAATCCCAAAAAACATAGAACAGAGACCTAGGTCATTTGGTCAAGGTCTTATAACATGGTAAAAAATGACTTTGATGAATCTTAATGACTAAAAATAGTATAATATACATATTATAAGATATTTTCAAGATATAGGGTCAATATTATTAGTAAAAAATTATTTTTGAGAAACCTAAAGTTACCCATTTATTCACTAAACTCAGTTAATAACATCTACAGGATTTTGAGTCTTTGAGCAACCTTATTTTCTAAGTTGGTAGTATAAGGCATATTTTCATTTATGGACAACCTTATTTAGTTAAAATACATATAAATTATCATAAATATCATCAATAGAAAAGTATGTAATGGTTTTTTACCACTACACCACCTACAGGCCTCTTGTCAGTACAAAATGTATACCTATAGGTTGGCTGTAGAGTTATCATTAAGTTTGAGCTAGATGAGTTGGATAATGGACCTCACTCCTAGAATAAAATTTAAAATAATATATATAACATGGTTTTTATGGTTTAAATATGGATATAAAACACACAATAAATACCTAAAGCATAAATTTCCACCTATAGGACCCCACACAGTTAGTTATAGCTGACTGTGAGGGGTAGAGAGTAAACATATTAAGTTTCTTGAGGTGTATATAGCCCAAATATGGAATTAATAGGTATAAATCACTAATAAAGGATCTTATAAGGTTAAAAATAGGCTCATGTAATTATTCAAAATTCTAGTCCATCCTAAATCACCTATAAGTACAGACCTTGGAGCAAAACATAGTCAAAAGTTACACTCAGACTTGACCAGTCAAAGTGTGAGGAGAAAGCATAAGATTTTAAGTGATAAAAAAACTTAGCATAAATTAATCATGGTATTAATGATATAAATAGGATATTTACATGGAAAACAAAATATTTAAAGGTTTTAAACAAGCATCACACAGTTTATATGGTTGAACATTGCATACAGTCTATCTCAACAGGAGTCAATTTTGATTTTTGTAAGAGATAGAAGGTCAAACAACATAACCAAGGGATAAAAGTTTGTGTAAAAGGTATTTAAAACATATATGATCTGCTCCAATTATTATTATTTATGATAAAATAGGGTAAGTATCTTCTATTTTGTCTTAGATAGAAGGCACTTCCCTTGAGAGCAAACCCTACAATTTAGAGGAAAGTATATAAGTTAAAACCAAAATATAAATAGAAACTTCAATAAAGTGTGAGAAGTTGAAATTAACCAAATAAAAAATGAGGAGTATCTCATATAATGGATAATCCTTATAGGGAGGTCTAAATCCTTAAAAGTACAGACAGGCTTATGAGGCATGGTTATGCTTAGAGTCCAAAAGAAAGGTCAACTTCAACTCTAGCATGAAATTAGATTTATAATAAATTTGGAAATGTTTATAGGGTAATAGACATGTATAATCTATTGGGATGTAAGTGAATCCATGAAAAGACCAATTTTTGCTTAAAGACAACTCAAGCCTATAGGAAATGGAGAAGAGAGTTCAAGTGGACAAATTTAGAAGCTCATATCTATTTTTACACCTTGAATGGAGACTCAAGGAGATATAAAAATTTAGATAGGATCCTAAACATCAATTTTTTGGCATTAAGTTAAGATTTGAATGTCAGACCTTTATGAAACATCACTAAAGGTTAAAACTACTCAAAACCCTTGTAAACCCTAGTTAAGGACCCAATTGGGAAAACAAGGAAGGATATGAATATAAATGGACCATAATGGCTTTTGGAAGTGATTGCATGTTGTATATGACTCTTTAGATCTTCCCCCCATAAATTTTGGTGCTGATTTATCTATATAGATAGGGTACAAACAAGGTATTTTTGATAGTTTTATGCATTGTGCAAGTCTTAGAAGGTTTCAAGACATGAAATAAAATTTGAAATAAATATTGAGACTTATTATAACTCCCCATGATAATTTAATTCCTTGTAAAAAATCCTAAGTGTGCCTACCAAATCTCTCATCTCAACCAATCAAAATTGGCATAGTGAACATGGTAGTGAGAAGGGTGAAAAGCTTCAAATAAACTAATTATAAAGTGTTACTAATGCATCTAAGGACATGGAGGGTATTTAAAAGTTTCATACACTCTATTTCATGGATTTTCATGGGAACCAAATCCAAATTTGAGGCCAAGTATTCAAGGTGTGGGAAAAAGGAGTTTCTTAGATTGTAGGTAGTGATGGCTCACTTCCAAAAGATTTTAGATGAATAAGAATGTAAAAAATGCATGGATAACCAAGTATACAACCCTTACCTCTTATTCAAATCATTAGATGTGTCCCTATTTATTTTTGGAATGATTAAATAGGTGTGAATGATGAAGGCATTTTTTTTGTGTAAAATGAGAACTCCTATGCCACATTTCAATAGTTTCATAACTTCATGTGACACTTGTGCTTATTATCTCTTCATTATCAGTTTCAAATTCCCTTATCATGCACATATAGCTCATTTTATTAGCTTGAAAAATGTCCTTGTGACCTTTGGACTTCTTTCTTCTCTTCTCTCTCTCAAGTTTTATAAGAATTAACCATTTTGGCCTTTGTAAATCATGCTCCACTTGAGTATGGTGAAGCCATACTCATTTTCATACCATGGATAAATAAAGACTACCAATTTTACCTCTTATATTATTATTCATAGTGTGTTTACTTGAATTATGGATCTTTCTTAGTGATGACTATGGTTTCCTTAGCATTGTTGTCTCATTCTCTCACCTATTTAAAACTTCTTCTTGTAGGTCATATGAAGTATTATATGAAGTGTTAAGGTTGAGTGAGTTAGCCTATTCAATAGTTTCATTATAACCCTCTTATCTATTCCTCTAGCATAAACATTCATCATAACATCATAATGAAATACTAATGTGAGAAGACTCAAGTTGGAGAAGTGTATGTCTAGTTAGTACCTTATTCTCATGTGTAACATGCAACTGGTTGGTAGTCATCAACTAATTTGGTGTATCACCTCCTTTAGGATAGTCTAGTTTCATTTTTCTCTCCCTTTTCCCTTACAATCATAGGTGTAGTAATGATCTACAAGTGTTACATCAAGGGAGTTATCCCTATCTATAGATTCACCTCATTCTTAGGCTACCCATAACCTAGATGTGTTTCAATTATGCCACTTGGATGAGGAGAGTTAAGACATCTCCTTAAAGGGTGTAAATCCAAGTGACAATAGTTTTTGTCATGCCTTGTGGGGTGGAACTCATTGTCTAAGAAGTTAAAATATTTTTGGTGTTGTCTTTTAACACATCAGCCTTTAGAGGCATCTATCCAAGCATCAATGACAAATCTAAAGTTACATTATTTAGTCAAGCAGCCTAGGTTTCCCTTTTGAATATTGTTAGTGATATGTTTTTTTTGTGTTCTTTCTTCCCAATTAAGTTTCATGGCTAATTTTGGTGCTGATTTTTGTTTTACATAATTTGGTGAGGTATATCAAGCTTATGGCATTCCCCATCAGCCTTTGTATGGTTCTTATCAACCTTGTCATGATCCTTACCACATCTAATATGACCCTTATCAACCTTGTCAGGAAGTGTATTAGTCTTATAACCACCCTTCTCAATATCTTGCTCCTACTAGTCAACCTAATCACTTCTCAAATCAATCCTTTTCCACTTTCAAGCAAACTCTCTTGGGATATGAGAGGTACATGATAGATCTTGACACACAAATGGGACATGATCTAGATACTCCTAGTCATTTCATTCAAAATGTGAGGGATGCATTAGATCTAGTTAAAAGAGAGTGGGAACCTATTGAGAGAAAAATTTGGCAAAGGCTCACAAGTGATATGTTTGATGTGAGTGACTTAGTTACATCCTTAGAAGATAGGCTAAGAATTCATACAGATTAGGATCACCAAGTCTATCAGCCCTCATATCCACCTCCTCAAGATTGCTATCAGTCCTAATTGACCCCTACTCATGAGCCCAATCAAGTTTATCAAAGTCATCTTTTTCCCAAGAAACTAGAAGAGAAAGTTGAAAAGATACACTTGGTTTTTGAAGAAAACCTTGATAGGAAAATTGAGTTACCAAATAAGTAGATGCATCAGTCCATCTCATTAGTGAAGAAAGTGGATTCAATCCCTCATTCCCCTCTCTCATTACATCCTAACCTCACGAAGAGACTTCTTGATATGAAATTCTAATTTGGAGACAAGGTAGAGAATCCAATCCTAAAGAGATCCCAAGTTTCTTGAACACTTCATCCACTCCTCAAATTGTACCACTACCTTAAGAAGAGACTCATAATCCTAATATCCTAAGCTGGAATAAGGTAGTGAAATCATCGGGAAAGAAAGAGAATAAAATCCTTGATAAAGAATGTGAAGTTGAGAAAGAGCCTGATCTTATGCAAGACCCTCCCACCCTTCCTCAAGAGACCTATTATTTTCCATATGAGCCCTCTTGTACTCCTTATCCTCATGATGATGCCTATCAACTTCAAGAGAAACTTTTCTATGATAACCTAGCCAAATAAATTGAAGAGCTAGAGTTGAGAATGAAATTGCTAAGTCAAGGTGTGATGGAAGGTTTAGAGCCAAAATAAGATCCTATGCCTAAACACACCCCATATAAAATTCCTCAAGAGGTCCTAAATGGTGAAAAAGAGGTGATTTCATATGTGGAAATCTCTAATTAGGTTGATATGGAAGAATTTTTTCATTTTTCCAAAAAAGAGAAAATCATCATCAGTCCTCCCATCACTATCCAAGATATCATAGATAAGTAAGAATAAATCTCTAACCAACCTTGGGATGACTTGTTTGAAATAATTAGAATAGATTATAATCCTCTTCAAGGAGGCTATGATCTAATCAATAATGGAGAAGGTAGCCTTGACACTCAAGTGAGTATGCAAAGAAAAAGAAAATTTTCAAATTTGTCTTTTCAAGAAGCATATGCATCTCCTAATGATATGTTTGAAATCATCAAAATGGGTTATCATTCTCTTAACCAATTAGGAGAAACCCATCAGCTTTTGAAAGATAGAATAGTCTTTTGTTAGCCTCAATCTTTTAAAGAACAAGAAACTATGCCTCTTGAATACATGCCTACCAAGAAGATACAAGTTGATCATGAGATGAAGAGTGGGTAGCAATATGAGGTATGTGTACAAATTAAAGAGGAACACTTTTACATTGGAGACCTATTTAAGGATGATTTACTTGAGAATAGATCAAATGAAGTGTTAAGTAATAGGTTTGATCTAAAAAATATCCAATCCAAAGAGTAACATGTTTGGCACCATGATTCATCTCATGAAGAAGAAGATTCAAGGAACTTTTATTTTGATCCTAGAAAGGAAGTATGTTTAGTCTCTAATTGTGCATAGTTGTTTGTTTTATGTTTTCCCTAAGTGATTTGAGCACATGTGTGTTTGCTTTGTTTTGTGTGTGTCCTTTATTTTATGTGATTAAGGTAATTAGTTAGTCTTATCTTGATCAAATCTTATTTTAATGGTCAAAGTCCTCTTGTTGTGTTTTAGACTTCAGATGATTCCCTAAGCTCAATGGACTTATAAGGATACTAATCTTTAGTATAGTAAGCATACTAATCCTATGAGTCACCAATTTGTTGACCAAATTTGACCCTACAGGTCAAATTGGAACCCCTATTGATAAAAACTTGATTTTTTAGGTGTTTTAGGGGTCTAATATTATGTAATATGATGTAGTATAAGTCTTTTGATGTAATTTAATGCCACTTTAGACTTGATCATGGTCTAATTAATCTATATGTCACTTTGAGTCATTTAAAAGGCTTTCAGGGGTCATAAATACAAGTGGCATGTTTTTCAAGGTGTCCAAGTGTCATAGTCTCCTTTAAAATGTCCAAGAGGTCAAATTACCTATTAAGAATGTTAGTCCCATCTAAAACTTGAAGGTTATCTAACTAAAGATCAAGTAATAAAGTGAAAAAGGAGGAGTTTGGAATTATACGGCCCATGAGGGAGGATGACACATGGGAGAAGGTCATGGAATGTCTCTTCATCTTCCTCAGACTCATCTTAGTGCTTGACATTCTTTGGAAGTGCTAAAAAAAATACAAAATCCTTTTGTTCCTTCTTCACCCTTCTAAACAAATTGTAGTGATCAGAAGGTTTATGTTTGGTATAGATAGTAGAAGATGTTTCAGACCAAACACCTTTGGTAGGTTAAATTAAACTCATATAGTTTCATGTTCATAATAATAGTTCTAAGATTGGTCATAAATGCTTTATGAACCATCTCTAGCAAGTTGACTATGTTTTTATGCTCATTATTTCATGTACCTTATAGGTTTTACTTTGGTTTGGATGATTCCATACAATCCAACTATTGGAATTGACTCCAAAGTACATGGAAATATTTACATCATATATCCATACCTGGTTTGGTGATTCAAGGTGTTTGGATAGGTAAATCATCTTAAGTTTTTAGATTGGTCTCATTTGGGATGATAGACATGTTTCCACCATTTTTAGGATCTTCATGTTTTGATAATGGTTATAGAGGGTTGTGATAGTCTTATTTCAATTTTATCATTATTCTCATGATTCCTTTCTCATTTCAATCTCACATTTAAAGCAACATTCCATGAGTTTACAGTCATATACAACATATATAATTAGACAACCATGAAGGTATGTTTGTATGCATCTTTATAGAATGATATCACATTGAAAATGGGGTTTGAAATCTTGAATGAAATTTTGAAACATCCTATGTTTCATTCCAAGATCATGATAAGATATCAAGTGACTATGAATGTAGATCCCTTAAACACATGGACTATTTCACATATACTACCTGCATACCATTCAGGGTGTACACACAAGCATCTAATGAAGATGTCACGCTATGATGAGAGCCATATTAAGAGTGTATTTTGAGGTTTTTATATGGATATACAACTCATAAAAGGTCAAAAAATGCACATTTCCTAAACTCACAGTCTCTTACCATTAAAATGCACTCATGGAAAATCTCATGTTGAAGAGGAGTATTTAATCTGAGAAGGGTTTTGATAGTGAAAAGGAGTCTATTTTAAATCTTTGAAGAATATAAAAAATCCATTTAATGCCACAAAACATGTATTCTACCAACTCACATTTGTTGCATGTACATGAAAATTCCCACCTACAAGTGGTGTTAACAGAGAAATGAGAATGCTTAATGAGGAAATTGGAGTATGGTGAATCCTTCTTTGGAGTCCTATCATGTGGTGAGAGAATTTAAAACCTATTTGAGGTGTTATATTGAAAAAATATAAGTGTAAAATATGATCAAAGGTATAATGACTGTGTTTAGGGATCAAATCCCAAAAAACATAAAACAAAGGCCTAAGTCATTTGGTCCAGGTCTTATAACATGGTCACTAATGACTTTGATGCATATTGATGACTAAACCTAGTATCCTCTACATATTATAAGACATATTAAAGATATATGGTAAATATTATTAGTATAAAGTGGTTTTTGAGACCTAAATTTACCCATTTATGCACTAAACTCAGTCAATAACATCTACAGGATTTTGAGTCTTTGAGCAACCCTATTTTCCAAGTTGGTAGTATAAGGCATATTCTCATGTGTTGGTGACATTATTGAGTGAAAAAAAAGTTAAAGGAGCATAAATATCATCAATATATAAGTATGTATTTATTTTTTACCACTACACCACCTACAAGCCTCCTTGTCATTACAAAATGTATACCTATAAGCTAGTTGTAGAGTTATGAAGTTTTTGCTAGATAAATTGGTTAATGGACCTCACTCCTAGAAAAAATAGAATAATTATATCTATATAATGGTTTGGATAGTCTCAATAGGGACATAAAACACACAAACAAGACCTAAATCATACGTTTTCACCAACAAGACCCCACACAGTCATCTATAGCTAACTGTGAGGGGTAGAGAGTAAAAAGATTGAGTTTATTGAGGTGGATATAGCCAAAATATGGAATTAATAGGTAAAAATCACTTATAAAGTATATTTTAAGGTTTAAAATAGTGTCATGTAATTATTTCAAAGTTTAGTCCATCCTAAACCACCTTTAGGTATAGGTCTTGGAGCAAAACACAGTTAAAAGTTACACTCAGACTTGACCAATCAAAGTGTGAAGAGAAAGCATAAGATTTGAAGTGATAAAAAACTTAAGACACATTAATAATTATATTAATGATATAAATAGGCTATTTACATGGAAAAAAACATAGAGAAAGGTTCTAAACACGCATCACATAGTCCATATGGTTGAACACTACATACAATATGTCTCAGCAAGAGTCTATTTTGATTTTTATAAGAGATAGAAGGTAAAAAAACCTGAAAAAGGGATGAATTTTTTTTGAGAAGGTATTTAAAACCTATATAATCTCCTCAAATTATCATTTGGTCTAATTAAATTTTGGAAGTACCCTTTGTTTTGTCTCAGACAAAGGGTACATCCCTTGCGAGTAAACCATGTAATTTAGAGGAATGTATATAAGGAGATGAGACCAAAAGATAAATATACCCTTAAATAAGGTTTTAGAAGTTTAAATACACATAATAAAACATGAAGAGAATCTCATATAAGTGATAAGCCTTATAGGGAGGTCTAAATCCTCAAAAGTGCAAATAGGCTTATGAGACATGGTTATGCTAAGAGACCAAAGGAGAGATCAAATTTAACTCTAGCATGAGATGAGATTTATAATCCATTTTGGAATGATTCTAGGGTAATAATAGAAATGTATAATCTATTAGTATGTATGGTAATCCATTGATCCAGACCACTTTTTACTTAAAGACAACTTAGGCCTACAGGAAATGGAGAAGAGAGTTTGAGTGGACAAATTTGGAAGCTCATATCTACCTTGACACATTGCATGGAGACTCAAGGAGATACGAAAAGTTATATAGGGTCCCAAACATCACTTTTGTTGCATTAATTTGAGGATTTAATTTCATACCTTTATGAAACATCAGTAAAGGTCAAAATTGCTCAAAACCCTTACAAACCCTATTTAAGAACTTGATTAGGAAAACAAAGAAGGATATGCATACAAATGGACCATAATTGCATGGGAAGTGATTGGATGTTGTATAGTAATATTTATATATTCTCCCCATAAATTTTTTTGCTAACCTATCTATACAGATAGGATACAAATAGGGTATTTTTGATAGTTTTATGCATTATGCAGGTCTTAGGAGGTTTTAAGAGATGAAATAAAATATATAAGGAAGGTTAAGAATTAAGATAACTCCCCATGAAAATTTAATGCCTTTTTAAAACTCCTAATTGTGCCTAATAGAGCTCTCATCTTAGTCAATCAAAACTGGCATAATGAACATGGTAGTGAGAAGGGTGAAAATATTCAAGTAAACTAATTTTAAGGTGTTCCCAATGCATCTAAGGCCATGGAGGGTATTTCCAAGTTTCATCCACTCCCTTTCATATATTTTCATGGGAAAATAAATCTAAATTTAAGGCCAAGTATGAAAGGTGTGGGAAAGAGGATTTTGTTAGGTTATAAGTGGTGATGGCTCACTTTTAAAAAAATCCAGATGGCTAGGAATGCAACCAATATATGAAGAAGTAGGTTTGAAACCCTTTCATTTTAGTCTAATCATCATACCTATCCCTATTCAGTTTTGGGATGTTCAAATAGGGGTGAATGATGATGGAAATTTTCTTATGCAAAATGAGAACTCCTATGCTTTATTTCAAGAGATTCATGACTTGAGGTGACACTTGTGCTTCCTAACTTTACATGATCAGTTCACATTCTATTATCATGCACATGTAACTCATTTTCTTAGATTTACAAGTGTCCTTGTGACCTTTGGACTTCTTTATTCTCTTCTCTCTTTCAAGTTCTATAAGAACTAGCCATTTTATCCTTTGTAAATCATGTTCCACTTGAGTATGGTGAAGCCATACTCATTTGCATACCATGGATAAATAAAGACTACTAATTTTACCTCTTATATGGTTTTTCATAGTGTTTTTACTTGAATGATGGATATTGCCTAGTGATGAGTATGGTTTCCTTAGCATTGTTATCGCATTCTCTTACCTATTTGTAACTTCTTCTTGTATGTCATGTGAAGTGTTCTATAAAGTTTTAAGTTTGAGTGAGTTATAATATTCAATAGTGTCATTCTAGGCCTTTTTTCTAGTCTTCATAGCCTAAACATTCATCATGACCTCATAATGAAATACTGATGTGATAGGATTCAAATTGGTGAAGTGTATGTCTAGTTAGTTCCTTGTTCTCATTTGTAACATGCATTTGGTTGGTAGTCATCAACTAATTTGGTGTATCACCTCCTTTAGGATAGTCTAATTTCAGTTTTCTCTCCCTTTTATCTTACAAGCATAGTGTAGTAGTGATCTACATGTGGTACATCAAGGGAGCTAGCCTTATCTAGAGATTCATCTCATTCTTAGGCTACCCATAGCCTAGAGGTGTTTCAATTGTGCCACTTAGATGAGAAGAGATGAGACATCTCCTCAAATGGTGCAAATCCAAGTGAAAACACTATCTAGTATGATTTTTGGATCAATTGGAAGATAATAGGTGAATCTTTTTTAAGGTTTTTTTCTAGAGTTTATTTGCACATTAAAGCTTAATTTTAGTCTATGGTTGCCCTTATATTTATGTGCTTGGTAAAGTGATAAATACCATCCATCTCAAGATGAGGATAAGGGACCCAGATCAATGAAATCCAGTGGACCAAAGGCATTCAATTTTGGATTTAATATTACAATTCATAGCCGTGGCTCAACATTCCTGATATTTGTTGCATTTATGTTAATATTTTGGATTCTTGACTTTTATTACCGATGATGTTATGATGATGTCACTTTTAGATTTTTTTGAATTTATAATTTCTAAAATTAGATATTCATTTAATTTCCATAGATTTTTTACTTAAATTTTTAATTGGTTACTTAATTAATCCTAATTAGCATTTTTTCAATTCTTGGAATTTAATAAATTTTCATGCACAAGTGGTCAAAAACATTAATTTGGCAGGTCAAAATTTGACTGGAGATGAATTAGAATAATTTGACAGTTGTGTATAATGCATTTATCCAATTAGGGATGAATTAATACACTTCAAAAAAATTTACATAACATGTGTAAATGAATTAAAGTGTTCTATTAGTGTTTATTCTAGTTTGTGCATTATTGTGGAAATTCATTCTAACTTATAATTTTGTCATAGCAGTGGTATAAATTAGATGTCTACACTTAGTCTCTAAGACAGGCCACTATGTATGCCCCATATTTTAAGGTGAGTTGTTGAGCCTAGAAATAACTTAGATCAAAATAAAAGGTTATGTGAGATGTTATGAAAATATGCTAATCTAAATAGAATGATAACATGGAGTATCATGGCATCATCATACATATAAACTAATCAAAATAGTAATGTGAGATACATGTAAAAACAAGCATACATAGTGGCATTGTTAAGATAAATGTTATCAATTAGGTATGTAGGTAAGTGATCAAAACTGAGTATTAAAATTTGAATAAATATGTTTGGAGAGGGATGCATGATATACATCATGGCATTGAAAGGCTTGAAAGATACATGATGTCCATCATGGCATCAAAAATTGATCCAAATAAGAAAATAGTTGTCATGGCCATGACACATATAAATAAAGAGTACACACAAAACATGTAAGAGAAAAATGAAGAGCCATATAAAAGGGACATGTTTAAATGTCACTCACATACATAGACACATACAATAAATTATTTGAGCCACACATAAGGACATGCTTAAATGTCCACAAGCTAAAACATAGAATACACGTGATACATTAAGTGGGAAAGCAAACATGAAAAGCATGTATGAATACATGTATTTGATCAACATAATCCATTTTTAACATTAATTTATTTAATAACTTAGGTAATTAGATATAAATGTTTAAGTAAGGGAACAATATCAATAGATTTAACACAATGTAAAAAAATTGAGGTATAAACAATAAGGGATAACCAAAGAAGGATAAAATATGTGTATAATATGCCCCGAGTGAGATTGTTATTAATTATAAAAGTGTTAAGAGGCATGTGTATTATTTGGATCTAAGAAATGATATCATGTGTTCACTAGTATAGGGCCAATGGGATAGGATAACAACATAGGGTGCTCCTATCTTAAGAGGGTGATTTTGTTTGTTTGTATTTTATAAGTTTGAGACAATGAAATACTATGTAATTGGTTTTTTAAATGGTAACATGTATGCTCTACATTCACTCATGTACACTTTTTAAGCATATAAGAAATGAAATTAGATATAAATAAGTACTTAATAATTGTCATATAAATTAATTGATGTTAATTAACTAAACATAAGCATGCATAGGTCATGCTTTTTTAATTTTCTAGAATATTTGATTATTATTTTTGTATTTTTACATTTATGAACTAAAAAATATAGAAAAAAAAGATACTGACCAATAAGTCCTACAAAGGACTCACAATAAATGGATCTTGTGTCTATGATAGGAATGGTGAGCTTTCAAAAATGGAAATTAACATACTATTTTAACATAACTAAGCTGATTTTAGAATTTGAATATTGATTTCTCTCAGTATTATATGTGCCACTATCATAATGATGAATTGTAGCATATCATGCATTTTTTTATCATAATGAACTCTAGGAATTTTGGGAACCCATCATGGAGTATATGAATCCTATGTTGGTGCCTTATGTGAAACATATTTAGTGACCTATAATATCAATCAGGAAAATGTAGTAGTAGAGAGAGGTTCTCTATAATATGTGAAAACTCTTTATTGAAGTGGTCTTTCAAGAATAGGCCTCCTTCAAAGGATAGATACCTATTTTTTAACTTTTTGAGTAGGTTGAGCCATTTTATGTGGCATAACTAAAATATGTTATGTAGGGACCTGTATACACCCTAATTTGGTCAATTAATCAAAAGTAATGTCTTTTATTGATATTTTAAATGAAGGTATTAGTGATGAATAAATTCCTTGTTTACATGGTCATTTTGGGTCTTTTGATATTTATTGTGTCTTATCTTCCCTATTTGTTGCACCCTAAGTGGTATTGCATCACCTCCTCCCAATCATAGAGGTCCCTAGATTGTCTTGTCTAGTCTTAGCTCTATTTTTAGGCCTTGGGACACTAGGACCATTTTTAGGATAGTAGCAACATGTGTTGCTAGAGTCTAAATATAGATCTAGTGTTTAAAGATCATTTTATCCTATTTTTAGGTCCTAACCCTACTTTTAGTCTTTTCTTATGTTTTTTATCCCTCTGTTATGACTTGTCAGCCAATGAACAAGGTCTTATATTCAAATCAAAGTTCCTTTTATATAAAGAGAATCACAAGGCATTTTACATCTAACATTTATTATTTTGGCATAGAATTGCATAAAATCAATTAATATTACAACTCAATACTCTGTATACTACTCAACTATCACATCTAGACATTACATATTTGATCAAAGAACGGCCTAATTAAAATTCATTCTAGCATACGATGTGTATTGATTATGCATGTTTCTTAACGGAGAACTAAATGCAATCTGAGACCCCTAGCATTGGGGTTAATGTAGGTAGTGGCTAGGACAATAGGTTTCTTATTCGCACAATTGTAACATCTTACAACCCATTTTTCCCTTCCTTTTGTATTTAATTTAGTTGTTTTTTGTGTGTTTATGTAATCACTAGGGTTTTATAATATATTTATCTAAAATAGTGACACAAGCAAGCTCACAAAAGATACAAAACCACCTACAAGTCCCCTAAAACCTCCCATAGCTTCCCTAAAAGGGACACTAGCACCACATGACACTACTATCCACATAAGGGCACTACTATCTAAGACTAGATTTTAGATACAATCATAGAACAGAAGGTTTCTACCTATTTATCTACCCTCTTTATCCATAAAAATACCTATTTTGTTCCAAATAAGTGTTCTTTCTCTCTATTCTTGCCATTTTGGGAAAGGTTTGTCAAATCAGTCATTTTTAGTTTTCATTCTAGATTATTATTATACTCATCCCTTTCAACAACATTGTATTTACAACATATAATTCCTAAAATTTTAAAACATTTGGTGAACCCGACTTACTTTGAATATTGCTTAAAACCCTAGTTTTTCCTAGGGTTTACTGTCTTCCATTTTTTGTGCACTAAATTAGGGATACAAACTTCTATTTTTTGTCTTGATTTTGGCATAACCTAGCTCATTCAAATTCATATTATAATAGTTTTTCATTAATTATATGTAATTTATTTATTTTTAAACAACCCTCATTCAAACCCTAGATCCATATATTAGGTCCTATATATCCAAATACAAACAATTAGGTTTCCACTTACAATCCTAATTTCTTCTACACGTTGGGTTAAAAATTTCTCATATTTGCACATATACTTATGTTAGATTACATTATACCTCATTTGTGCTTGCTATTCATTATTTATATTCTCTTCTTAGGAAATTTTAAAATGGCATCTAAGAAGTCTCCTATCCCTCACCTAATTGATGAATTTTTGAAGTTTTCTCATTATTATAATAATGAATGGATAAATTTTCAAGATTGTACATCAGAACATGATAATGATTTATTTTATAATGATGACAATGACTATTGTTTTAATTATGGATATTAGTATTACTATGATCATGACATTGAAAATGTTGATGAGGATATATTAGATATATCTTCTTATCTTTCCTCTCCCTCTTCTCTTACATCTCAAAATCAAACTAACAATATAATGCCAAAAGAGGCTTTTGTTGGTAGTGCTTTATTACAATGTGATACTAGGTTCTCAACTACTTTTAATACCTCCTTATTGATGTAAAAACACTTAGACCTCTGTTATATGACAACTCTCTAATTTGAAACTATCACATTTATGCACTCTATCTATTCTAAATCTAATTATAATCCTCTAATTCGGTCTATACTCTTTGTGAATTTGTAATTTAACATACCTTGGCAATAATGTTTCTTTTATGATTGGTCTTTTTCTCCTTGAGACCAATACATTTATTCATACAATTCCAACAATGGTATATAATTATTTGAATAGCTGGTTTATCAACCTTTTTATCCCTTGAACTATAATCAACCATTACTCTTATAGACCCTTCTTAGTTTCTTTTATTAAGTATAATACAATAATTTTCATGATATTTAATTTTCATAGACACTCAAATGATTTTCAATACTCCCTTATACTACAATCATCACAATTTTTATAATTCCAAACTCTTATTACATTTGAAGAGCATAAAATCTCACCTTCCAAGGTTTAGACTATTTTTCTTTTTTAACTTTTCACTGACTATTTTTAGCTCATATATTTTTACACACCCCATTAAAATTTAAAAATCTTTCATCATTTTCTTAATATCCTCTTAACCTGCATACAAATTTTTAGTATTTATTTCAAGATTAATTTAAGAGACTTTTGATTTCTTGTTCTAAACAATCTTTTTTTAACTATTTTCTAAGAACTATCTAACTATATTTTATTCATAACTCACTAAATAATTACCCAATTAACTCAAAATTAGATTAATTATATTCTTTAATTCAATTCTCTCCTTATTTCCAAATTTCAAAAAAAATTATTTGATAACTTTCAAAATATGATCAATTCACTAGATGTGCCCTAGTTCAGTCCTGTCATAGCCTAAGAACTTTTACATGGGAGAATTTCAAAATGTCTCTTCTTAGTTGAAATATGATATATTAAATATTATAATATAAAATCATTCACATTTTTTATTCAAATATTATATTATCATCAACAAAACTTAATTTTTTTTGAACTATTAAGAATTTTGCAACTATAGAGCCAAAGATGTATATTTTTTGAAAAATTCAACTTTTATAGACTTTTAAAACTTATCATTAATTTTATTGAGATTCAAAAATACTTTATATAGTCAAATAAACATTTAATAAGGCTTTTCAATGTGAAAACATGTGGAAAATTCTTTCTAACAAACTATGTAAAGAAAGAACTTTATTTCTTTGACCCGAGATGTGAACATTTTTTTAGAAATTATGAATTATCATATACTCCATTCACTTATAATATAATATAAAAATGATTACCTTACTCATTCAACCATCCAATAATCCTCATGTATATATTAAAGCATAAAATCCTCTTAAATATGATGGTCACCTATCTAGTTTTTTGTAAATTTATATAGAGTCAATAAACATACCAAGGTATATAGATTTTGTGGTATTAAAATCTTCCATTTGTATTCCCATATATAGATCATATAGAATAGTTTTATTTTACTCAATATTAAATCAACAAGTTTATATTCAATCATTTAAAACTTGACTTCATACTCCACATAGAATTACATTTCTTCTTGACAGGATTTACAAACCTTGAACAATATCATAATATTCATCAATAAATCAAGAATCATAATTACATAGCTCATATTATTAATATTGAGAGAGAGAGAATTCCAATCTAGTCTCTACTTTAATAATTCTATCTAAAATTCATCATGTGAATATGGAAGACATATGTCCTAGTTATCCAAATTTGCTTTATTGATTCTAAAATACAATTTTTTTATTTACAATCAAGGCGTCACGGCCTTCTTGATGACTCCTCTCTACTTGCAGAAGTCTTACTTCATTATTTCATACCCTATGTACAAAGTCTTATTTCATTCCTTTATATTCATGTTTATTTTCCTTATTAAACTCCTTACTATGTGGTGTAAGAGTTATCCTCTTTTACAAATTTAGACCAGTTTTATCTAAGACCAATATTATCTCTAATTATATACCTTATTTACATCCTATGTAGAAGGATTTCTTTTAGAGACACTTTTTAGGATATGTTTTCACTTTTACTCAAGAGAATGAACATTTACATAGGTAAATAGTTATTCTACTGCACTCCATTGACCTTATAAGGTCATTTGTAGGTCTATGCCATTTATAAGGTCTTGTAATCTTTCTTTAAATATTCAAATTTAGATTTGGAGGGAGACTCCAAATGGATCATTCTAACATAAATAGAGTTTTTTGAGGCTATTTATTGACATCCTAGTACATCATAATACTCTAAATAAGTACAATTTTGATATTTACATTATGAACATAATCATTCATTTATGTTCTTGCATCACTTATTCAAATTAAATCAATATAAGTACAATACACTAAATCCACTTTTTCATGATTAAAGTAAAGTAAACAAGAGCAATACATCTTATTTACCCTTCTTAATTAAATTTGAAAAAACATGTACCAATGATATTACACCTTTCACCAATACACATACTAAGGTAGACAAAATTATTTTGTCACCTTGTTTTACATTCCAAGATTAATGCAATGAATCTTTACTACATATTGATAATGTTGGTGTCTCTAAATCTTCTCCTACATGTCATAATATTCAAAATAAAAATAGGATTGCTACTTATTCGACCCTTGATTCCAAGATTGAAAGTAATAATAATTCATGCATTTCACACATAAATAGTGAATAAATTCATTGTATTACACCCATACATAATGACACATTACACAATAGTAAAAATTTAAAATCTCTCTTACTTTATCTCTTAGTGAGAATGTGAATGATACTTCTTCTACTCTTACTTCTATAAGTGATTTAAACTTTGATTTTGATAAACATTGGGATAATGATGATTACTATGATTATGATGAAGAAGACATTAAGTATAAACCTTCTATTTCTCATCCTAATTCACCTATTTCTCTTGTTTAAACAAATTTTAGGCCACATGTTAAAACACACACACACACACTTATTCATATGTTCATAGTCTACATAACTTGCATTCACATGATAATAAAATACCTTCTAATCAATTAGAATGTGATACTTCTTTACAAAGTAACAAAATAAGAGATACCAATGAATCTCCCTCAACCTCCTTACTATAATCAAACCTAGTTCTCAAATTAACCTAAGCAAGGGTGATAGCTCATTTCCCTCTAACCAAGAACCAACTATCACACCTCATAAGGTTATGAAGAGCAAACCAATCCTCCCTAAGAAAAGTTCCTAATGTAATATACTAATTTCTAAGATAAATAACAAAATTTAATCATTAAATGAACCCCTTGATGATGATAATATACATTTACAAGTGTTAATTTCCTTGATGCATATCCTAGGTGAATAACAAGTACACCATATCACATTAGATAAAAAATCATACCAATCTCAGGCCAATACCAATGTCATCCATGATAACCCTATTACATTTAGAATATTCACTACAAGGTTGCCACCCAACTTTTATATACCAGCATTACCAACATTTTATGGGCATGGAGACCCATACTTACACCTTCAAGCTTATGAGAAAGCCATGACACATGTCACCAATAAATTGAATCTACTACAATTATTTCCAAGGTCCCTAGATGGGGAAGCACTAAATTGGTTTTAGCATACAATCCCTAGTGGGTCACCTCATACATATGAGGAGTTACAAGTAGACTTTATTAGGCTCTACATATATAATAAGGGACCTTGAGTCACACATGAGAGGTTACCCTTATTACACTAGGGTGAGACAAAACCAACAACTGAATATATTCTCAAATTCAAATCATATTTAAATTAGTTCATCTACCAGCTGACATATTTATAGGTACAATACATCTTTTTCAGAGCCTCATTTTTCCTCTTAAGGAAAAATTATTATTTTAGACATTAAAATCATTTCAGCATCTATGTAATGCAACTATAGCATTAGAGGTAGAATTGGGACCAGTGGTTACACATTTAGAGGTAGATTTAGATGTAGGTTTTTTAGATCCCTAAAGAAACTAGTGGAATAGAAATAATTGATAAAGATACTCAATAAGGGTAAAGAGCCACTTCAGAGAACACCTCCTACAATGAGTAGACCATAGGACACACACAGAGGAGTTATATAGTTTTTATATAAGGATGGCCTCATGACATCTTACTTACATTATTAGATAAGGATATGATCACACTTCTTCCTAATAATCATCATCTAGCACACCATTTGCACAGGGTATAAAATAAGACATATTGAAATTTTCATAAGATAAATGGACATTTAGACAATCATTGTTATGCACTCTAACCTCACATTGACCAATATGTCAATCGAGGCATTACAACATTCACATAAGGGGCACTGATATCTCTATCTCCATAGTCTCCTAGATCACACTCCTCTATGATAGAGTTATCCCAGGGCATTCCCTTTAAGGATCCATTGGCTACTCATTTTATGAGCCATGTGGTATCTAGGAAACCTATTTATTAGTGATTTTATGCACCATAAATTTAGTAGAGATGGTAGTTAATTCATAGATATCAAGGCATAACTTTAGTTCACACACCAATCAAGATATTTGGAAATAACCATAGAGATCATAGCACAACTTTAGTTTGCATACCAATCAAGATATTTGGAAATAACTACAAAGATCAAAGCAAAACTTTAATTCACACACCAATCAAGATATTTCGAAACAACTACAGAGATCAAAGTATAATCCTAGTTCAACCACCAATCAAGATATTTACAAGAGATCACAAAATTCAAAACATAGGCTAATATCCAATCAAGATATTTGCCAGATATCATAGAGTTTAGATTATAGTTTCTACATGATAGTCAATCAAGCTCTTTACTACATAGTCTACACACCTAGCCACTAGTAGTGTATCACACACAATTTCATTTTTAGAGTCTACTTTTACATTGACACAACATGAGTGGTATGGTTGCATGTTCACCATGTTATCTGGGTTTAGATAGTGAATACCACAATCATATGATCTAGATGTAGACATCTTATGAAACACTTGTAAAACCTATACCAAAAAATAACATTCCTGGACTACTACACATGTATACTTAAACATTTGTAAATATATAAAAAAATCATTATTATTACTTATACAAATACCATATACAAGTATCACCATTTAATATAATAAAAACAATTAAATACATGTAAACATTCACAATATAACCAGATCAAGATAATGATATACATAGTACCCATAGAAAAATGAACATCCATATATATAACTCAGAACGTAGTTTCAATATAGTATAGTAAATCATTAAATAATACATACATGGGCACTAGGACCAATCCCCTCACTTTCACTCTCAGACATATCCATGATAGAACTAGAGGCTCCACTCTCCCTCTGTGACCTCGATCAATGACTATGTCTAATATCTCTCTCACTATACATACCTAGCTTAGCCATACTCTCTACATGTTCTCATTGTAAACATATGTAATCATCCATTATTTGACTAATGGTCTCACCCAGAGCATCAGGTATGGGCATGGTTTATCTATACAACTCTATGCATGCCTTATCTCTATCCATAGCCACTCATCTATACACCATAAAAGTTATCTCCACTCCATAGAATGAATGGGCATGAACACTAGAAACATCAGTGGCCCTCTCCTCTAATCCATCCTTCTATGACATCTTTAGGAATATGCCATGTTAGTATGTGGAGTGCATATTTGATGGTAGTCTCTCAATAGTCATCATCAATTGAACCTGCATATATCCACACAATGCATTAGGTTCCTAACCAAGTAATTGAGTAACCAAATACATAGGATATATAAATATATAATAAGAAATTACCATTGATATCCCTAAGGGGATCCACATCTAATACATCCTCTATAAAAATCTTACCTCTTATAAATAGAGGTGCCTATTTATGATCTCTCCACTAGGCTGTATAGGCATCAGTGACTCCTAAGTCATCCACATCTGGTATGTCAATCACAACATCCCACTCTTTTAATGATATTGGGGATAATTCTGTAGTTGATAGCCTAATCCTACTACCTAACCTCACTAGAGCTTGGGAACACCTCAACCACACCACTAGCACTAGGGGCACATCCTAAATAAGACTAAACTATCATGTCACTTACTCATACTAGAACTATTATAGCCCAAATTTTCACCCTAGAGAATTCAAGGAGACCTTCTCAAATTTGTGATAACATGGATTTCTCTCTACATATAGACAAACTACTACAAGAGATAGATCTCTAAATTAAAGGGCTAACTCCCTTGATCTATCTTTTAGGCTCACACACTACACTAGGATAATCACTATATGGAGTGAAAAGGGAAGAAGGAAACATAAAATCAACCTATACTAATGAAGGTGATACACCAAAGATAAATCCACAAACATACTTGCATTTTCACTAAGAAGGCATACTGCTAAAACTAATCTCAACTCAATGTTTTTTAGCATAAGTATTTCTACATGGAGTTAGATTGGTATGCATATCTACAGGTGGGTGAATAGGAGGTCTAATCTTAGAGACTTATAATATCCTTCATACTTCAAAATACACCTAAAAAACATATACACTTCATGATAAATGTTAAAATAAAATGTTATTCACACAATGCATACAAGAGCATAATATAAGCAAGGAGAAAACATTCATCACTTATCATCCAAATACACTACTTGACATAATTAGGAAATAATTACAGAGATTAAATAAACTTTAGAATTTTATTCAATAGTAAAACAAGATTTCAAAACTATCAGCACTTTTCCATTTCAATTGTGGATTGTTTATAATGTCAAAATGGCTTGAATATATAGAGCATAACAGAGGAGAGAAAAGAAGTGGCGTTTAAGAGTCATCATGCTAAGTGTCAAGACCTGAAGGCTAGTTACAATGTAAGAAAAGAGAGTTAGATAATAGGTCATGAGGTCCTTTTAGACAAGTTTCCATCTAAAAAATTACACCTTCTTGAAGTTGGTGTATATATATTCATGATCTTACTCTAAACTACCCTCTTGATGAGGAATTCACTAATTGTTTTAAACTACCATTCACCTTCTTACAGTCAGTCACTAGCCTTCTAGTCCTCAATTATCACAATTGTCACTTATTTGACCTAAAAATGTTCAAGGATATTAATTTTATAGGTGTGAGACACCTATTCATACCTTTTCTATCCTCTATTCTATCATGTAAACCTCAAAAGAACTCCAAACAACACTTATCATCTCCAATTTAACAATCACTTTCTTTCTCACTATCTTATTCAAGACTGTCTACAACAACCAATATAGTAGAGGGTTTTTCATGCATTACCAAGGTTATAATGGGGTTTTAGGAGTTATAAAACATCTCTACACTCCTTCCACAATGGATTTCCTTCATCTATTCCCTTTTACACCTCTAATTCAACTCAAAACTTACAAAAAATAGAGAATTTACTTCATCAGTATAAGTGATAGTATAGAATAACTAGATGTCAAGGATCCTAAGAGAGTGAAAATCATGTCCTAATAACCTTTGAGGCCAATTAATCCCTTCTGGATGCATTTCCATTCATATCTTCTTCAATGGGTTCTTGAGAGGGTTTTAGTTCATGCAATTTCTTAACAATGACTCATAAATATTAAACCCTTAACCCTCAAACCAATGCCAATGAGTTTTATTTTAAGACCTCCCTCAACTATCCCTAAGTTATTAAGACACCATGCACATTGTCTATATATATATGATTGAAATAAGTTTGCTTCTTGATTAGCTGCTTACATTCTGGACACCCCTGAGATAGATTTAGGTCAAAATGGCCAATTTGAGTTTTTTTCCACAAATCAATGGGTCTTATAAATACTCCACTCTCCCATGAAGGTTTTAAAATTGATTTTAAGTATCAGATGATCATATGAGTGACAATAGACACCATGAGGGTTCATGCCTAGTTTTAGGCCTAATAGACATGGACTATATTTCTATGTATATGACCACCTGTGAGTGTTTCTAATGATTTTAGGTGATTCTCAAAAAAAACTTACATCCAATTCAAATCTATACAATATCCTATAGTTTCTCTAAAACTCTTCCATTCATTCTTTCCCTTATCCGTGTATTATGCCTGTAGTTGCCTTGATTGTGGAGTGCCTCTGGTCTGAGACAAAATAAAGGGAATTTACCCTATTAGATTGATTTTAAGGTGACTATAGAGTTATTTCTCAATTCATTATGACCTTCTATGTCAATTTTAAAATCTTTACCAGACCTATATATCCCTCAACATCACATATTGTCAAGACTAGCTTATAGGATAGTGACTGACCGCAGGATTCTAGTTGACTGAGTATGAGGTTTTGAAACTCAGTTTAGGTCCACCTTTACTTTGTTTATATTTTTTCTAAATATCACATGTAATTTTTATATCATCACCATTAAATTGATTTTTATGTGTGCATCTCTATCTTATACTTCTATCTATCACCCAAACCTGCATCTAAAGGTGTTCATTTAGGAAGATCATGAGATTATTATAGGTGGTCATATATTTTTTAACATTATGTCCCATACGCTTCAGTTTCTCTTTAAGTCACTAGAGCCATCACAAACCTAAATGCATACATTTCTATCTTGAAACCATGTTTCATCTCACTATCATCAATACACTATAGGTCTGCAAGTTATTCCAAGTTCATTTTGGCTCAATGCACTGTAGTTTTCTAAGTGTTTCAATCAATATTTGACTGAGTTGAAAACCCAACCCACCATCATCCTCTCTCAACCAAACAACTTCCTCTTGTGTCAAGATGTTACCTCTTTACCTAAGATATAAGTAGGAAGCCATAAAACTTATCTAGACTTCATAGACACTCACCAACAAATGACACTTTGTGGAGCAGAGTCTTTTTTTAGGGAAGTTAAGGTAAAACTTCTCATTAAGCAACTTTCTCAACTCTAAAACTCTCCTTCTAAGTTTTGATGTATGTAATGATCTCACCACTTACACTATGATATTTTCTTGATCAATAAATTGGTTATGAGATGTCAAAGTAAGTTCAAATGTTTCCAGACATGTTTTGATATCTCTTTTGGGTCTGAACATGATTGGTTTTCATGTAGCTACTTGTATGTGGTTGTGCAGGGTTACTTAACTATATCCAGTGTCCAAGACCTTGCATTCCATCAATGATTATCTTGATACCTAACCTTTAGTGTAGAATATGATCATTCATGTTCCATGAAGTTTAAAAAAAACATGTTAGCCTTGACCTAAAGCCATTCATAAGAGGATACAACACTACAACTAATAAAACATTATTCTATAGACTAATGATGCTTACTTCTATCAAAATGAGATACTTCTACCTATTCCTTCATATCCACACATGCTAAATTAATTTAATTCAACATGAAAAGGATGAAAATGATCTATAATTCCATATACACCATTTTTTTCACACATACCAATGCAAAAAGATGATAAAACCAACCCATTAGGAATGCACAAGTAGTTTAGAGGTGTTAAAAATATTATTGATTATTCATACAATATGGACCACCAATATTGAAACCATGTCCATGGAATGGAAGCAAATAGGGACCCTTAACATCCATCAACTGTATTCACTTCAACTCTTCTTCCTCTATCCATACCCATATAAAATCATTGACCTCTTTTAGCCTACCCAAGAGAGGGATAGGAAGGAAACCATTTTTGCTCAAACCTGGATCTATTGAAGCTAATTGAACCTAATAATAACTTGAGAGGATCTCAAAAGACTTCCTTGAATCCTTTATATATACCAAATGAGTCATCCTAATTCGTACAACTGCTTGAAATTGAATTTTTGTAGATGATCTCCTTTATATGTTGAACCTACAAATTTTCAATTTCAAAACCATTCTCTGGCATTCCCTGATAGGAATTATGTTATGTTCCATCTTGAAACATTTTTATTTTATGTTAAACCATACAATTCCATTAGAATGACCAAAAGGTGGCCAAAAAAGGACATGAGACAAACTAGACAAATATGACCAAGTTAGAACATATTAAGTGACCCTCAAACTATGACTTAACATTATCTAGGACAATGTGACCACTTTCAAACCTATAAGGACCTTATAAAAAGTTTGAATATGTATGGAGGTTGACCTAATTTAGGGTTAAATCTAGTCAACAAGAACCTCTCATATACATTAACCCAATGGTCATGTAGCCAATAACTCACTCAAACCCATCTCAATTGAGTACCATCCTTAATCCATCCCTCATAGCCCCTGTAGGGCCTCCAAATAATGTATCTAGCTATCAAACTATCTAACACATGCTAAAACTACATCATACTCCTCCAAGGCATGTGGGTCATCTCATTCCACCTCTTTGCAAATGACTATGGGTGGGCCCAATCAGCTCATAAATGTAATACTAGCCTACTCACTGTAATATGCTCATATGCCCAAAAGTGTAACAGTGTATAAGATCTAACACCTTTGCCACACATCTCATGCATAAAATAATATAAATCCTATTATAGGTGGGCTAACATAGTGCATCCCCATGAGTATACAATATCATGCTCTTCTATGTAATGTACTATCTCATGCATCTTATAGGAGATCGATACCCCACTCCCATCTATAGCCATAATAGAATCCAATAAAATAGTTAAGAAATTATGCAACCATGGAACACTAATAGTGACAATTAGTGACAATAATTTATCATTGTGGCTCCATGTATGATGAGTCCCTAAATCATAGTAGAAAAATACCTAGCAGCCCACTGTAAAGTCTAATCACCCATAGCCTCCTATAATGCAGCTCTCTAATCATTAATAAGTAATCAAAGGATCTTATACACATCCTCTAGGGTAACATTCATCTCCCAAATAGGTAACTAAAATGTGCAAGTATCTACATCCCACATCTCACATAGTGAAATCATCATATGGTTATCCCAGGGCATCAGATCTATGGATCCTACATGACTCAAATACACTCTCTCTAGCATGACCATCTCATTATCTATTAGGGGTAGACCTCATAAATTTTCCATCATATGGCTAGTCTATAACTCTCTCAACCTCCACAAATACAACCAAATATTACATTAGCAATGCAAAATATAAGACCAATAAACAATAACAAGAATCAAAAACTAGTCATTAACAATAAGAATCATAAACTAGGCCTATTAGACAATAACAGTTATGAGGATCCTTCTATGCAGATTTATAAACTATAAAAATTAAATGAATAATGAAATAAACTTTGGAAAGTATCCCAAAATAACCTTTATATTTCATGCTACTTCGAGGGGGAAACCTCTTTTGAACAAACTCAATACATTAATATTTTTGGATGCCTTTATTGGGCCTCAACACTTACTTAAAAACTAAATATATTATAACAACTACTACTTCCCATGTATGTGGGATAATTCAAATACACTCAAGGGATGACTTAAAAATAATATGCATCCATAATGACTAATACCATAATAATGTAAAGACAAGGGTATGACATGGGTTCCTAACATCCCCTCTCCCTTAGAAAAAGATTTGTCATCAAAACTTCAGATGTGGGAAACATTATTGAATTTGGAAAAGTTGTTCCCATATTGCATGTTCTAGTTTCATGCTATGCCACTAAATTAAGACTTCCATGATTGATTGAGAATAAAGTTGGTGGGTGAACCTATCTAGGGATGCTTCCATTTTAAGAAGGATGGAGAATTCATTATCAAGTTTTGGTAAAATGGTTTGCACTCTGATGGTGGTTCCAAGAACTTTATTCAAATAGCAGACATGAAAGATTAGGTGAACTCGAGAGGAAGGTGGAAGCTCCAACTTGTAATTAATATACCCAATTTTTTGGATAACCTTGTATAGCCCATAAAACTTTAGATCAATCTTATGACACCATTTTAGTTTTATGGATGATTACTCGTATGGTTGTAGACAAAGAAAAACCATATCACTAGATTGAAAGGTGCACTCAAAGTAGTGTTGTTTAGCCTACTACTTAATTTAGGTCTATTCTAGATGGATATTTCCTCTTAAGGTGATGAGAATCTGATCCCAATGTTTGATATTAGTGTCAACCACCTGAATGGTGAATTATCAGGGGGTATACGTGAGAAGTGTTAGGGGTGCTTGACAATAAACCACTTCATATGGAGTCATTTTAGTATAAGTGTGGTTGGAGGTATTATACCATCATTTTGTGAAGTGAATCCACTTTGCCCATTATTGTTGTTGTTTTAAATCAAAGCAACAAAGGATTTTTTCCAAGCATTTTTTGATAATTTCTATTCGGGGGTGATACTGGGAGCTCATCTTTTATTGTGTGCCTGTGCATCAGAATATATCAATCCAAAAATGGTTGGTGAAAAGTACATCATGAACAGAGATGATTAAATAAGGTATGTCATGAAGATGGAATATCTAATCCAATAAAACTTATGCAATCATGAAGGCTATATAGGGATGGATGAGGGAATAAAAATGAGTATATTTAGAGAGTTGATATACTATGATGAGTATCACTATTTTTCCTCTAAATTTAGGGATCCCCTCAATGAAATCCATATAAATATCTATCTAGATCTGAGTAGGAATGATCAAAGGCTTGAGAAAACCTGGAATCATTATTATTTTTCCTTTATTGCATTAGAAGGTATCACATCCATCCACCATATATTTAATGTCCCCTTTCATCCCCTTATAAAATAAGTTTCAACATGCCCACTCATATGTTTTGAGAAATCCTAAGTACCTTATTGATGGAGAGTCATGGATTTCATATAATATGACTTGATGAAGGTTTGTGTTATGGGGAAGCACCATATGACCCTTATATAATAGAGAAGAAGCATCCCATGAATAATGTGGTATTCTATAGAGGTTAGTGGCTAATTATTTAATGATGTGGTGTAAGGAGGGATAATTTACATACCCATGGTGTATATATTCCAAACACTTCATAATTGTCATGGAGATGTTAGAAATGGAAGTTTGGGCCTCAAATATGCAGGAGAGAGCATCCACCATAACATTGTCTTTACCCTTATTATAAGTGATCTAATAATCATAGGCCATGAGTTTGTTGACCCATTTTTATTCTACCAATGATGAAACCCATTTTTCTATAAAATATTTCAAACTTTGGTGATTGGTTTTTATGCAAAAATGATTCCATGTAAGTATGGTTGCCATTTATGTACTGTATGTAGAATTCTCATCATTTCCTTTTCGTATGTAGACAAAGCTAAATTTTATCTAGAAAGGGATTTGATAGTGAAATAAATGGGATGACCAATTTATAGAATAATAGTACCTTGTCCATTACCACAAGTATCACTTTCAATGGTGAAAGTGCTGGTAAAGTTTGCATGGCCAAAACTAGTGTGCTACACATAACCTGTTTGATTGCCATAAATGCTTGGTCAGTTGTGGCACCCCATGTGAATTCATCCTTATTCAATAAATAATTCAATAGATCCATGATATTTACATAATCCTTCAAAAACTTGTGATAGTATATTATAAGGCCTAGGAATCCATGAATTATATAAAGGGTTGTTGCTCAATGCCAATGTTGTATGGCACTGACATTTTTTTGCATTCACATAGACCCCATAAATTCAAAAAATGTGATTTAGATATATAACTTCCTATTGACTTAAGAAACACTTGGAATTCTTGGAAAATAATTGATTATCTCATAAAAATTGTAATGTCTTTTCAATATTTTGGATGCTGAACCCATGTGTGGTTACAGATCAAAATATAATCAAAGAAAACCAAAGCAAATTGATGGAGGAAAGGCCAAAATATTTTAATCATTAGTGCCAAAAATGTTGAAGGGGCAGTTCTAAGTCTAAATAGCATGACCAATAATTCATAGTGATCATCATGATAGTGTAAGGTTATCTTTGGAATATTATCAACATGCATGTGGATATGATGATAGCCTAAATGAAGATCTAAAATGGATAAAATTTTGCCCTATAGAGCTCATCAAAAAGCTCATTGATGATCATAATTGGTAATTTATATTTGATAGTAAGGTGGTTAAGGGAATGTAATTCAATGTAGAGGCACCATTACCCATCCTTTTTATGGATAAAAATCATTGGGGAAGAGTATGGGCTAGTGTTGGGGTTAATAACTTTGATCTTGAGGAGTTCATGTGCTAGTTTCTCAATCTCAAACTTTTACAGATGGGGATAACAGTAAGGCTGGATGTTGGGTGGGATATGTCCTAAGAGGAGTGAAATGTAATGATATTTAGGTTGTGGAGTGGTAAAACCCACTAGCTCCATAAAAATGGTTTCATGCTTATCGAAGATGGCTTGTAAATCATCAGGGTAGTTAGTAGTAGTGGGGAACTTGAGTTACATAAAGTGCAGTTGAGAAATGACCCCATGTGAGCCCTTATTCAAAAGTTTTTTCATGTGATGGGAATTGATGATGTGAGTATATCCCTACAATAAACCTTTGAAGGTGTTCTTTTGTCCCCTATCTTTGAAATGCATCCAAAGCTCAAATAAGTCTCATAGCATAGGTCTCAATGTGTGGAGCCACTATGCCCCTCAGACTACATCACAACCTCCTAAGGGTAGGGAAGACATATATGAGTGAAGTGTAATAACCTATCATGATACACACATTTAGACACTTTCCTTTATATGGAAATTTTCCCCCATTAGAAATCATGACTTCAAATCTATAACAAGGGTGTACAAAGTAGTTTAACTACTTAATAATGTGAGGATCAATGAAATTGTGAGTGTAGCCAAAGTCAATGAGGATTATGAGAGGGATCTTTTTAAATAACCCCTTGACCTTCATGGTTTGATGGGTGGTAACACTTGCTAGTGCATGTAGATAGATCTTGATTTTAGTCTCATGAGCCATTGAGTCCTATGAGGGTATTTATTTTACTTGAGCATCCTAGAATTCCTAGATATTATACTCATTTTACCACTTTGGTAGTGATTCCACATCTAAAAATTAGAGATTTTATGTGATACACCTATTAAATTTAACCCATTTTTCATCACAATTATAACATAATCCATTTTCCTTACAATTCCACATCTCTACCTCAATAAGGTGCTTGACCGAAGTGGTTATGGTTGGCCACTAGTTTGTTGTGTTTTTTATGGGTGGGAAAGTGGGGTGTTGATGTTGCACTGAGAGTTTATCTTATACTAACTTACCCAGACCAAAGGCATCCATCATGTTGTTGGGATGAAACATTTTGACCTCTATGAGGATTTTCTCTTTGAGGACACTAATAAAATAACTCTTGAATAAGTCATCTAATAACACTTCAGTGTGATTACCTAGTTTCTCAAATTTAATCTAATAATCATGAATGATGCCTGTTTGGCAGAGTTTGGTGAGAGCTCCTATAAAATCCTTGAATGATGAGAGACCAAACTTGCCCAAAAGTGAGGATGCAAGGTTTTCCAATCAGGTTCATCATTCGATTTGAGATACCAATGATATCATTAAAGGGCTTTTTTTTTCAAGTGAAAGGAAGCAATTAGGATTTTGTTGAAAAAATAAGTATTATAAAGGTTGAAGAATTGTTCGGCTTGATATATCCATCTTGTAGGACCAATACCAATGAACCATGGAAAGTCTAGCTTGGGCCCACATAATGTGTGAGGAGACGAGAAAATATTCATTGAAGAAGACTCATTTAATTTGTTGGGTAAAAGACTATTTTGATTATTCATTCCATGTATCATATTGATTAACTTAGTGACCTAGATTTTCAATGTTGTGATTTCTTCCTCTATGATCTTTGTGCCTACACGAGTGGATACCAGTAGTGTTTTTTTTGTCAAGGAAAATAAAAATGCATTCTAAGATAATGTCAATAAGGAATTTTTTTAATTTGGGCTCAATCAAAAGGGGTAAATGTAGTTTTACTATTCTTTTGGCACCTCCTGGTTAGGATTGATGAAGGCAATGGCAATTTTAGAATCCTAATGGAAAAACTAGAAAAAAAATCCAAGATGGATAGAGAAGGAAAAAAAGGTAAAGGAACACTACAAGAAAGTTTTGAATCAAGAGGGAAAACTAAACAAGTTATTGTAAAACTCAAAAAAATCAAAAATTGAGATTTTTGATTAATAGAAGTGGAATTTGGATATGGACCCTCAAGGAAAAAAATATGAAGAATGGAATTTCAAGTGTTCTAAGAATTTTTGAGAGTCAATGTAACTATAAAAAGAGATATATGACAAAAAACTAATTGTCACTTTGTTGCTCTTACCAAAAGCTTGTTTATAAGTATGTGGTGACCAATTATTCTCAACTATGATCACTCTATTTTTAGTCTTATGAAACTATTATGTTGGGTACGGGACCCAATTATATTTATTTTCTTAAGGGTTTTAAGGAGTCTTTATAGCCACTAATTTTGTTTGAAAAAGTATCGCTCTCTAGAAAAGTTTTGGCTAAAGATTTACCCCTAAGCTATAACTTTTGGTTTGCCCATAGGTAGAAACTAGTCAATTAGGATGGGGTCATTACCTTTTTTATTGGTAGGTCCTCTCAATGGGTCAGATACTTTAGGGTTCATGTGGTACTTCTTATAATGATGTTTAGGGATTATACCTAAGTACTTCCCACAGTTATATGGAGGGGTATTTACCCTTATCCAAACTTGTAATGAATATGCATAAAACAAAGGTAAGGAAAAATATTTTTATAAATAGTTCAGCTCCTAAAAATCCACTGCTAAAAAAATATCTAAAATCTACTTGTAGGCTAAGAAAGTGATTTGATACTATATGTGAGGATCCTTCTGCATAGATTTATGAAATACAAAAAATAAATAAACTTTAAAAAATAACCCAAAATAACCTTTAGATTATAGGCCACTTTAAGGGGGTAACCTCCTTTGAGCAAGCTCAATACAATAATATTTTTGGATGCCTTTATTGGGCCTCAATAATTATTTATATACTAAATATATTCTAACAACTACTACTTCCCATGTATGTGGGATAGTTCATATATGCTTAAGGGATGACTTATAAAGCATATGCATCCATAGAGATTAATACACTAATAGTACAAAGATAAGGGTCAGACATGAGTTCTTAACAATGTTGTATATAGGACAATAGCACCATATCCAAGACACTAGCACTAGGTCTTGGATAGTAGTGCCAAAACCAAGCCAAAAGTAGCACATTTACAAAAATAAACCTTAAACTACCAGATTTCCAATAAAATAATGGAAAATGCAATACAACTGATAAAAATTAGGAAAAGTATGGGTTCCTTACCAGGGTAACCACTTTCCTAGCCTAGATAAGTACCTCCACCTCCTCATATTGGGTTAAAGTCATTCCTCATCTCTTTGGCATATTCTCTAGTTTAGACAAGTAATAACTATCAACTCAAATGATTCAAATGAATCAAATAACCTATTTAATTCACATTTATCAAATGCCACCTTACTAAGGTTGACCTTGAATGCCAATTTCACCAATTAATACCAAATTCTTTCCAGTGTAATATCTAGAGAACCATAACTTAGATTTATTACAAATATATAGATATTACCATAATAAACTCAATATAGATAAAACATTTATCCCATTACCAATTTTAACAATCAACTTCATCTCAATAAACAAATACTATTCAAACTTAAAACATCACACCCAATAATTAACACTAGCATATAAATCATTACCACTTTTGGTTAGACACCCTTACCTTAGTCTTGGCTCTATCACCAAAATGGGGGGGAAATACACATAGATTGCTTTAAATATAGATATTCAAAAACACAAGTCTATGTAGATATATAGATATGTAGATGCACAAGTTCATATAGATATACTGCTTGAATTAGATATATAGGTTCACTCATATACATCTATTCAAACACACAGGTCTACTCAAATAAAAATATTTAAGCACATGGGTCTACATAGATATACAAATATTAAAATGCATAGTTTCACATAGATATACAATTTGACTTAGATATATGGGTTCACTCAGATACAACTATTCAAGCACATAGGTCTACATAGATATTTAGATGCATAGGTTCATAGATATATAGTTTGACTCAAATATACAAGTTCACTTATATATAACTATTCAGACATATAGGTCTACCTAGATATACATATATTTAGATACATAGATTCTTATAGATATAGAATTTGACCTAAACACATGGGTCTATATAGATATATAGATATTTAGATACACATCTAAATTACTCAAATATTAGGATTAGGGGGCATGATGCAGATCATGCACCCTTAATCTCTATTTTCAAATTGTTAGGTTATACTCATTATCATCACTAGGATGTCACTAGGTTTTCACTAGTTTGGGTCATAGGACTATCTGCAGGTATTGATCCATAACCTTCTACCAGACCTAGTTGACATACCCAAATTTAGTTTAGATATCAAAGTGGGGACAATTAAGCCTTGTTTCTCCACACATTCATTTTACATACTCAAATTCAATTTAGATATCAAAGTGGGGATAAGCAAGCCTTGTTTCTCTACACATTCAATTTACATACTCAGATTTAGTATAGGTATCAGGGTGGGGAAAAAACAAGGTTTTGTTCCTTATGATTCTATGTACCATTTAGATTCAGTATAAAGGACATCCATACTATGGAGTTCCTCTTCACATATTTCACTCCAACTCCTATCCACTTATCTAGCCAAGAAGTCAGCCAGGTCTATAAAAATCCACATAGGTAAGTAAAAGTATGCATTCCTATTTTTCTTTTACTCTAATAATTTTATTTCATTACACTAATAGATTAAAAGGGGGGAAATGTATACACCCTAATTTGATCAAGCAACCACAAGTACTATGTATTTTGTTTCTCTTTCACATAAAGTCCTTAGTGATGAATACAATCCTTGTTCACATGGTCATTTTAGGTCTTTTAATATAATTTTGTCTTATATTCCATATTTTTTGCATCCTCGGTGGTCCTAAGACACCTCTTCACAATCATAGGGGCCCCTAGCATGTCATGCTTGGTCTTAGCTATATTTTTAAGCCTTAAGACACTAACACCATTTTTAGGATAGTATTACCATGTGGTTTTAGTGTCTAGTTATGTCTATCATGTTTGACAATCATTTTCTCTCATGTTTGGGTCCTAACCCTACCTTAAGCTTTTTCATATGTTTTGTATCCCTCTTTTATGACTTTTTAGTTACTGAATAAGGTCTTATATTCAAATGAAATTTTTTTCTATAAAGATCCTCACAAGGCATTTTACATCTAGAATTTATTATTTTTGAAAATAATTATATAAAATAAATCAATAGTATAGCTCAATACTCTGCATACTACTCAGTTATCACATCTAGACACTACATGCTTAATCAAAGAAGGGCCTAAGTCAAAATCATTTTAGCATACAATGTGTATTGATTGTGCACATTTTCTAAGGGAAAACTACATGTGATATGAAACCCCTAGTATTAGGGTTAATTTAGGAAGTATCTATGACAACAAGGGTTTTACTTTGTATGATCGTAACATCTTATAACCTAGTTTTTCCCTTCCTTTTACATTTGATTCAGTTGTTGTTTTGTGTGTGTAGGTACTCATTAGAGTTTTGGAAGATATTCAGCTAAAACCTTAACATAATTGACCTCAAAAAAGATAAATAATCACCTATAGGTCCCCAAAAACCTCCCTCAAATTCTCTAAAATTTTTAGATATCTCCTCCAAAAGGGACACTAGCACCATATGTCACTACTATCCACATAACAATGCTACTATCTAAGATCATATTTTAGCTATAGTCAGATAATGGAAGGTGTCTTCTTTTTTTAGCCTCTTGATCCATAGAAATACTTGTTTTATTCTAGATAAGTGCTCTTTCTCTATATTCTTACTATTTTGGGAAAGGTTTGTCAAATCAGTCATTTCTAGTTTTCATTCTAGATTATTGTTATACTCAACCTATTAACTAAATTTGATACTAGGTCAAATTTGGTCAAAACCCCTTGCATATTCAAATTTTTCATGAGGTTTTCTAGGTTTTAACATGGTCAACATGGTCCTAAGAGAGGTCTGGTCACATTTTGAAGGTCACATAATATGTTCCAACCTTCGTTACATTTGTCTAGTTATCTTATGTCATTTTATGCCACCTTTGGTCATCAAAATGAAGTTGTATGGTTCTCCACCAAGGAAAAATGTTTCAATATGTAATTTAACATCACACATGTCATAAAATGTTAGAGATTGTAGTTTTTAAACTAAATGTTGTAGGTCCAACTTTAAAACAAAAAGATCACTATAAAAAAGGGAGTTTCAAGCAGTTGTATAGCCTTAATGACACATTTGGCACATGGGAAGGATTAAATAAGGTATCTTTAGATCCCCAAAAATATTATTTAGGTTAAATATTTGATAGATCAAAGATGGAAAAAATTGGTTCTCTCTCATCGCTCTCTCGGGTAGGTCAAACAAGTCAAATGATTTTTTGTTGGTACAAACAGGAGGAGGGTTAAAGTAAATGCATCTGTGGGATGTTATTAGTATTTATATCCTTCCATTCCATGTTCATATTTTATATTTTGGTGTTATTTACTCTATGAACAATCTTTAAGATTGTTTATGCCTTCAAACTACTTAAACATCCCCAACACCTTAGTTCTTCTTCTCTATTTGCATTAATCTAAGTAAACCAGGTACTATATGTGATCTTGAAGAGTATGATCATCCTTCTCATATGGTTTTAAATCTATTTTGAACTTGTGAACATGGAGGGATAATCAAAAAAATCTCATTGAGCTAGAAGAAGACACCATTGAAGTCTACAGAATAGAGTTACTAGTTACAAAGTTTTGTTTCTCTGTGAGTTATTTCAAGTTAAATTAATGCACTTATTTTTAACCCCTCATAACATGGTGATGGTATAAAAAGAATCCAATTAACCAATGGAGGTTTAAAATCACTTTAATCCAAGTATAATTGAAGTTTAAACTCACATACACAGTCAAACCTCAATATGATAGTCACCTACAGGACTGTGTAGGAGTACTTGAACAGTCATAAATATTAGAGTTTTAAGGTTTTGATGAAGTATTCAAGGTAAAAATAGTAAGACTAAGCCATTAAAAGTATTATAGAGTGGTTGTGAGAACAAATTCAACATACACAGTCATCTATGTTCATAGATTAGAGGAAATTTACAAATGAGATAACTTACCTTAATTTCTCTGAAGAAGGTGTTTGCTCTTTACATGTCATTTTGTTGGGTGTCTATGAAATATGTGTTAGTCCAATGAATCCCTTATCATAGTCTAGACATAAAGGTAACATGAAAATTCAAGGGAAATTTGTTTAGTTGAGAGAGAGAATGGTTTATTGGAGTTTCATCTCAATCAATTTTCCACTTGAAACACTCAGATAAATACAATGCCATTTGACCAAGATGAACTATAAAACTACAAATAACTCATAGTGCATTGATAGTAGAGAGATAAGAGCATGGTTCCAAAAAATAAATGGTATACCCATGCATGAAATTGTCCTAGTGAACTCATAAATAATTATAGGGGTGATACACATTAGTCACACATAAATGAGCAACTACAGGAATCCTTTAATTTCCCTAAAATGACACCTACAATTTGACATCCTGTAGACTAGCCTAGCCAAATGAGATTACAAGTTTGGTTGATGAGAAAAGATATAGTATGAATATGAACACACATAATCCACACACAAGATGAATAGAGACAGTCATATCTAAATTTTTACAAACTCTATCAAAATCCTGCACACAGTCATAACCAAGAAGCTAGTCTTGGGAATATTTGATGTTAAATGCTCTATGTGAATATTCAAGAATTTAAACTTGAAATAGATGGTCCTAATGACCTAAAAAATACCATAATGGACTCCTTTAGGCTGTACAAATAGGGTATGTGCCCTTTATTCTTTCTTAGACCAAAGGCACTCCCCAAGCAACACAGTCTGCAAACTTGGTGCATGAATGTTGAAAATATGAATGAGGAATATTGGAATCACTATAGAATTATGTCAAAGGTTTCTCCAAATATTAATAAGTTAATAATATCCATAAAATCACTAGAAACCCTTATAAGGTTCAAATACTCAAAAATGCAATTTAGGTCTACTAGGCCTAGAACTAAACATAAACCCTCAAGGTTCCTAATATCATCCATAAGGCCATATAATATTTAAAAACCATGTTATGGAATTAAAGAGAGAGTGAAGGGACATAAGGATAATTATTTTACAAATAACAATCCAAGATTGGTCATTTTGGCCTAATTTCCTCTCAGGCCTACCTATATTGCAGTCAAGAGCTCGAGAGATCAATTTCCTTTGCTCATATCTATACGGGTGAGTTGTATGGTACCTAAATCAGCTATTATTATTTTAGGATGGTCATAAACTTAAAATTTATGTAATTTTTTCAACTTTTTAATGTTTAACCTTTATGAATCATCGTTAATAATTCAAGTGACCTAAAACCATCATATGAACCTGATGGAGAAAGGATGAATGGAAATACATACAAAATGGGTAAAATAGCCATGAAAGTGTTTTTTACATGTCTTAAAATTCCTTAATATCCTTTCCACCCAATTAATATGTATTATCACTTATACAAATAGGCCTAATTCAATGTTTCTTTTAGGATTTGAGTTATTATATAGGTGTAAAAGGGAATGAACAGATGAAAACCATTTTTATAGGTGTGTATAGATGTATTTAAACTCTTTATACCCATTTATCACCTCAATTATTCATGAAAAAACCTCTGCTCAATTGGTCATTATAGGTTTTCCTAAACAAGACAATGAGAATGAGGGTGACTGCCTAGTTGGAAGATGAGAAGTGATATTTGAAGTTCTCTTGAGATCTACGTAATGAATAGAGGGAAATGAGGGTATAAAGAGTTTTATAACACATATTAAATGAACCTTATTATGAAACTACAAGTCACTTAAGTAATAAGTGTGAATACAAGCCTAGAAGGGCTAGTGAGAAGTTATAAGGTAGAAAATGATAAGTGGTGTAGAGAAGTTCATCAATTAAGGGGCATATAAAGGTTTTCACCATCTTGTTTCTAAATTTCCAAGTTATGAAACATGTGTCAACAAATTCCAAAGGCAGTTTTGACTATCAAGTGACTCTTCATTGAGAAAGGTAGTTTCAAGAAGGCTAATTGAGATCTCTATGCCAACTTGAGGGAGAATGATGAATTTCAAGTTGACACTTGTCTCAAAGACATTCATATCCTATTATATAGTTCCTCTCATGTTTTAACTAGTTTTCACATATTGAAACTTGTTCTTATGACACTTTAACTTCACTTATTTTCTCTCCTCTCCTCTGATCTATATATGTAAGCCTTTTTGACATTTGTATGGATCCATACTTGATATGGCAAAGCCTTGCTAGTTTGAATACTATATTTGACTTTGAAATAAAGATTTATAATCTATTTTTGAGTTCATATCTTATTGTATAATTGTGTGAAGTATTGCATAGTGAAATAACAAGTGATAATTATCTATCCTTATGTCCTCTTTATTCTCTCATGTTTGGTGCAAGTAGCTCTCTCTTTAATACGTCACATGAAGTGTAGTTAGTGTATTTATCTATCTCTAAGTGTAATGAGTATCATTAGTGTCTATAATCAAACCTTTTGTTCATTCACCTTGAGAAGTGCAATTCATATCTCCTTCATGTTTGAAACACTTATGTTAGAGTAATCTAGGATGTTAAAATTAGTATTATGAGTCACCTTTCATAATTCAAGTGTATGGTAGTCTAGTGTAGATCAATATGGTGTATCACCTCATTATAATAGGTTACTTTTGTTTTCCTTCTATCCCTTTTCATCCAAACAAGCAAGTATGTATGTGATAATCTATCAAAGACTAATCTAGGGAGCTAGCCCTTAAACCTAAAAGTTTACCTCTACTATAAGCAACCCACAAACCTAGAGGTAATCCAATGTTTCAATAAATATTGAGGAGGCTTAAACAACCTCTTTAAGGGTGTAAAATTTAGTGACAACACAACCCTTTAACAACATAGGATTTACACTATATAAGTCCTAAAAGGTTAAAATAGGACCATATTTATTTGTTTTAGGCGTATTTATATGGGATACTTCAAACTAAGATGACATCATTGGAATATATATATACTTCAAACACTTGTGAATTATATATGTAACTACATGAATATTTTGAATCTAAGGGCACCCTAATAAGATATCAAAGACCCCAGCATTAGCTACCACTATAAACCTCATGGCCACATGTGTTGTACCAAACTATAATGGTGATGTGATCTCACCAATGGAGCTCTAAATGTGACCATTGAATGCTTTAAGAACCATTGTGGTGGGAATAAAATCCTTATTTGTGTATCCAATATGATCAAAAAGTGTGAATGTGAACTTATTCACACTAGAATCATTATCAACCATGATACTCTAAATAGGCTAGTGGTTATGTGAGATAAAATGAACAAAGAGTTAAAATCCTAGTCATCATTAAAAATTCCATGTTATGTAAATGTGATAAGTAGCCTATATGGCACTAAAGTATTGTAGGTACCAATGATGTCATTCAATGGATGTTATGCCTCTTTAGAAGAATGATATGAAAATGCATGAGGGTGTGCAGTGTATGCATAATGCATTCCTAATGTATCTATTATATACTTAATTGTATGTGTAGGAAAAGGATCACTCAATATTTTCATCATATAACTTTAAATAGGTTATACTTTCAAACTATATGTATGGGTTTCCACATCAATGATGTTTACATCTATTAAATCCTGAATTTTGTGCCTCAAACTGATACATATATTAGTAGTGTCACTTGGTGCCCTATGAAACTTGTAAAAGGCATTATGATCAAAACCTTTTATAATAGGTTTATTTGCATAAACCTATTTAATGGGATAGAGAGATATGATATTGCATTCTTAGTGTTATGAGGACCTTATATGGAGATTATATTAGCTTGGTAAACTATCTCCTCATAAGAGCTAATAATATAATGTGTGGAGTATTGCATATATTATTGCCTTTTGATTATTCTTATTATCATTTATCCTCACCTTGTATGGTGGCTTACTTAAATTTTTTATAATATAATATGAATTAGTTTCATACTTTTACTTATTCATTGCCAATAAGTTGACTTCCCTTTCTTTCACTATGTGGCACAAGTTCATGAATGAGAGAATTTTCTTTAAAATGATGGACTCGTGTAGGGGAGGAAGAAAAATCTAATTGAATATATTCTATAATTATTTGTATACCATAATATATGTCATTTTGGATAACATAATATTATACCTTAAGACAAATTTTGGTTTACGCTCATTATGTTTTTGTTTGAGCTGTGCAATTAGAGCATATGAAATATTCTCACTGATATTGATTGAAAAATGTGCTAAAAACATATCAGCCAATGGATTGAATGCATGTACTGATTGATGAGATAAAATATAAAACCATTGTAAATCATATTCTTTTATACTCCTTGGGAATAACTTAGTCAATAACTTATCATTGGACATGTAGTCCAAAAATGCTACACGGAAGGATATTAGATGTTGTTCAAAGTCACCCTTTCCATCATATAATGTAAGCTTGGGTGCCACAAAACCTATAGGTAAAGGATATAGTGTTATGTGTTGTTTCAATGAAGTGTGAATAAAGTATTAGAATCAAGTGTCTGGTTATATTTTGAATCACCTTGCTCCTAATGTAACACCTTAATTTGTAGAGATTGAATCTCATGCATAAGGGATTATACATCAGGAGAAGAAGAATTTGTGTTAATCAAAGAAGGTGTTCTTAATGACTAAGTATAAATTGACATATTAATTTATTTAAGCACATAGGTTTCCCTCATATTAATCAATGGTACAAAATTTATATCCATTGGATCCATAGGGTTAGAAGTCTTAGAGGATTGACCTTCAAATGATTCTTCTCAAAAAAATTTGATAAATATATCTTGCATATATTTATTCTTTAAAATATATCCTTATAACTATTATTTATCTATATCATCAAATCTATTAATAGGTTCTACCATTATGGTATTATTAATTGAAATCTAAAAATATTCAACTTGGGAAAAACTTAGTGTATCAATACATCTAAGGTAGATAGAAATAATTTTATTAACTTGGATGAAATAAGAAATAAAGATTTGGAATATTGCAACTATTAAAAAAATTATCAAATCTAAAAACCCTAAAATAATATTTGGAAGCAATAAAAAGGATAGAAACCCTAGTAACCTTTATGGTTAGTGTTTTGTAACATTTGAAGAAAAGATAGGTTAACTAATAATTTTTTATCAAATTTTAACAAATAGAGAAATAATTTCTTAGATAAGATAAAGGACTACATAAAATTAGAATGATACATATATGCAATAAATGACACAAACTAATTTAAAACTAATTAAATTTATAACTATGCTAAAATGGAAAAGTATGAAGGAAATACAACTTATATGGAAAACTAGAATATATAACTATGTCTGAAGCTGAAAATCATTATGGAGCTATGTTGATTGACTGTAGATCTAAAACAAGGTTTTGTAGGATCTTCAAACAAGAGCATTGTATCTAGATAGTTGTGTAAGTCATTGTTTTCTTTAGGGAGCACTAGTGTCTTATGGATGATGGAACTCTAAGATTTATATGACAAGTTTTCCTTTGCCTATGTGTTTCATTGAATTTTTAGGAGCCTTTGATTTGTCATGAAAACCAATGTGTGTCTTCTCATTCACTTGTAACCCTAGCTCAATGGACCAAGATGAGAAATGCAATCACAAGGTAAAAAAGGGTTAGTGGTTGAAGTTTTGTTTGACTGTATTACCCCCTTATTTAGCATTGCTTACATACCAATACTCTAAAGAGGGATAAAACTCCATGTAGTTCTCTCATGCTACAGTGATGTGTGTGAAAAACTAGTACAAAATACTAAATATTAATGTAATCCTAGTATGATTAAGTGATTTAATATGACTTGTGACCTTATAAGTTTACTTTTATCTTAGTTAAGAGCTATTATGATTCTATGTGTTTATAATTAGGAAAAATAGGGAATTTGATCTCAATGTGCAATTAGAATTATGGTGTTTTTCAATATAGAAGCCTCTTGTGTGAAAAATAACTTAAAAATGTTTATATATAGTGATCAATAGGAAAATACTTCGGATAGGGAAAGATAAATGTGTGGATCACCCATTACATGAATTTTATAATTGAATAATTAATCATTATTTGGAAGAAAGACAAGAGTAGTGGAACTGGACACTATTGGGGAGTATTGTTGTCCAAATGGTGTGTTGTTATCATAGGAGAAAAAATAACTGATCTGGGAATATGGAATAGTCTGTGGGTAAGCCTGAACTATTTTTCATGAGGAATAGTGACATTCATGGACATTGGTTTTCTTATAGGAATGGATTATTTGTGTGTAAAATGAAATAAAGTAGTCAAAAGGATATGGAACAAGGCATGAGCTAAGTGTGTAAAAAGGGTGGTCACAAGTATACCTTTTTAGATTAAATTCTAATTTATGTGTCAAAAAATTGTGTTTATTTGAATTTATTTTAATATAGGATCAAAAAATTTAAATTCTATAGCTTTGATTCATTTATTTTATCTTCAACATAGCCTATTTTAATTTCCCTTTAAATGATCTAGCACGGTGAGCTATTTTTCATCAAAAAGTTCCAACCCATAGAGTCATGCAACTCTGCATTTCTCATCATCAATCATACGTTTCAAATAAATGCACAAAGAGGGTAGTTCAATCTCAATGGGTAAGAGGGATTCAAATCCAAAGATAAGGTAATTGGATGTTTCCCCTATGGGTGTGCATATATTGGTATGGTAAGTCCATAAGGAAGGATAAATTTGAATAGGGCAATCATGACCAATGTCATTGAAAATATTTTTAAGGATGTTATTTAGTTTTTTATTAGAATCATAGGATTGGCCATTACCTTGAGGGTAGTAGCATGTGGACCATTTATTATTGATATGAAATTGGCCATATAGAGATTTAACATCTTTATTTTTAAAGGACTTACCATTATTAGAAATGATGGTTGTATGGATATCGTAATGAACAATGAGGTGATTAAGGATGAGTTTGGATATTATTTTACCACTTACGTACATGAGAGGGATGGCTTCCACCCATTTGGTTAAATTTTTAGTGGCTATAATGATGTGTTTATGGCCATCATAGGAAGAAGGATTTATCTTTTCAATGAGATTGAGCTCTAAGTATAAAAGGGCCATGGAGTTTTGATGGTTTGTAAGGATTGTGAAGGTGCATGAATGAGGTATCCATGTTTTTGGTAGGTTATATATTTTTTAACATATTGGAAATCATCTTTTTCTATAATAGGCCAATAGTATTTTATTCTAAGCAACTTCTTTGTTAGGACCATGCCACTCATATTTACTCCATAGATTCTATCATGAACTTCCTTGATTTCTAAGTTGAATTCTTCTGAGTTTAAACATATAAACAAGGTACCATCATATCCTTTATGATATAGGGTGTCCCCAAGGATGGTAAATTAGGAGGCACATTGGATGAAGGATTTTTGTTTATTGTGTGGAAGATTTGGTGGGATGTTATGATCATGGAGGTAAGTATATATGTCATGATACCAAGGGTAATTGGGACCAACAATATCACACACCATTTATAATTTAGGGACATCATGTGTCGATATCATGAGTTGTTGGATGAAGAGCTAACATTATTTGATATCATTTTGCATTTTGAGGAGAGAACTGATAGTAGCCATAACATCTACATTTTTTTTGCTTTCTCGAGAAACTTTTTCAAATTAGATGTGAATAAAGTATTATCTCAAACTATAAACCATTCATTTATATGGGATGATTTTATCATACTTTCCCAATACTCATTATTTACTTATTTAATGATGATTTGAGAGTCACCATAGACTTACAAGTGTTGAATGTTATACTAGATTGCTAGTTTGAAGCCTGAGATAAGGGATTTGTATTCAATAATGTTGTTAGAGAAAAGAAAATTGATCCTAAATGATTTGGGTATGAAATCACCTTGGGGTGTTAAGAATAAGATACCTATCCCCAAGCCATGAATGGTGAAGGAACTGTCAAAGTAAAGTTTCTATTAATATGACTCATCAAGATATAAATTGGACTCATCTGAAAATCCAACAATCAAATGTTGCTTATCTAATAGTAGTGATTTTATCAAGTGATCTATAATGACATATCCCTTTATATCCTTATAATTTACATATTTTATTTCAAAATCACTTAGTAACATGACCCATTTTCAAAATTTCTTTAAGATATTATTTGGATAGAAGTTATTCTATAGGATCAATTTTGGAAACAAGTTTGGTTTGGTTGTTGAGCATCTAATGTCATAGTTTTTGTGAAGAAAAAATAATAGCTAGGCATGAATTTTCAATTGTGTTGTAATTGATTTTATATTCTACCAAAATTATGCTTATGTAACAAACAATGTAATTTTCCTTGATCGTCATATTGAGCTAAGAGAGCTCCCAAGACAAACTATGTCATTTAGATATAAAATAACAAGGGCCTTGGAGTAAGTGGAATTAATATTGATGGATTTGAAATATATTATTTGATTTTCTCAAAATCCTATTGACATATTTTATTACATTGAAATAATGTGTCTTTTTTCAAGAGATGTGTGAATGGTTATCATTATTTGTAAGTTATTAAGTGAACCTTCTCATTGCTTGGATTATTCCTTTTATATAGTGTAACTACTTGAGGTTTTGAGGAGGAAACATTTTTATGATGGATTTGACCTTTTTCAAGATCGATGTCAACACCCATTATAGATATAATGAATCCTAATATTTTACTTAGTTTGATGCCAAAGACACATTTTTAGGGTTTAGGCAATCCTTGTATTCTCTTAGTCTTTTGAATATTCTTCACAAAATAGTAGGATGTTTTAATTTGGTTTTTAAGTTTCCCAATATATTATCCATGTAATCCTTGATGATATCATAAAGCATGTCATGGAAGATAATATTTATGGATTTTTGATAGGTTATACCTACATTCTTCAAATAAAAGGGCATGACTTGCTAGCAAAAGGCTCCCCAAGGTGTGGTGAATGTTATTTTATGTTGATCTTCAAGTGTAATTTTGATCTGGTTATATCCTAGAAACCATCCATGAGGGATAACATTTCATGACATGTCATTGAGTTGATGATCATTTCAACATTAGGTAAAGGAAATAATATTTTGGGAATGCCTTATTAATGTCATAGAAATTTGTGCATACTCAGATACTTATTGGTTTTTTGTTGATAGGAACAATGTTAGATATGCATTTTGAGTAGTCAATTAGCCAAATGAACCCAACATTCAAGACATTTTTTAGTTCTTCTTTGACAATATAGGCCACTTTGGGATGCATTTTTCTTATCTTTTGTTTGATAGGTTTTACATATTTATAGATCACATATGAGAATTATTTTAGGAGACTGATAAGGATTTATTGTTCCTTAGGACTGAGAGTAGTTTCAAGTTTAATGATTTTGGGATTTGTTATTATTCTGATGTTGACATCAATAGTGTCCTTAACAAGTGACTTGATGTTTTCCTGCAACTATGTCAACATAGGGGGAATATTGAGTTCCTTGCTTAGTGCCTCATAAAGGATTTCATCAATAGAGTCATTACTATTTTATTTATTTTGATTTTTTTGGTCCAATAACACCTCAAAGAGGTTTTCACTAGGGGACTTGATTTTATTTTTGTGTTTATTTTTTTATATATTTATTGTGACTTAAGGAATACTCCTTAAAATATGTCAATCGATCAAGGTTGATTTCAAATATCTTTTTGTAATCCCATAAAGAGATGCCATCTCTAAATCCCATGAGTTTTTTGGTAGCTTTATCATTTTGAAAAAAACTAATTGGTATGTAATCTTGTTGGTCCCAGTCAATGAGTTTAGGATATTGGAGGTTGAGGTTGATTATAAGAACAAGTGTCTCTAAAAATTTTGGTGGCATCAAGATCTTCATAGAGGCTATGAGAGGAATCCATTTAAATGTTATAATAATCTTCCTAGATATCATGGAAGTATCATTAACATCCTTATATTGATCACCAAGGTGTTTTTATCCAATGTCATGAGATTCTTGATTTGTATGACCCTGTATAGGTTCTCATATTCTATTTTTATGAGGGTCTACTCCCTTTCCATTATAATTTATGATCTATCATATAATTTTTTTTCTATAGGATACTCTTTACTTTGGAATATGAGGCTAAGCCAACAACATATAACCAATATTCATTAGATATTTCAATCTTTTTGTCTACAAAAATACCTTCTTTAACAAAAGTAATTTTGCCAAACTAATAATATGGTTGTTCCTTTTTCTTTTTTATGTTAGGCTTGCCACAAATTCTAGGAGAAATGGGAATTTTAACCACATAGAAGTCATCTTGGATTTTATATTTTTTTTAGCCTTTGTCAATGATCTTGAAATGGGAGTTGGAAGATGGAGTTTTGGATATAGATGAAAAGTCATCGAGATGCATGTAGGATGAATTTTTTAATGGCATTGGTACCATGGATATTTTAGATTTAGAGGCATTGTTGGTGATAGGATGGCAGTTATTTTTATGCTATCACCCCTCTAACATTTTATAATATTGAAAAGTTAAGGATAACCAAGAAAAGTTGCCTCCATGCTTGAATGTGTAAATTTGATGCATTAGTGGAAGGTGGATGGGACAACATGCATGTCATGAATCTATGGTCGACTAAGAAATATATTGTATGGGAAGTTAAGATCAATTACATATAGAAAATTTTATTACATGGTAGGCCCAACCATGACATGAATATCTATAGTTTCATTTTATTCCTTTTCTACATTATCATACACCTTGATTGAGATTGTGGTTGAGTCCAATGATACTTCAAAGTAACCCAGATGTTTGATTAAGGTTAGAGTATAGATGTTCAAACTCAATTTATTGTCTGCAAGTACCTTTTCACCTTATGTTTGGTAATGTAGGCTTCAATGTATAAGGGTAGGTTATGTGATGGACCAATGAGAGATATTCGTGTTGTTAAAAATTAAATTTATGGATTGATGATAGGTATCTAATGAGTGATTGGAATTAATATGGATCAATGTCATTAGGGAATCTTGACTCTTGGAAGGTTTTATATAAGATGTCTTTATGAATAATGGATGTTTTGAGAAGGTCAAGATAGAGATTTGGGTAGGTGTTTTCTCAAGCTATTTAATGAGGTTGTATTTTATTTAGGGGTAGGTAGAGGAGGCCTTTGGATAGTGATTTTATTTCACCTAGTTGTTATATTAGAATCTAGGGTTTTTACTTTGATAGTTACGATATAGTTTTTTGTGAGTTCAATATGGCCCATAACTGCATCATAAGAATGGGAGGATTTTTTGTGCTTGACATTATTGGATTGGATGTTTAAACCTTATTTTTTTATGGAGGATTTTAATTATGTTTTGGAAAGGGGTCTTGGTATATCCCTAATTGTTGATTTTTGGATGTAGATGCACTTCCCTTGAGTTCAATATCTCCATTATCAATCAGATTTTGGACATAATTCTTTAGTTTCATGTATTTTTTGGTTGAATTCCCTATGATTTTATGAAACTCACATATTCATTTTATTTATATGATGTGGGTTTCAGCTTGATTTCATCAAAGGGTTTGGTTTGTATGAAAATAATCATGTTTTTAGTACCTAGTTTATGAAAGATAGCTTCCAAAATTTCCCCCAACAAAGTATAATTTATTATTTTGATTTATTATTTCAGTTGTCCCCTAGGAATAATAACATTAGAAGTGATTTAGATGGTATAGATATGCTTTGAATTATGAATTATATCATAATAACATTATTTTTTTACTAAATAATTTAGATCTTTTTTATGGTGTTTAATTTTGGTGATCCTTATAAAAAAATTACCAATCCTTTAGGTATAAGGTATTTTTGAATCTGAACACCTTTTTTGATTATTTCATCAAAGGTAGTAAAGCAATAGACTTGTAGATGAAAATTCATTTCCTGATTGAGGTTGGCAATAAAAATATTGACCAACTATTTTTTTATAATTGACTAAGGGAACTTAATGGCTAAGCTTCCCCATCATCGTAGGAATTAAGAGAATCTCTCTCCATTTAGTTGTTTGGCATTACAAAATCCATCGTTATTAGTTCATATTCAACATTGTAGAAGTGGTTTATAGATAATTTTAAAATATCTGCAAAGGTTATGATTGATCTTTTGGGAAGATGTCAAAACCATTATAAGGCTTGGCCTCCTAAGCTCTGATGGAATGATCTAATTAAGTAGATGTCATAATATGTAAGTTATTGACATGGAATGAATAATTTGTTGACATGATCCCTAGGATCACCCTTTCCATTATATTTTTGAACTTTGGTGGTTCCAGGTAAGAATGATAGGGTATTTGTAACATTTTTCTATCAAAGGGATAGGGGTACAAATCCTCAAATTTGTACTCCTTGATCTAATGTTGGGTTTTATCTTGTAGTCCTTAGAGACCATCCTTCATACATTTATATTCTTGGGAAAATAGTGTACCCTAGCTTGTTGATGATGGAGGTAGGATAAAGTTAGATTTTGAATGCTCAAGGACCTTATTGGTGTTGGATTTTTTATTGGTGGATTGTTGGTTGTGGGACCATTGATTTTTATGTGAAGGTTTAGATATTGAAGGATTTACATGGGAATCTAAGTTTGCCAATTTATTACTTAACTATTGAATTAGGTCAAACACAAATTAATTTTGGTCTTGATGGAGTTGTTCTAATAGAACTGATTTTCCTTTGCCAAGGTTAGCATGGGAGACACCAATATTAGGGTTTTCAATGGTCAATTATAGGTTTTATTTATTTTGGCTAGTTGGATTGGTGTAAGTAGCTTATATTAGTTTGGAAGGGTTTGGTTTTTCCTACTTATGATATTATTTAAATTTTTAAAATTTTAATTTGAGTGGATTTTGGCTCCTATTTCTATGAGTTACATAAGGATGTCATCCTTGTTTCCAAGTAGGTAAGTACTATTGTACTTGGGCATAAAATTGTTTAGATTTAAACAAATAATTTCTTCATCATTGTATTCACTTTGGTTTTTTGGGCTATCATTATCATCATCCTAAATTTATTCTTGATTAAGAGGTTCATCAAAGTGAAATGTGTTTTGACTAAAAGGGTTTTCCATGTTGGTGTTTATATTTAATATTTATTTGATATTTGGTTTTATGTGCCATTGGTTTTGTTTATGTTTGCTTTAGACTAGTCTAAAGGGGTTTGGTTTTAAACTAGTTTCACATAAAGGGGAAAATAATGATTCACATGAAATAATACCCTATGCTAGTGAGGTGGGAATACAATTGATTAGTGACCCATAGATATACCTCAATGGTAAGAGTGGGTAATTATAGGGAATGTTGTTTTCATATCACCACTTCAAAATTATGGGCAAAAGGTTCTAAAAATAGGTTTACACAAGTTTTATATGGAAGTCCTCATTATAAATTTTGATACTTAAGGCACAAATTCATGATACAAGGGTGTCATTTAAGGCTTGGGTATTTCTAGTCAAATCCACCTCACTTCACTTGATGGTTAATCAAGCTTAGCCACGTAAGACAACTCCAAGGAATGTTTATTTCCTCCAGAACATTGACTTTGTCTAGCAATTGGTGATCAAATCCAATTTGCTAAACCCCTAAGAAAGAGAAAAATAAAATGTCGATACCATTTTTGATTTATAAGATCACCTTATGATGTGAGGAATGAGAATACATGACTGACCTAGGAGACACAAGTGATTTAAAATTGTTTTTATTCTCAAAATCACCTTTTAGTACAAGAGAATAGCATACATGAATTTTAGTCACACATAATCAACAAAAATAGAAAATAAATTTATTTAGTTATTTATTTATGATTATGTGATTAAATTTGTCTAATTTTTAGTATTCTTTTAGTAAACCTATATGACACAAGTTACTATTTTATAAATTTAGGTCTTCATCAAAGTTTCCTACAAATTAGAAAATAGAAAACAAAATGCTAAAACATAATGCACAAACACTAGTAATCATAACACAAACGTTAATAATTAGAACACATGCACTAAATATTAAATATTTTATGAATTAGGACCAAAATATTAGTACTAAGGATAAAAAATTTAAACTTGAGTACAAAAATTCTAATCTACAAAACACAAACACTAAAGTTTATAAAAATGTTAAAATCTAAACATAAATGCTACTGCTCATAACATAAATGCCACTAATCAGATTTAAAATGCCAATTCTCTATTGAACCTACATAGAAGATAAAATTACTAATCTACTATACAGAAACATCGTTTCTAAGAACATGAATGTTGAAACATGGAATGGAAACATAAAAACTCAAAAAATAGAAATGAATGTATTAAAAAGTCAAATGTACTCCATATCTCTACCCAAAAGGATTACAACCTGAATCAAGACTATGCAGATACCTATTAAACACCAAAAAAAATTAGAAAACTTATTCAAAATAAGTAAAAAATGTGATAAATTAAAATGGGAATGGTCCCATTAGGCATGCCAGAAATGTGTATGATAAAATAAAGAGCTTTTGAAAATAAACTAAGAAAGATATTAGTTCTTAATCTAAATCACAACATAACCTCTGATTGAGAAAATGAAATAGGAAAACAAAAATTTACCTTTGCCTACCAAGTAAATCTCTCCTTTATTGACGTGGATTTACTCATGATAGATGGATTTGTAGTTTTTTAAGATTCATGCAATATTTTGGTAGTGTGTTGATAATGTGTGCATGTTATTCTTTTATTATTAGAATGATAGAAGATTCAATCAATTAAATGTACATGATACATGATCCATATTAAAGGGGTAAAGGGTGTATGTATATACTTTCAAATGAGAGGAAAGATGATTGATATGATTTGATCAGATTAGAAACTTCAAACTTTGATGAGATTCAATCATTAAATTAACTAATCAGTTTCCATTTGGAGACATAGTTGACTAGTTTTTTTCCATTTTGTGCAAGAGTGATGGAGTTAATTTATTTGTTTCCTCTTTATGCAACTAAGTTATTTCCTTCTAGAAATAGAGTGATGGATAAGTTAAATAAATTATTTTTATTTTGAGACAAAGTGATGGATGAGTTAATTGATTTGTTTTCATTTGGAGACATAGTGAATTGATTGATTTGAATTGGCTTGGATGGGTTTTCATTTCGTATGAGGAGTTAACTAAAATATGACATGATGACATGGAGTGGATAATGGGGTGAGGATAATTAGCATTTTTTATTTATTTTATAAATTAATTTTGTGTGCATGAATTTTTTTAGGATTTAATTAATCAAATGGGGTGATGTAAGTGGTATTAAATAGATTCATGGTGTAATTAATGTTTTACAAATATTAAACTATTTATTAATTGATTGGTTAATGTGGTGACCTTACAGAGAACTAGTAAGAGTTGATGATGAATTGGATTATAGGATTAAGGTAGATTAGTTACTGAATTGCTAGGTTAATGAGGTGATTTTTGGGTGAAATAAATGTATTCATGATAGGGTTAGGGTGGCTTAGTTAATGATGGATGACAATAAATTGGTGATGGAAATAGGGTGTCTAAAGTTGGTTATGGATGAAACTAAAGGGATTTAAAGTCATAAAAAAGAGATAAATTAGTATTGAACTTGTTCTGATGTCATATTCATTATGATAGTGTATTACATATTTAGTTCAAATGATTCTATTCTTAGGATTCAATTTTATTTTATGTGGTCATTCAAATATTCTCTAAAAAAAACCTAAGTCTATCCATGGCCCCCTTTAATATTTCCTAAGCCTGATATTTAATTTGTTTTTTTTGTAGACACATAAAATTAATCATTAAGTGCTTGACAATGTTTATCCTTGACTTTTTAACCCTTATATTTTATATTATCCATTTAATCAACTCATAATCTATAATATATCTTTCATTGTCTTATAAGCACTACATGTTGAGTATTGTCATTGATGTCATACGTGCATCTTGTGAAGGTTGATGTCAAAGTCCATAGGAAGCCTAGTCATGGCATGAAGAGGTATGTGGATGAAAATGAATGAACACATGTATGTGAAGGTTATATGGAAATTTTTCAGCATGTATGAAAGGCATTTAATCATTCATGAGAGTTGTAGGGTGAGCCTACAGTGATAGGACCTTTAGTCTAGGTCTGCACCTAAACCACTCTTAAACCTTGTCTAGCCTAATGAGGTAATGAAGGTATGCACATGTAAGCATGGATAGAGGTGAGATAATTTTTTTAGACAAATTCACAAATTTTGAGGTCAAGAATTGAAGTAAAAATATATGAATCATTATTTTAGGCCTTCTCGATCTCACCGAATGAGGTCTCAAACCTGAGAAGCACTTTCAAGCATTCATTAGCATGTCTAACCTTTGAATGGGAATATGATATGTTAAGGAGATATGGGTAATGTTATTATATAAGATCACCAGGAATTATTTTTGGATTCAAGTGGTAGTCTTTTATGAACAATCGTTAACACCAAAACCTATGTTAAACCTCTCTAAAACCCTAATAAGGACCTGATGTGAAATATCTTGTTCAAATCAGATTAAAATGGATTAAAACTCATATAAAATATATTGTATCATGTATTCAACTCTCTCAAGTACTTTCAGGTGGTGGTGATTAGTCAGATGAGAGAGAAAATTCATAGATATAAGCTTATTTGTAAAGAAGTTATTGTAGCTCTCAAAAGTTGCATTGGTCAAGAAAATAAAATGGATCATAGAAGAAGATAGAGACTATTTTACATTTAGATTATAATTTATGAATATTTTATATCCTTAAAGTCTTATAATTTTGTCATCCAAGTTAGCTATTAACAGATAGACCTAATGGTACAAATAGTGCAAAACACAGGCAAAGATGAAAAGATATAGTTGAGGGTCTAAGCATGATATATTGGTGAAAAAAAGTGAATGAAGAAGTTATTGATTACTTTTAGTTCATTTTCATTATTTTAATATTTTTTTTAAGTTAGTATATATGGTGAAAACGTTGCTCATAAAATAGCCTATCTAGTTCAGATAAGACTGTGATATAAGCTCAAAAAATTGATCTACAAGACCAATATTTAGCATTAGACCATATGGATTTTATATATAAGGATATATATACATATATATATATATATACATATATATATATATATATATATATATATATATATCATAATACCATTTACATGCATCAATATTCATTAAAAATGTCTACACATGTGTTGTAGGTCTAATTCACCGTGATTGGTTTTTAAGGTACATTGGCAATTTTGAGTGAGCAAGTTACAGAGATGTTCTTGAGCCTTTATCTCCTAAGTGAAAGTGTTCCAAGAATTTTTTTATGACTCTAAGATCATGTATAATCTATCTATATGTTTATTTTGTCATATTTTAGTAGCGTAAGGATCTTTAAGCTTCATTTTCTCAAGATAGACTTTTGAGGTATACATGCCTAACAGGGCATTTTGTCCTAAAGAAGATTTCATGGTTTGAATGAAGGGTAGAGGTATAATAAATCATGGATGAGTTCATAATATTTCATTGGATAATTTTTTGAATGGTTTTTAATTGTTTGAGAAATCCATCTAGGCCCAAGAAGATCAATTTTTGGCATTAAGAGGACAAACCTAATGCAATTAGGTCTCCATATAACCTAAAGGAGGAATAAGGCCTAATTGAGTTATGGTAGACAAAAAGGGGTTCAAATTTTGATTTAACAATGTTAATAATATGTCTTAAGACCTATGTGTGGCCAACCTAAGAGGTTAAAGGTGTGTGCCCAACCAAGTTATGTATGACCATGAGACTAGTATATATACAAGGCAGTTTAGGTTTATTTTAAGGTATAAAACAAAAGAAAATAAAATATTACATGGTTGAGAAAAAGGAGGTATTTAAATGAGACAATAATAGAAGAGTAGAGGTGTGGTGATCAAAATTTCATGAGGTGGCTGAGTTAGTTCCAAGTCACTTAGGGACTTGATGCTTCCTTTCAAGTAGGTGTTTACTAAAGCTTAGTCAAGTGGGTGTTTGACTTTATTGGGGTTGGTGATCAACATATTTTGATATTTTGTTTTATAGGACTATAGTCCATTTGTCTATATCATAGTGGGTTTTCTTCCCCTTGATGTTTCCCCACTCATATATGTGTTTTCTTGTGTTATATTAATGTGAATGGTTCTTTATGCATTGTTACATCACTATATTACTAGCATGGTTTAAGAAATGTTAAATTAGAATTGAAATAAATTTTGTATACATTGATTCATCCCCCACTCTTATTTATTGTGCTTGCAACAATTAGTATTAAATCTTGGTCCTTTGAATCAGGCCTAACATCTTAAATGAGATCCTAGAAGCACAAGTATGTCTAGTCATCAAGTACAAGGAGGTTTCTCAACCAATAAGGTTCATATCTTTGGTAGGATTAACTATGCATTTTAGAGCATCAGAATGAAGACATATCTAATTTCCTTGTGCTATGACATATGTTAATATGATGTTTATGGATTCACTCTACCTTTTAAACCAATAACTGAAGTAGTAAGCATAAAAAAAAGTGAAAACAACTATAAGGCAATGAATTCCATCATATGTGGTATTTCAAAGGCAAAATTTATAAATTTCATGCATTATGATATATCCAAAGGGATTTGGGAAAATTTATAAACTATTTATGAATGAGATACTAGGGTCAAGTTAGAAAATTTGTAAACCCACTGAAAGCAGTTTGAAAGTCTGAGAATGAAAGAAGATGAAAACATTGCATCTTATCTATTAAGAGTAGATGAAGTGGTAAATGTCATTAGAGGTGTAGAGGAGAAGTTAAAAGAATCAATAGTAGTACAAAAATTATTAAGATCCCTAACATCTATGTTTGATTAAAAAGTGTCTCCAGTGGAGGATATCAAAGATATTAACATACTATAGATGGATGAGCTTCATGGAATCTAGACTACCTATGAAACGAGAATAAGTGATGGAAGACCTTCCAAGAAGGAATTTAAATTCAAAGATAAGAAAAATTCACAAGGTAAAAAGGTCAAGGATGAAGTTGATACAAACATTGATGATGACAAGATAGAAGCCATGTTTGTCAAAAAACTAAGGAAATGATCAGGTAAGTACAAGGGCAAGTTTCCATTCAACTAATTTAACCATGGTAATATTGGTCCCTTTGCATCTAAATTTCCTAACAAGGATAAGAATAAGCATGATGGATAGCATGATGAACATCATGTTGATGACAAGAAGTTTTATAAGCCTGATACAAATAAAAAGAGTTTAGGAAGTATGAAGGTAGGAAAGGGTCATTCAAGAATAAGAGGAGTTTCTATACCAAAGAAGGAAGTATCTCCTTTGATAAAAGTGACACAAGTACATTTGATAGTGATGATGATAGTAATGATCATGATATCAATGAAATATATTTCATTGTTATATAAATAGATAATGAAGGTTGTTCAAAAGGGAAAAATTCTTATTGAATATGAAGAATCAAATGAAGAAGAGGCTAAAGTGAATATTGAGGTAGAATTGATGAGTGTTCTAGAGGAGTTAAAGTCTCAAAGAAAGAAGAATCAAAAATTGAGATCATTGGTTAAGAGTTATGAGGAACAAATCAATCTCTTTGAAGAGAGACTGAGCAACAACACCAATAAACATGAGGAGATCATAAAATAGTTAGAAATTAGATTGAAATTGTCACTACAAGTCTTAAGACCAAGGAGGAATAATGCATAAAGTTTGGAATAAAAATAGAGTCCTTAAAGGCAAAATTGGATCAGGCAATAATCAAGTTGAAGACACATCAAAAAATTGAAAAGAGCACTTAAATCCTTGGTGATATTTTGAATAGTCAGATGTCTCTACATGACAAGATAGGTCTTGGGTTCAAGGAAAATAAGGAGATTCAAACCTCAAAGGATAATGGACTATTAAAAAGTGATGATATAGATAGAGTAAAGACCTAAGTAAAAACTCTTAAATCTAAGACTCAAGTTGATCATCAAAAAGTAAAAAATAACTTGACTCCTTCAAGAGATAATAAAGGTATATATGCATCATTCAACTTAAGACATATAAGGTATGTGAATATTTTTAATGGTTACTATTTCTCATGCAATTAATATGGGCATAGGGATGTGGATTGTAGACATCATGTTAGTATCAATTCTTCATGGATAATTAGGATGAATACTCATATTTATAGTAGAATTAGAATTCTATGATATAAGTGTGATCAAAGAGGAGATATTGCAAGGGATTGTAATATGAGGCATATGAGGAATATCAATCAAGACAAAAGGGTATACAATCATAAAAATAAGAAGCTGGTCAAAAATTTATACCCTATAGACAAGGTGAAGGAAGAGAAGAAGACTAAAGGAGAAGAATTTATGCCAGCTCAAACTTCCTTTTCACATTTGATATGAAGGCATGAAATGGTATATAAATAGTGGTTTCTCAAGCCACATGATAGGGGACAAGAGCAAGTCCATTTCACTGAAGAAGAATGTTGCAGGGATAGTGAGATTTGGAGATAACACTATTACCAATATTATTGACAAAGGTATTTTAAGTTTGCACAATGGGAAGACAAAGGCAAAGAATGTGTTATATGTGGAAAGCTTGAAACATAATTTTATAGTGTAAGTCAAATGTGCAACCAAGGACACAAATTGACCTTTCATGATATAGGGTGTGATATAAGGAGAATTAAATTAGGAAGATGAATTGCCAATGTTAAGAGGACTAAGAAAAATCTATGTCTTGATTGAGATCAAGAAGGAGAGTGTAGTCATATAAAATGTCAAAATTGGTAGCTTGAGTGTGGCTTGTGACACCCAACCCATAGGTCCCTCTTGTATTCTCTCATGACCCTTCTATCCACATTTTTGTTGATTCTCAATCATCAATAGACTTTTATAACCTCATTCGAGCTCAACCAGGCTTCATTTTTCATGATTATTCCATCCCCTTGGGTGCCACACCTATAGGATAATAGCACCCAATTTGGACTATAACACTAGACCTTAGGCCATCCCATTTCTAGTGCACCTATCCAATCACATTTTGAGCCCAAGTGACCATTTTATATTAATTCCTCTTATTCATTATGTCAGCTTAACATGAATGCATCTAACCCATGACCAATAGATCTCTCTAAAAGCCCATTCAAAGTTAATTTAGAAGGGGTTGGAAATTATTACAAAATAAAATCAAGAATACAAGCAAAACCATTAAGGCAAATTTCCCTATTCTCTACATATAGCCATCTAATATAGCTATCAGCATATTTAAACCCTCACACCAGTCCCTAGCCACCTTAAGCACACCTAGTTTACCATTTTTGCATCTTCATTACACTATTTCACAAAACACACCAAGTGAGAGAACTACATATGGCTTGATCCCTTTTCAAAGTATTGATATGTAGGTAGCATGCCCACACAAGAGGTGTGAATACATGTTTAGTGCATCTTACACACACTAACCCCCCCTCTTTCTCAAAATTTTCATTTAAGTTCAAGCATAAGGAAGATCTAGGGTTGGAGATTAAATCAGATCTACAAATATCTCCATTGATAGTCAAGACTCAAAATTTCATAGGTGGACTAATACAGGGATAGCAGAGAAAACTCAAAAAACTCATATATTTGTGACCAATTTGGATAATAGTGGTAGGACCTAGACTATAATGTTAGACCTCAAAGTTTCCTATATTTGATGCTCCTATCATTTCATCGAATGAAAGCTAGATCCTAATTTGTGATAGTGTCCTAGTCATGCACAGCTAGTACCATCTTCTATCTCAGTTGTCATAGTCTTATTTAATCTAAGTTATATTTCTCTTATTTTATTACTATTTTTAGAAAGCTATAAAGGTCGAATAAATTATAAAAATTAGTACTCTATTTATTTTAATATATTTTACTGATTTAATCAAGTTAGACCCTTAACTAAATTATAAATAATAATCTAATATTCCAAAAATTATTAAGTCATTTAGTGAACCTGACTTACTTTGTTTGTGCATAAAAACTCTAAAAACCCTAGGGTAAATTCCTTGCTAATTTTTCCAATAATTTTTTGATTTTTCTTGCTTATTTTAAATAAAAAATTCACATTTAATTTTTAAATTTACTTTACTAATTTTAAAAATAATTTATTCTAAACCCTAATTGAATTTACTAGGTCCTTTTGTGCATAAAAACCCTACAAACATTAGGGAAATTTTCTTGACAATTTTAGAAATATTTCTAATTTTTCTCTTGTATATTTAAATCAAAAATTCATATTAAATTTTAAAATTCCATAGTAATTTTTAAAAAATATTTTTCTTCCAAACCCTAGTTGCATTTACTAGGTCCCTTTAAATCATAATTTTTCCAATGTTTTTTTGATTTTTTACTTGTCTATTTAAATCAAAAATTCATATTAAATTTTAAAATTTCTTAGTAATTTTTAAAATATCATTTTTTAAAACCCTAGTTGCATATACAAGATCCCATTGCTTTTGAGGTATCACCTTACATGTTTGTGAGCTTTGTATCTTTTTTATGCATATTTTAGTTTATTGTTTTTAGGACTTTACATTTCTTTTATTTAGTACTTTTTTTCCATTGCACTTTTCGTATTACAACTTATTGAAAAAAATCAATACATTTTCAATTTGTTTTCCTACATTAACAATGGCCCAATATACTAGTTTTGATGAAATTAATAAGAGGGAACTTTAAGAACTTTTAACTAAACATCCTGATATACAAGATGACATGATTAAAATACTACAAGAAGAACAAAAAAAAGTGAATAATGGTCAATCTTCTCAAACCACAAAGCAAATAGTTTCACATGACACTACAAAGGAAACTGTCTCAATAACCCCTATAGTAGCCCAACATTCCTATGAGGCACCACCAGTTATGGCTAGTACATATTTTTCTCCAAATGTGGATGTTCTTGTGTAAGAGATAAAATCTCTTCAATCCAAGGTGTTACATCTTGAGCAAGGTGCTTCTAGACCTACACAAGCCTTGGATTCTTTTACTTTACTTCATAAACCATTGGCACATCATATTACTTCAACACCTTTGCCACCAATTTTTGTACAATCCAAGCTCATTCTATATGATGGCAAGGGTGATCTAGAGATACACTTTAGATATTTTCACACAGCATGCTTGGACTATGTACCAAATGACTGGCTACTAACCAAGTTATTTCCATGAAGTCTAAATGATTATGCTTTATCATAGTTATATAGTCTATCAAATCAATCCATTCAATCCTTTAACTGACATGTTCCTAGCTCATTTCAACATTAACATTGGTGATAAGGTTTTCTATTCCCAAGTTGAACAATAGAAACAAAGGTCAAATGAGCATCTCATAGATTATGTTCTTTGATATAAGACTCTTTTGGCTAAATGACTAGCCCCATCGTCAATCAAGAGTTACCAGATCTTTTCAAATAGATTCTTCTACCAGCTTTACATGAGTCAATAATATTCAAAAGGTTCTTTTCCTTCATTGAGTTATGTCATACATTAAAGGAAAGTGAAGTCAAACTAATTTCAATGGGCAAACTCAAGTACATGATAATATTAAAAACAAAAAATAATAGTAACAACAAAGTCCCATACAAAGTAAAGTTCAATGATAGCAAGAGTTAGAATTAACCTATAGTCAATGTGGTTTTAGATCCCCCTCAGTGAGTGGTTTTATTAGCACCTCCTTGACAAACTTTTACCAATCTACCAATATCTCTAGCCAGAGTTTTACAATAATTATTAGAATGTAATATCATATCTCTCCCTCCTATTCGAGAAGTTGATCCAATAAATCCTCTTCCATGGGGATATGATTGAAATGCATTTTTTTATTTTCATAGAGCACCAAGCCACACAACAAATATATGTATCAATTTGAAACACAAGATACGAGACTTGATAGATGCTAACATTATTGATCTTGGCACTTTAGTTGAGCCTCCTTATGCAAAGCAAACATAAGAAAAAGCTTTGAAAATCTTTTCAAATCCTTTCCCACATTATTCTAAATAAGAGATAGGGGATACATCAAGGGTTCACCATGACACATCAGGAACATTTAGTTGAGACACATACTTTGAGCAACATGATTGGTGTATACAATTCCAAAATTCTAGCTAGACCTTCGATCTCCTTCTCCAAGTAGGAAATAGTTGAGGATGATTCAGATTATCATGCACTCTTTATTAGAGCTTACATTCATAATCATCCCATTCATAGTGTTTTTATAGATAATGGATCTAATGTGAACATGTGCACTATGACATTACTACAGCATTTAGGATATTCAGAGAAAGATATTACCCCAATGGACACAATTATCAATAGATTTAATAGACACATACAAAGTTTATTAGGTGAGATTGTACATCCTCTATAGGTTAGTCCAACACATGTGGCCATATTATTTACTATTATTCCCAGTATAGGAGTTTTTTATATGTTACTTGGTCGACCATGGATTCAAAAACTTTGAATAGTACCTTCTATAGTTCATAGTTGCATAAAATTCATTCATCTTAATCAAGTTGTTACAATTGTTGGAGTTATATATGAGTTACCACTCCCCACTTTAAAGCCATTTACTATTTTACAATCACCAATTTTAGTTCTACCATTAGTTTTAGTTTTGCCACCAATTTCAGTTTCTCCACCAATTTTAGTTCTTCCTCCAGCTCAGATTCAGACACAGTTGAGGCCTCCCTCACTAGCATAGAGATTTTATACACTTCCATGGAGGCCTCTTTTAGAGCATCCATGGTTTCAAGACTCTAGATAGTTATCAATTATAGTGTTCACACCTAGGGTAGTATCATTGATATCTCATGCCTCTACACATATAGCACATGTTTAGAGAGCTTCTCTTACTACCATATGGGTCCTAAAGAGTCCTATAGTTACATCCACTTCTTAGAGTTATAGGGGGACCCCATAGTCAATTTTTACTTTAGATATTTTAGAGCATTTATAGCATACATAACTTTCATAGCCATAGCTTTAGCCCTTATATCATGCTCCACAACCATGCATGATCCCTTTCCTTGATACAAGACACCATGATAAGGAATCTCCCATGAGACTCATCAGTTAGTATCACCTCACTTTAGCCTTATTTATACATAGTTTATTTTTGCTTACTTGTACATATTTTCTCAAATTTTCTTGTACATAGTCTCCTCATGATTGATTGTACATAGTTTATTATCAAAAATAAAAAAAATGTTCAAATATATCAAAAATCAAAAAACATTCAAATATGTCAAAATACCAAAAATAATATAACATTTCAAACTAAAAAAACATTCAAATAATTAAAAACTACCAAAAGCATTTAAATTGTATGGACTATCCATGCTTTACATTTCTACTACCATGTTAGACTTACATTTTTTGTTATATGTTATTGTTTGTCAATTTATATGCATTGCCATGCTTCACTTGATCTTCTTTGAGTGTGTGCAGTGACATCCAAATACATGATTACTTCACTCTACCTATTTAAGGGGCATACTAATTCTACATTCAAGACATATATTGATATATCTACCCCCTAGGGGTATCTTCTACATGACAACACCATCCAGGTTATGTCATTCCTACACCACACACTCTAGTTACCATGTCAATGTACATTACTTACTAGCTTACATAGATTAATCTATTGACATTCATTAATATATAGCACTTGTGTATTTCTTAGCATATACCTAGTCTTTTACTCCATGTCTTGCATACTTTCACTTCTTGCTTTGATTAGTTAGATGTGATTATATTTCTATTATTTTACATGCCTTCTTTTCTTGCTTTATGTAGCTAGATGTGTTTGCATTTCTTAGTTCCTATTTTGTCTCTTGTATATACATTAGGACATTTTCCAATGTCATTTTCTTTTATTATTATGTGTGCCTTAGGACATTTGCCAATGTCCTTTACTTGTACTCTTCTATGTGCTTATGGCCCTCGTGCCAACCTTGATTTTTTTTAATTGTATGTGTATGTGGCATATGAACATGCCATGTATGCTTGCTTTATAATTTGAGTGACATTTGCCTATGTCCCTTTTTTTTTTAATCTTTAACCACTCTTGTATGCTTCTTGATTCTTTCCTTGTGTGTTTGTTTGCTTGTTGCTTCTCTATTGTTTGTAATGTCATGGTTCACATCATGCATTATCTTGATTTATTGGATGCCATGATGGACATCACGCTCCATCCCTCTTTGATAACTAACAACTAAAAACTAAAATTTCAAATTTCAATTTAGTACATTATACATGTTATTACATTATTACATCTATCTAGGCATTCCCCTATTGATCTAACAATATCTGATACAAAGCATGTTATATCTTAAGATATCTTGTCGATTAACATTGTTATATCATGTATTTCATATTATAACACACTTATAGGGCTCTTTCTTCTAAGGGTAGTCATTCCAGGGTCTTCATTCCTACCTTCAAAAGATAGGGCAACAAATAGGGGTTTGGTCATAGAGATTAGAGCTCCTATCGACTGAAAAATTAGTTTTCAAAATACTCAAAATAACAATCAAAGGTCAAACTAGGTAGAAAAAACTAAAAAAATAGTGATGATTACAAAATAGTCATTAGTTTCAATAAAGGACAACAACACCAGACATGGATAATAACACTGGACACTAGGGTGTCCTATTTTTGGTGCTCTTGTCTAAACAGCAAAAGACCTAAATTTTCTAGAAATAGGCAGAAAGGTAAGCTCAACTATAGTTTTACACATACATACCAATTCAAATTTAGTAGTTTTAGTATAGTTTTTCTCAAAGAATCTAGATATAGGGGCATAATTCATGGTATGATGGCTCTCATTTCTAGTTTTAGATTGGGTAGTTGGTATAGCTTCCAAATTAAAATCTATGTTATAGACACCAATGATTAGGGGCAATGTGCATGGCACATTTAACTTCTTTTCTTTCTAAATTTAGTATATTACCTAGGCATTCTCAGTAGTTATGTGTTTTATTCCATCTGTAGGTGGTTGGATTCATTTTGGAGTGGCTTTCATACAATCCTAACATCCACATTCCCAAGTGGCTTCCACATAAGCCTAGTTTCCAATTTTGGAGTGGATTTCATACAAGCTTAATCTCTACCATTTTTAGAGTTGGCCAAGATTGGCCTAGTTTTTAGTACACAATCAGCTATCCATGCCACATTATCAAATTATAAAACATTTATGGGCTTCAAGAGCCATCTCATATGACACACTTTCATAATGGTATCATATTATAGCTTCACTTCATGATGCAACAATGGATCCAAAAGACTAGCTAACCTTTGTATTCTTGATCCACCTACTTAGAGGGATTAGACACATAATCCAAACATTAATTAACACATGCTTGACCACCTAGATTTACTTAATGGGAAATGATGGAGTCAAAGGGCCAACCTTTATATTCTTGAGCCACTCTCGGGGAATTAAACACTCAGCTTCATTCATGATATTATTCTTGGTACAACACATACCTAGCATTACTCAGCATCACTCAGCATCATAACAAGTTTTGTATTAGTTCACATATCTAGTGAGGTGTATTCATTCCTTTCTCTCCTTCCCTCTCTTTACCAGATTTTATATGTTCTTATTTTAGATATAGTGTGTCTAGTAAGAACTGATCTACTCTTTGTTTTCTCTTGGATATTTACACTTCACAATGTGCTCTCTCTATGCACACCTAGCATCACACAACTTCATGGGCTTCACCCTTATAGGTAAGTTCATGTACACTTTCTATTTTTCCTTTATCCTAGTATTTCACTTTGTTGTATCACTAGAATAAAGGGGGGTAAAATTTAGTCATATAAAATGTCAAAATTGGTAGCTTGAGTGTGGCTTGTGACACCTAACCCATAGGTCCCTCTTGAATGCTCTCATGACCCTTTTATACACCTTTTTGTTGATTCTTAATCATCCATAAACTTTCAAAACCTCATTCTAACTCAGTCAGGCTCCATTTTCCATACTTATTCCATCTCCCTAGGTCTCATACTTGTAGGATAATAGCACCCAAGTTATATTATAGCACTATACCCCAGGGTGTCCCATTTCTATCACTCTTATCCAATCACATTTTGAGCTGAAGTGATCATTTTCTCTTGATTCCTCTTCTTCATTAGGTCAACCTAACATGAATGCATCTAACCCATGACCAAAATATCTCTATAAAATCCCATTCAAAGTTCATTTAGAAGGGGTTGTCAATTATTACAAAAGCAAAACAAGAATACAATAAAATCCACTAAGGCAAATTTTCATATTCTCTACATACATCCATCCAATAGAACTATCAACATATTCAAACCCTCACACTAGTCCCTAGCCACCTCAATCACACCCACTTTAGCATTTTTTTATCTTCATTACACTATTTCACAAAGCACATCAACTGGGAGAACTACATATGGCTTGATCCCTCTTTGGAACATTGGTATGTAGGAAGCATGCCCACATAAGGGGTGTGGATACATTCAGTACATCTTACACACACTAACCCCCCCTCTTTCTCAAAATTTTCATTCAATTTAAAGCATTAAGAATATATGGGGTTGGATATTAAAGTATATCTATAATGAGATCCATAAATATTCAAGACTTGAAATTTTACAAGGATACTAATACAAGGATAGTGGACAAAACCCAGAAAACTTAGATCTCTATGACTAGTTTAGATAATAATGGTAGGACCTGGACTATAACATTAAACCTTAAAGTGTCCTATTTTTATTTCTTCTATCCTTTCACCAAATGAAATCTAGATCTTGATTTGAGATAGTTCCAGGTCTTGCATAGCCAGTACCAATTTTTGTCTCAACCATCTCAATCATGTTTAAGCTAAGTTATATTTTTCCTATTTTATTAATATTTTTAGAAAGATACGAAGTTCAAATAAATTATACAAATCAGTACTCTATTCATTATAATATATTTTACTAGTTTAGTCAACTTAGACCCTTAACTAAATTAGGAATAATACTCTAATATTTAAAAAATTATTAAATCAGAGAGATGCTTTATGAGAAATATGTATGAATGTTGGCTATGTCATAGAAGGTTGGGCCACCTAAACTTTGACAATCTAATCAAGATAAGCTCTAATAATTCTATGAATAACATGCCTAAAAACACAAAACCTAAAAACACACTTTGTAAGGCATGTCAGCATGGTAAGTAGACTAGAACAAGGTTCAAGTCCAAGGAGTACTCTACTATAAGACCTTTGGATTTAATACACACTAGTCTTTGTTGGACTAAAATAATTTAAATTATTCAAGGAGATAGTGATTTTTTGTTACTCATATATGTCTACGGAAGAATGACTTAGGTAGCATTCTTGAAATAGAAGTCAAAATCTCTTGATAAGTTTAAGGCATTCAAGGCTCTTATTGAGAATGAAAAGAATGAGAAGATCAAGTGCCTAAGATCTAACATAGGAGGAAAGTTTTGGTCCAATGATTTTGATGACTTCTATGAGGTCAATGGAATAAGGAGATAATTATTAGTAGCCAGGACACCTCATTAGAATGGAGTAGTTGAAAGAAAGAATATGATAATTCAATAAATGACAAGAACTATGCTAAATGAATCAAGGTTAGTTGATGGATACTGGAGAGAGGTAATGAGCACTATTGTCTATATTTTGAATAGAGGACATATAAAGACTAATGGAAATAAGAATCGTTATGAATTTTGGAAAGGTAGACCTATTAATGTAAAATGATTTAGAGTGTTTACAAGTAAATGCTTCATCGAAAGAGATGAGGAAGACTTAGGTAAGTTTGATTCTAGGTCTGATTAAGGTATATTCTTTGGAAACTCATCAGTAAGCTCAACCAATAGATGATATAATAAGAGGTTTTAGAAGATATTGGAAAGCATCAATGTGAATATTGATGAAGTCACACTCACAGTCAAAGGATACATCAAAAAATTTGGACTTCAAGAATGAAGAATAACTAACAGAGATAGATGAGGAAGAAGAAGAAGTTGAGGAAATATAAGACTCAAAAGACCCTTCAAGATAGATTCAAAGAGACCATCCTGAATCACAAATCATTAGTAATAAGGATGTAGGTATGCAAATAAGCAGAATACTAGTAAGTAACCTTAATCAAGAGAATGTTGCTCTATTGTCTAATATTGAATCTAAAAACCTGTAAAAGCAAATAAAGACAAGTTTTAGATAGGTGTTATGAATAAAGAGTTAGACCAAATAATAAATAATGAGACTTGGGAACTAGTTCCTAGGCCTAAAGATAAGAATGTCATTGGCACAAAATGGGTGTTTAGGAACAATTTGAATGAAGATGGAGAATTCCTTAGGAATAAGGTTAGATTGATATGCAAGGGGTATGCATAAGTTGAAGGGGTAGATTTTGAGGAGACCTTTGCTCTAATAGAAATATTGGAGGCTAATAGATTTTTTCTAGCATATGAAAGATTTAAAGGGTTTAAGGTGTATCAGATGGATGTCAAGTTAGCTTTTCTGAATGGGAACTTAGAATAGGAGGTGTACATAGATAAACCTAAGGTTTTATCATTATCAGGTAATAAGGACTATGTTTTTAGATTGACAAAGGCTCTTTATGGTCTAAATAAAGCTCTTAGAGGTTTGTGTTCCAAATTGGATAGGTATCTATTAGACCAAGGATTCAGAAGAGGAGTTGTAAATAGTAATATGTACATAAAGATAGAATATGACCATTAATTAATAGTATTTATATGTATGGATGACATCATATTTGGTGTAAATAGTGAGAATATGACTAAGGCCTTTGTAGATGTGATGAATAAGGAATTTGAGATGCCCATGCTATGAGAACTATCATTATTTCTTGGGTTACAAATCATTTAATCTAAAAAAGGTACACTGATTTCAAAAGCTAAGTACGTAAGAGAGATGTTGAGGAAGTTTGAGATGGAGGATTACAAGGTGGTTAGTACACCTATGATCATAGGGTTTAAGTTAAGAAAGGAAGATGAGTCTCCAAATGTCAATTAGACATCATATAGGTAAATAATTAGAATTTTATTATACACTACTACCTCTATATCTGATATCATGAAGGCAGTAGGTCTTATGGAAATATTTCAAGTAGATTCAAAGTAAAATCATCTGCAAGTAGTCAAAAAGATACTTAGGTATCTCAAGGGGACTATGGAGTTTGGGTTATAGTATCCAAGGATCAAGGAGTTTGAATTGACAAGTTATATAGATGAAAAATAGGTAGGGATTCTAGATGATAGGAAGAACACTAGTGGAGGAGCCTTCTACTTAAGAGAGTGCCTAGTATCATGGATAAGCAAGAAGTTTCCATCAATGGTATTATCTATTTGTGAGGCTAAATAAATTATAGTAGCTTCATGTTGCACTCAATTTATATGGATGACATAGACCTTAAAATAATACAAGGTGGAGTATGATATTCTTATCCCTATCTATTGTGACAATATAATTGTCATAAGCGTCTCAAAGAATCCTATCATGTACTCAAGAACTAAGCACATTCCCATAAAGTATCAATTTTTAAGAGATCAGGTAAGTGAACAAAGTGTTCAACTTGAATATGATTCTAAAAAGGATAAAATTGTAGACATTTTGACCAAGCCACTTTCAAATTCAACATTTGAACATCTAAGATAGGAATTAGGTGTAGTTCCTTCCCCTATAAATTATTGAGGAAGTCAAGTGCTTAGGGGGAGCTAATCATGTGGTTCATTATCTCTAAGAGTAGGTGAGTAGTTCCAAGAAGGTATGCATGGATATAGGGGTGTCATGCTAGTATGTTTCTTCATAAACTCATAATACTATGTTGAGTGTTTTAGTTGTAAGAAGTGTGATCCAATAAGTTACAGGCATCTCTTTGTCATTTATATCAAAGGGGGAGAAATTTCAAAATGAGAATGAAATTATTGATTGAGAGAATTTTTTTGAGAGTGGTTGCCATCAATGAAAAAGGGTGATATTTTTTAGTATTGTCATTGATTTCATCTATTCATATTATGAATATTGATGCCAAATTGCATAGGAAGCCTAGTCATGACATGAAGAGGTATGTGTATGAAAATGAATGAAAATATATATGTAAAGGTTGTATGAAATATTTATATAGGTATGTGCTAGAGACTCATTTTACATGTCCATGATGATTTTTATATATGTTATATCCTTAAATTATTCTAATTTATTCATCCAAGTTAGCCAGTCGTAAAAAGACTTAATGGTGCAAAGAGTGCAAAATTTAGGCAGAGATGAAAAGATAGATTTGAGGGTTTGAGCATGATAGATTGGTGAAACAAAGTGCATGAATAATTTATTAATTAATTTTAAGTAATTTTAATTTTTTAAATATTTTTTTTAATTTAGTATATATGGTGAAAATTTTGCTCACAAATGGCCTGTCTAGTTCAGATAAGACTGTGTGATATAAGGTCAAGAAATTAGTCTGCAAGACCAATATTTGGAAATAAAACATATGAATTTTATATATAAGGATGTTTTTTATATATCATAGGACCATTTGCATGTATCATGATTCATGAAATATGTTTATAGAGGTGTTAGATGTCTAATTCACCATGACTAGTTTTTGAGGTGAATTGGCAATTCTAAGTGAGTGAATTATAAAGATGCTCTTGAGCCTTTATCTCCTGAGTTAAAGTGTTAAAATAATTTTTTGATGACCTTAAGCTAATTTATAATCTATATAAATGTTTATTTTATCATATATGAGTAACTTAAGGGTTCTTTAGCTTCATTTTTACAAGACAGACTTTTGAGGTACATGGGCTTGATAGGGCAGTTTGTCCTCAAGCAGCTTTCATGGTTTGAATGAAGGGTATAGGTATAATAAATCATGGAGGAGGTAAAAATATTTTATTGGGTAATTTTTTTAATGGTTTTTATTTTTTATATAAATCCATATGGGCCCAAGAAGATCAAGTTTTGCCATTAAGGGGATAGACCTAATGCAATTAGGTATCTGTAAGACCTAAAGGAGGAATAAGGCCTAATTGAGTTATGACAGACCAAAAGGGGTTCAAAATATCATTTAAAATTGTTAATAATATATCATAATATCTATTATTTGACCTAACTAATAGGTTGAAGGTGTGTATCCAACCAAGTTGTGTGTGACCATGAGATAGTATATATACAAGGTAGTTTAGGCCTATTTTGAGGTATGAAACTTAAGCAAATAAAATATTTCATGATTGAGTAGAAGGAGGTCTTGGAATGAGACCATAATATAAGATCAAGGGTGTGGTGATCAAAATTTCATGAGCTGGTTGAGTTAGTGTTGAGTCACTTAGGGAGTTGGTGCTTCTTTACAAGTAGGTGCTTGTTAAAGCCTAGTCAAGTGGGTGCTTGACTTTATTGGGGTTGGTGATCCAAGTTGAGTTTGTGATCAATATAATTTTATCATTTATTTTATAGGTTTTTAGTCCATTTTTAAATATCATACTGGTTTTTCTTCCCCTTGAGTTTTTCTAACTCATATATGTATTTTCTTGTGTTATGTTCATGTGAATAGTTCTTTGTGCATTGATATATCACTATATTGCTTTCAAGGTTTAAGGAATGTTAATGTATAATTGAAAGAATGTTTTTAAAAAATAATTCACCCCCTCTCAGTGATTATGCTTCCAACACTACAAATATCATACATGCATACCTATTTTAGCAAAATTGATCCTTATTCAACCTATAGGCTCATGTCAGACTTATCTCAATAGTCTTTAGTCTTACATACCAAGTCTACATTAGTAAAATAAGTCTACACTATGTCCTTATCCCCTAATTCAGCTTTATCTCTTATGCTCCAATAGTCACTTTTTTGAATTGAGAAATTTCACAATAGCTTTCCCATGAATTTTGTAAAGTCAATTAGTTAAATTATTTCAAATATTATTCTATAAAATCACATCAATACCACTCATTATTCCCCCATTATATCTCTCTATGAATTACACTACATTGAACAAAAGATCACTACTTATTCCTATTTCAATTTTTCAACATTCTAATAGTCATAAACCAAGTCTAAATATTATTTATTGCAAGTCACAAACATATATTATCAATAATTTTAATCAATTTTCTAGATATATTCATTCTAGTTGCATAATCATGGATCATATAATCACTCTAAGAGGGAGAATTACATATGTCTAAGGCCCCTTTGGACTATGTAGGTAGCTCTCACTTATGTAGGGTTTATGAGGCTAGCTCGATTATTCCCATTATCCATTTCCCCCCTTTCGGATTTTATCTCTATCTTATTTCTTATGTAAGATCTAGGGTTTTATTTTTTGTAGGTCTTCTACATGACAACACATAACACAAAGCTCAATATTCAACCCTTGTAGGTGATCGTATAGACCCAGATCTAAAAATCATGAATACAGCCAACTAGGACACAACCATAGTAGCCATACAAGGTTGAATTTCACCCATGTCTACCTTCCACAAACTTGTCCTTTTGGATTAAAATTCTTGTTTTAAATATGATTGTATGTATTTAATTTTCACAAAATTTCTAGTTATAGTGAGCTTACATAGTTAAATCTATTTTTATTCTATGGACGTGTACACATCTTTAGGCCCTTCTATTATTTTTATCAATTTTCCACTTTCTATAAATTTTGTAGCATACTATATTTGACTATATTTTAATATTAGATCATTACATATCAACATTTCAGTTTCAATAGTTTAAAATCATTAGTTTAAGAACACTTAAATTTAAAAGGGTTAAACATTCTGGTGAAGCCATTTTTTTAGAGCATGCTTGGTCTTTTACTTTGATTTTTGGGATAAGATTTATTTCAAAAAAAATTAATTTCCTAGCACTGAAATAAAATAGCTTTAGAATTTAGATAATATCTGACACAAAATAATTTAGTTTATTCGACATTGGATTAAATATGACATTGAATAAATTGTCTTGTCACCTCAAATCATTCTACATGGATTTTTTATTTCAACCTTGGGTTGCTACTTACTTGATTTCTAAAAATAGAAAACTTTTTTTTATCTTTATTATTTATTTGATTTTGCTTGTTTTAGAAACTATGTCACGTTAGTTTTCAAATTGCTTAGCAGTTTGAAAACTACTTAATGACTATTGTGAAGGGCTACAAGGTGTGTTTTATTTATAGACATTATGGCATGAAGGGTCTACCCCATTACTCATATATATAGTATAACACTAAACATGGAGTTTACTTTTTAGTGTCTCATAGTATATCAAAAATGTATAGGGTCACTTTTTTATACCATAGGAAGCCTCTTTTATCCATTTGATTTATAGTGCACCTGAGAGGAGCATATCACCTAGGGAATTCACCCTCACCATACTGTCAAAAATGGGGTTAGTGGGTTACAAGAATTGTTCTACCTCTATAATTAATGATTTTAAACATTGGGCTAACGTTAATCAAGGAATGATCAAGTATATTTGAGAGCCTAAAAACCATTCAAACCCTTTCCTAGATCACCCTCATACCTTGATTTTTGTTTATAGTGTATTCATGATCATTAGAAATTTTTAATACACATTATACTGTATTCATAGTCACTATAATTTCTTAAATTTATATTGTAAAAATGAATAATTCATATTGAATGGTATTTATAATGGGTTAAATGAAGGAAAGCCTCTCTCATATGTTATATAGGATCAAGTATTTTCTTGTAAAATATTCTCTAACTTTCCCAAATGATATTTATTTCAATTTTACTAGCTTAAAACTCGATAATGTTCCAAAATGTACTCTAGAGAAATCTCCATTAAATTGTAATTCACATTGTTATAACATTCAAAAAGCATGATCCATTATTTTTTAATGGAGCGGGAAGAGGGAGCGCAGCCGCAGATACGGCCGCGTTGAAACCCTTACCTCCGCGGCCATGGTTTTTGGGGACCATGTCCTAGAGACAATGGGTACCTTGGTGCTGTGCACAACGCGGCTACAGGGTTTTTTTTAATTGCATGTTTGGGGAATCTTTTCTTCCTTGTTTGGACTGTCAAACCAACTCGTGGCATGGTGTTGGCCATTGTGTTACTCGTCCAGTGCGCTTGGAGAGGGTTTGGTTGCGGTGAGGGCCTTGTACGGAACCCCGTGGCAGTTGTTGATGTGTTATTAGCAGATCTGGAGGGGCTCTATTTCTGTTGTAACCCCAGGGGCTAGATTGAAGATGAGTTTTTTAGGGGTGGTTGCCAGATCCAGTTTTTTGCCATTGCCTTCCATTTGTGGGGTCGTAGCTCATGTTGAAGTGCTTCAAGACATCTTTTGATGACATTTAGATTGCCAAGGTGGTGTTGCCTCTATGTTTTGTAGAGGGGGAGAATGGGTTGACGATCGGATGGACGTTTGGGGCGATGGCGGTGCTAGTTCTGGGGTTTGTTTGGTTGGGGATGGGGTTTGAAGGTGGATGTTAATGCGGCTCCCAAATACTCCTCCTCGTGTTAATGCGGCTCTGAAATGTGTAGATTTATTATTGCATGGATTTTTTAAGGTTACAGGTCCTTGTAAAACCTGGGTTCTTGTTTCAGGTTGTAGAGCCTGGTTTTATTGTTTAGGTTTCAGGTCCTTGTAAAACTTGGGGAGCTTTGTCTGGTTTATCTAGTTTCAGGTTCATGTAAAACCTGGTTTTTTACTGTTGTTCAGTGGGTTTGCCTGTCTAGGCAATTTTTTTTGCTTTATTTTGTTGATTTGTAAAGGGTTTTGGGGCCCCTTCAAAACCTGCTTTTACCTTAATCTAAAACATTCAAAAAGCATGTGTGTAATATTCTAAATCCACATGGTTAAAATGCACTAATTTACAAACTCATGATCTTCCTTTTTCAAATAGTTTCAACATTGTACCATAGGGTATACCACATTTAGTTAATTCATTAATATATAAAAATCAATATGGTTTTGGATTTACATATTTATAGATGTATAAGTATATTTTTAGACAAAGGTTTGGTAAGTATACTTAAGGAATTACCTATCATATTGATCCTTCTACTAACAAGGGATGAGCAAGCCTTGGGTATAATGTTATGTCCACCCCTCATGAACTAAGTCAATTCAAGCCACTTCCAAGATAATTTTTACTATTACTCATTGTCATAGTATCCAATCTAAAAGGACTTGGGAATAATATAAAGCATATAATACCAATTGCATCACATGAGAAACTTCAAAATATTTCCCTTACTTACTCTACACCCTATTGAGGGATGCATCATGTATATTATTTTATAATACAAACACTCAAGAAGAGTTTTATGATCCAAATTATGATCTTAAATTCCCAAAATCTTTGTGACCATCCTGAAAAGGTTGACTCATCATTATATGTGGCTAAAGATGAGTGAAAAAAGGGCACTCGAGATATCATTTACAATCTTGTTACTTATACTATTTCATTTATTCTAATTTATAAATCTATGACACCATCTATTGGTTTAGTAACATCACTTGATCTTCAAAATATATTCATGCCTATCCCTACTCATGATACTTACACTCCTATTACCTCTTCAAATACTACTCTAGAGCATACCTTTCTTGTATTACACACTAAGATGGCCCATATTGAGCAATCCATTTCTCATGTTAGCCCTTCCATGGACTTATTTTCCATGTTACATCCTTTGGCACCCAAAATTGCATATTATCCACTAAAAAATAGCTTTTGGGCTCTTAATCTTCCTCTTTATAAAGTCAAAAGTGATCCTAAACAACATTTGTGTGCCTTTCATGCAACTTATCAAGAGTATACAGATAATGATAAATTTTTGACACACATCTTTTTCCAAGAAGTCTCAAAGAGTATGCTCTTATATGGTTCTATGTTTTTCCTCTTCAATCAGTAAAAGATTTCAATCCTTTTGAAAGTCAATTCTTGATATAATTTTATATCAACAATGGTGAAAATTTATCATGTAATTAAATTTCAAAGTTCAAACAAGGGTCTAATGAAACATTCATTGAATATGTTCTAAGGTACAAGACTATGATTACAAAAATGAAAAATAAAATAGATGATAATGACTTCAATATATTTTTATGCAAATTTTGATCTCTCCTCTTCAAGATTCCATTATGTTTGTTAAGTCCAAATCCTTTGATGAACTATGTCATATAGTCAAAGAGCATAAAGTCAAGTTGATTAATTTGAACAAGCTCAAGTATGTTTCAAATGTTCCTTGTACTTCAAATGTCAAGTTTCAAAGTAATCCAAATTATAAGATCCAATCAATTGAAACTAATAATGAACCAAAAGTTATAGTTAATGTTATATCACAACCACCACAAAAGCTTCAATTACAAGCTCCACTAAGGAGACAATTTTCAAAATTTCCATCACCTCCTCAAAAAATTTTGAAAAATATACTATAATGTAATATAATCACTCTTCCTCCATCAATGGAGATAGATATGTATAGACCTCAATCTATAACTTTTGATATCAATTCATATTATGATTATCATAGTTGTCTTTAGGCATTCTAAAAATAGATTTTTCAAGATTAAGCATAAGATTCAAGATCTCATTGATGATAAAATCATAGATATTTGTAAATTTATTGGAGAGGCTAAGACACAATAAAATGATAATTAAAATCTCAAATTGTACAAATATCCTTTTCCAAATCATGAAGAAAGTAACAAGGATGATTCTAAAGTACACTATGCATACAATGCTCATCCTCCTCCTTATACACATGGACATCCACTTGATAGCATTATCGGTATGGCTACAAGTATAAAATCATCACATCCTATGATCACTTTAATGATAATGAAGTTTTTGATGATCATTCAAATAGACATGCACTTTTAATTTGAATATATGTTAATAAATAGTCCATACATAATGTCATGATAGATAATTGACCAAGTGAAAACATGTACACCATAACACTCCTTAATTATCTTGGTTATAGAGAATAAGATTTATGGGATACTTCTAGAGTTGTAAAATCATTTGATGGGCATACACAAGATACTCATAGACACATAATGCTTCATTTATAAGTGGGCTCTCTCATAGTGCCTAATCCATTTCTAGTTCCACCAAGCATGGGACATTTGATATGCTGCTAGGACACCCTTGGATACAAAATATTAAATTAATACCTTTTATAGTGTATAAATGTCTTAAATAAATTCATGATAATAAAGTTGTCAAAATTCAAGGAATTCAATATGAATACCCTTTGAAATAAATAATGTTTCCTTCTTCTATAAAATAGTTACTTGGTACATTTATTGAGTAACATGATAATGAAATAGTTTACATAACTATTTAAGAACATTTACCAATGCATATTAAATTTTATAATGAGCATGAGAATATTTTAGAATCGGTTTATCCATCCACTTATGATCATGATATAGTTACACATGATCATATTAAAAAAAAATCATAGAGCATGGTGAATCCTCCTAAGCAAAAAGTAACACATAAAAAGTGATATCGATCTCCTAAAGCACAACATGTTATTCAAATAGATTCATCATAGGTATAAGTTATTATATATTCTTCTCCTATACATAAGTATTATTAGGCCCCCAATTTTGAAGACATTTTGGCTAATTAATTTTGATGACAAGTGGCACAAAAGACACATGATGCAGAAGACTCTGGTGTAAAAGACCATGGCATGGAAGAAGCAAGTCTCATGGAAAAACTAAGCATGATACATAAAGAGAACTCAAGAATTTAGGACTCAGATATTAGTGTAAGACTTGGGGAAAGTGTAGAAAGCATAGACACTTAAGGAACAATTCACAAGAACAATGGAAAATACTAAATCAAGTGTGAATCCAGCACTGACCCATAGGAAGATAAGTGGTCGATGATGATGATAGATCATAGAGAGATAATATAGGGATATTTAGGCCTAAATCCTTAGGAATTAATTGTAAATGGATTTCCATGACTCAATTCCATTAATGATCATTGGTGAGTCATCTTATTTGTATTTATTTATGTAACTAAATGGTCAGGGTAGACCAAGTATAAATACCCCTTTATTCTACTTACTGTTGTTGTTGATGAGTTATTTATCATTGTAATTATGGAATCATTGTAATCCTTAAAATAATTTATGAATATAATGGAAGTAATCTTATATTGATGAAATGCTTGTGTTTTTTTGTCTATGGTTATATTGGAGTTAATATTATTTGTTATCAATTTACACCAGCTTATTTTAATTTTTTTAGTTAAGTGATGAACAAGTAAGTTGAGTGATGAACAAATAAGTTAAGTTAAATACAAAATTAAGGATGAGTTTAAGACTAAGTGCTTGTTCAAGTTCCCTAACTTAGGAAAGTAGATGAATACACCCTCGCATGACAAAATCAATGGGAGTTGGTCTTAAGTTATGTGTTTTAATTGAGTGCACAAGACCCTTTTATTATGTGATATGCTAGCATGCTCACATGTTGGAACTCTTATTTCATTAGGTTCATAACTAGGTAAAATAGATTCTAGATTAAATTAAAAGAGCCCAACATTTTGGTTTTATTACCTAGATCTGTAGTGCTTATTTTCATGATGGTGGGAAGATGTTTGGATGACTATCTCTAGAGAATGTTAAATGATGGGTTACTAGAGTAGAAGATAATTTCACATTGTTATATTTTGAACCAAGATTTTATGCATACCCATGGGTATAATAACACTTGAATGATTCACTCTATGAATATTTCTTTTTAAAAGTGCATGTTCACCTTCATGATTGGCTTTTGATGTACACACAAGAATGTTTAAGGAACTATAGATAAAAGATCACCCATTTAGTAGAGCATCAGTTAGCCTTATAAATATTGGGAGTGCCTTAGATGTATGTATTATATGTTTAGTGGTGAGGAACCTTGAATATTTACATTTTCTAATTTATGGTCTTAACGTACTCTTGTCCAAATTAATCCTGATTTCACTTCCTCTAAGAGCCATATGGAAGGTATCTTAGGCACTTTTCACTTGAGATTAATAAGCTTATAGTGGATTATGGACTTGAAAGCTTCTTTATGGATGGTTAAACTCTCTCTCATATGAGCAACATAGTTAATGGGAAATGAAGGAGTACACTTTGATATAATATTATTGGTTCAACATTACATCCAGTCGGTGAGAGTTATGAAAGCACAAGTATGATGAGGCTAGGTGAAGGGATATGATTAGAAGCAAATAGGGAAGAGATATGAGAACTCAAGAAGTGTCGTGAGGGTTTACATGGAGGTGAAAAGGCATATTAAGGACTCCCCAACCATAGGAGTACACCCAATGATAGCATAGGTATGCATATGAGAAATAAGTCATGCATTGGTGACTGAAGAACCCAATATGGATAGGCCCAATACCCCACCCATAGTGCATGCTCATGTTATTGAGTTAGATAATGTTCTTGTATGTAATTGGGATATAGATAGTGTATAATTAGATACTAAACCTGTTAGAGATACTTTTGAAGAAAAAGACCAAGATAGTAGTTTGTTATTAATTTATTTTCTATTACAAGATAATTATATGGCTCGATTTAGAATGCCTAGTGGACCAAGCATAGCCAATGGGTAGATTACCAACCCATCCATAGTTAATCAACTTAATTTTATGCCCAATGTATCAAGTAATTTTGTTGCTACAAGAGGCATAGGAGGTACAGGAGGTGATATCAGTAGTGGTTTGACGAAAGGATCTAGAGGTGGCATAAGAAGACTTGGTGGACCTCCCCCATAAGGTCCAAGATGGACTGGAACTACATCACAGTAAGCCCCTTTGATAGCACCTCATCCACCCACTATTTATTATGATATGATTCTCCATTTACCTAAGTATTTTAGTGTGTAAAATGTATTAGAATATGTTGACAAGTGTGAACTTATATGGTGAGCACGTGGCATAAAATCTACTAAATAAAAGGCAACTCAATTTACCACTACTATTTTAGACAGCATGCACAAGTGGTACTATAAGTTTGATCTATAATAATTTATGGTTAATTACAAAAAACTAAATGTAGCATTTTTACAAGAATTTGATATCCTAGAATTTGAACAATAGAGCATTGTTGCCTTGAAACACATGAGCAAGAACTAACTGAGAGTGTGAACGAGTATGATGCATATTTTAAAACACTTATTTCTAATCTTTATTTTGAGATAAACATAACTTAGCATGATTAGTGGTTCATAATATGCTTGTTATGTAACAACCTCACTAAGATCTACCTAGAATATCATAAAAAAAAATTAAAAATTAATTAGTGTATTTTTTCATTATATTTCACCACGAAAATATAATTAGTGATCTAGATAAAACAATATAAGTATATTAACTTTAAAATAAGGATGTGACATCTATCCATCACTGATCACTATCATCAGATGAAACAGAATATAAATAAATATAGAAATTAATTATATATTTCTAACCATGGTTGGTACAAACATGTAGCCATTATTGTCATGGTATAGTAAGTAAATAATTACATCTCATTAGGTATAATGTATAAATAATAATAAATATAATATAATGTACAAGATATAAATCTCCACAGAGTGTGAGTTACCAAAACTCTAGTATCTATAGTAATCTCAAGTGTTGTCTTCAAATAAGTACTATTGTGGGGAGAGAAAACATCATCCAAGAACTTTTCCACACTAACCATAGACCATCAATCTCTTGTACAATCCCCCATCAGGTAATGGCCCTCCCTTCATATATGAGTAGATAGTGATGGTGTATGAATCCAGAGAGACAAGCTAGCACCCATGTGTAGTATGATTTCTAAGAATATGAAGTGTACCATAAAAAAATCTATTCTAACATGATATCACACAAACATGTAAATCATTCATATGAAATTACAATATTTAACTAACATTACTTTGGCCAAATTTTTCAATGGTTATTGATCTCTAGGATTGGTCAAATTCATACACACCACTTGATTGGATTACCCTCACCTAGCAATGGTGATGATAGCAAGCTAGTGAAGTCTGTATTACTACTTACTTAGTACCAGCAATGCTAGATTTGGTTAATATAGTTATAACTAATAGATTCATATAGATTACTTCCTACTAGCAGTCATAAAACATGATAAACATAGGAATAATCAAAATGCATACATTTAGTCTATCAAACATATGAATAAATCTCCATAATATTATTTATCACATAAATAATAAGAAAAATAAGTATAATTCATACCAACTGGGTACAATCTATGTTTATATTGCATAATCTAATTTTTATAAGTAGCTTAAAATATATAGTATAAGCAATAGTATCATAGCCCACCATTTTTATGTACACACTACTCACTTTCAAATATTTAGTCATAATATTTTTAGAGAATCAGATAACTCATAAACTAGGTTATACCTCATTTGACATAATATTTCATTTAAACAACTTATTATGTTTTTGGGAGACTGTATTCATATGGTTATAGTTTATGGTCCCTTAGAATCCTTATGAATTATTATTATTTATACAGATATAGCTGTACCTTTATATGATTTCAACAATCATTATAACTTTCTTGTTCACAAAATGCATCGACAATCTTTTATAAGATAAGGGATTCAATAATGTAATATTCCTTCATAGTTTTTATCCCTAACTAAAAACATTTTCATCCTAATATATTCAAAACATATATAACTATGTATTCTTTAATCATCTTAATACACATATAATAGATAGATTATATTTAGTTATAATGCCATACAAATAGTTTACTTTTAATACCACATCATGAAGATCATCTTAATAGACTAAAGTAATAGTATATTAAATAATGATACTTTAATATGTTATATGTTATACCTTAATTAACATATTTTTATGATCATCATTGTATTAGTATCATTATATAACATAATAACATTCTAGTGTCACCATAGTTATCCTAACAATAATAGCTACAATTTACAACATAACATATCATTATTCTTAGATTAAGCTTACTTAGTATTGAATATAGATTATATATCATGATCTTATGCCATAAGATGACTTGGAGAGGAAGAACATGATCTTCTTAAATATTGGCATTAGAACTATGACTTAGTTCTAATACTTATACCACAAAATATTTAGTAATGCAATATAAGTATTTTTCTAGTATAAATTGAAATGTTCTTATTTATATGTGCATGATTTTATACCTAGTAATTATATTACTTAGTGGAAATATAATAATTAATCACCATATCCAAGCAACATTATAAAGGTTTCAATAAAATAATCAATGTAAATATATATCAGCATACTGGGATCACAATGTATATGATAGGTAGATCTATAAAGATGATATCAATTATGGAGTTAATACATAAAATGACCCCTAGCTACATATAAGAATCATGATTTAAATTTCAAAATTTTCAAATACCCTTAGTGTTATATTCAATCCAAATTAATGCAAGATTTTTAATCAACAACATCAAAGTGATGATATAATCCATTAGCTAATAGCCCTTCTCAGAGTCAAACTCCTATTTGATGCCTAAAGATTTCAATCTCACCCAATATCCAATATAAACCATCAATGGCCTTAATCTATGATGTAATTTATCTCATCCAAAAAAATCCCAATTTAAAGTTTCATTTTATGGTGCATACTTAAAAAATAGCATATGCATATAAGGCTTGTTTGAGATCAAAAACTATGTTTGACTCTCCAAAGGCCAAAGCATCATTAAGATTGAATCATCTCCATCCACATATCCTTGGAAATTAATGCTTAATAAACCTACTCACTCTAATTTAAAGGCATCATTCATTATACTAAGCTTACCCCGATCTCACTTCCAAGTCGTTGGATTAAAAATCAATCAATGATTAGATAATGGATCTAAATTTGAATTGGCACTTAAATTAAGAGCCATCTTCAATATACCAAAATTTAACTCACAGTGTGTAACATATCACCATAATTACATCTTAGTTTACCTAAAAAGAACCACCTATCCCCTCCATCTTTCCCTTGCATATTCAAATCTCCTCACTAAATCATAGATTGAACATGATTTAAGCTAACAAACTTATGTTGTAGGTATCTATAGGGAAATAATAATCTAATTAAGTAGATTATTTATAGCTCACACAAAGTCATCCCATTCAAATAGAAGTTTAAATTCAAGAAAAGGATTTTTGAAAGCTAATAAAGCCAATAAATATCTCTCACAAGGATAATACAGAATCACCACTTTCTAGATGTTTATATATACACTTAAATCATTGTACTAGATCATTATGTTTAAATCATTGCATATATATTTAAATAATTGTATAATATATATACAATTTGCTACAAACATACTGAATATATAGTTCACTATAAATATATGGACCAGTTCATACATTTTTGTAATACCTCCTTTTGTAAATCAAGAATACACACAACTCCTATACTTATAAAGGCACACAGATCATTCATATGTCTAGAGGCAGAATTTTTTAGATTTCACAAAATTAAAACAATATTACTTACCTCACAAGAGCTCCACTTGGAATTATTCTATTCCAATAAATCTCATTCCTTCGCTTAGCTCTTCCTTCTCCTCTTCATTCCCCCCATCCTCTCTCCTCTTCTCTTCCTCTCCAAAGTTGCACGCCCCTACTTTCTTTCTTTCATTCCTTTTTGGAATGACTTCTATTTTATTTTTATTTTTATTTTTCTAAAAACTTTACACTCTTTCCTTTCATGTAAAATCTTCACTTTTTCCCTTTTTATGTCTTTGTTCTACTTTCTTCATTTTATTTATTTTATTTTCTAAATATAATAAAATACATTTAATTTATTGGTTTTTCTTTATCTATGATGTTTAATGAATCTTTTCCCATTTATATATTTTTCTTAAATAACTTAATATTAATATGACCCAATAATAAATAAATAATCACTTAGTATAGGTAAACCATTAACTCATTAATCGTTAATTTTGGATCAACACCGTCGACTCTATTATTTCTAAACAGTGTCTAGGTTAGACTAGATGTGGTAGTAACTAGGTACTAATCACACAAATTTATGTTCTTGTAAAAACATTAATAATTATGATTATAATAGCATAACATAATCATACTACAACATTTACATTAAACCTATGCATACTATCCTTAATGCAATCACACATTATTAATTCCACATAAGCATTAAAATGAGCTAACACACATCTAACATACATAAATAATTATCTAAATGCAAACAACATCAAAAACATAATAACTTCAACCATTCAAACTATGAATTCAATGTGTACTATTTTAATGTGGTATGTGTATGGGTTAAAGCTATTTATCTATCATCCCCCAACACCTCCATCTATTTCACCCTCTATGATGATACTCTCACTTTGTCATGCTCTGAGGGATGAATATCTCCTATGTCCAACTCATGACAAGAAGGTAGTTAGTCCATATAATCATGACATATATGATAAAATACTATTGAAATATCAAATCAACATGATCATAATGTAACAATACACAATGAAGCTAAACTCATAGCAATGTGATCATGAAACTAAAGCAACATATATCTATCCCATAACAACATATGACTTATAGCTTAGTTAATAATAATCAAATCAAATTATAAACTATAAAAATACATGGATAATCAAGTAAATTTTATTAGTGAATAATTGGGATGTAACATCCTTCCTCCTAAAGTTGGTCATTGTCTCAATGACACTTATTCAAACATTAGTTCTGAATTAAAAACATTAAAATAACATAGTATGAAGTATCAAATTAGGAAAATAAATGTGGAATTTTTTTATATAACTCATCATATTCATCCCAAGTAGCACTATCCTTAGAGTATTGGTCCCACAACACCTTGTAGTATGACATCTCCCTATTATGCAAATGAAGTTTGCAAGTCTCAATTAATTTGATTGGTTTTACCATGACCATCCTGGGGTCGAGAATATGCAAAACATTCCAATCCAATACATGTGAAGAATACATTATATACTCTTTAAAATAATAAACATGGAAGACATTATGTAATAGAGTTAAGGCTAGTGTCCATGCAAGCCTATATGTTACAAAATTGACCACTTATAACACCTCAAAGGGTCCCACATATCTTGGTGATAATTTTGTTGACTTCCCAAATTTAATATTCAACCATAATCATATAAAATCATCATAAAACCCAAAAACAAATGGCTAGGGAGAGTTTCACAAATCCTCATAACCCTCTACACACCTCTTTAACCTAGAGAGTGTTTTTCTCATTCTTAAGAAAAGTGTTTAAAGAGCCTAGTAAGAACAATGTGTATAAGTCAATACCATCACTAATCCACATAACTCCTAAGAAGTATGACATGTCAATATTATCATTACTCCATGTAGCTCCTAATAAGTATGAAATGAATAGGAACCAAAAATAGTACATTTTCAATGTATACAAAATTAAGGATTAAACATTCCTTAGTATACATGTGTATGGCCATACGACTAAATTTGATGAGTCCTTGCCAAATATCGGATTTGAAAATATTCCTTTATTAGATCCAAACTCAATAACTCCCAAGTCAATGTGGGACTAACTAGGATCCACTCCCATCTCTTAGTACTCATGTTACCAATTCACCACTCATCACTTAGGTCTCCACGACCTATTGATCTCTAAAATGTGCACATGGTTCAATGAATCACAAATCCACACTAAAAAATCCTAGAGAGTAATGATATACACTAAATAATTCAATATGTATCAATATCCATCACAAGAAAAATCATATAAACATTTCATAATTGCATTAAGTTACCATTAGCTAAACATAACTAGTATCAAATTTTACAACTTACCCATCTTTATTATATTCAATTTTAGGAGGAAATAATGTTAAAATTAACATAACAAATAAAATCCAAGGATCACACCATCCTTAAAAACTTATAAAGGGAACAAGTGAGACAATTCCTTCCCACTTGCTCATTTAGTTATAAAATAATATATAAGCTTATCTCAACCCCTTCGACTAATAATATGTTTCACACATCTTATTCCATACTTTGTCTAGGTGAAATTTACACATATGTTTCATCAAAACAATATGTTTTATGTAAGATTATAATAATACCAATCTAATCAAGGTTAAACCATAACATAATGATTATAATCAACATATAAATCTTAATCTAGAACTAATATAAATTCAATGTTCACCACTCCATGTGGTCAAAGTTCACAAGTTTAGATAAAGTATCACTGGAAAGTGTGAGTCTATAAATCTACAAGTGGAAAGTAGTAAATTAAAATTTAAACAACAAAAATCTTAAATGCCCTCAAATGGTATGAAGAAAACACCGCAACCCAAGTTACCAAAATCACTACACATTTACCAAACCTGTAAGTGTACTATCACAACCTGTTTCCACAATCAAAAGGAAAAATATTAACCACATAGATGCATCAATCCATTTCATTCCTACAAATTTTATATCAACAATAAGTAGAAGACAATATCCCATGAACTCCATGGAATATTGTCAAAACAACATTTTAGAAATAAGTTTCTGATTAAGGGAACACTTAATCAACATCATAAAAATACAAATCCACTCATTGGGCTTATAATGATGTCAAAAGAGTGTGAGAGAGTAACAACTCACATCTATTATATCTATGTGAGATGAAATATCTTCCAAATCCACATAAACACATGGGGTGTTAATCCATAAGAAAACTCCTAACACATAGGAATCCTCATCAAAGATAACTACACTCCATTACAAGGAGAATTCCCACTATACTAGGTGGTGTCAATCCATAAGTGGTCTTTTAGGATTCCCTCCCTTAGGATTGATGTACATAAGACACAAAACTCTATCTAAAATGCACATATTCTTAAGTGAGAAGCATCCCAGGCTTTTTAAACACTCATAATACAAAACACAAGTGGCAGAGGTGACATGATTACCAAGTAAGGATGTAATCATTCTCAAGGTGTTTGATCTAAGTGATCAAATATAGTGTATTAACCTCTTGTTCATGACTCATGAACTATGATATTCATTCACCTACCCAAACATCATATACAACCATCACCATTGAGACACTCGATAAACCAACCCTTTAACAACTCTAAGAGGGTATGAGTGCTTTTAAGGGTACGCACTCAATGTACCACACAACATTTCATGTTTAAATTAAAAAAACATGGAATCAACTATAAATCCTTGTCACTTCATAAAATATGTCAAATATGATTATGCCTTATCCTTTCAAGAACTCCTTTATGTTATCTTGATGTTCTACACATCAGATGATTAAGTTAAATAGGTTCTTAGGCAAATCAAACTTAATATCTTTAATAGAGGCTAGTTGATTTTTAGTGAAACTCTTATATATAAAAAATTCAATTCCTACCTAGAAAAGGTGAACATAAGACCTTGCTCAAGGAGTCAAAATACAAAATACACTCATAAGAGATTAAGTTATTTGATCAAATGTAGAATTCATCCACATAGGTAAACATAATTTCCAAGAATCATCGATGTCCATTACCTATAATTGTCATCAAGCCATACATGAGGATCAACTAAATATCACAACTCAAATCATGGTGTAGCATGATTCTACACTGAGGCACTAAAAGTCCAAAGTATACTTCACTTAACCAGTATAATACTACATGTCACTAGGTTCTCCATACATGGGTATAAAATGTCTTATTCAATTATGTAACAATCAACACAAAGGGAAAAAAATAAGTTTTAAGGGAATGTATTGTTTAAGTTAAACAACATCAATATATTTTATTGTAATTTTGATTAATAAGACTTCTAGTGAAAATTGGTACATCTACTACCCTATTGTTAAACTTTTAAATTATATTAAATTCTTTATGAAAGAGTAAACTAGTGACATTTAATCAAATAAAATATAGCCTCACTTATGTAGATATCATATAAAATATTGCTTTAGTGACCTCAAAGTGGTTTTAAATCTCAAAATACTTATCCATCTCAGTCAACCATGCTTCAGCTCCATCACCCAAAATAGTTCCATTGAACTTAGGTGGATTCAACTTTTTAATATCTCTAGCCAATTCCACAACTACCTCTACTCTTACATCCTAAGGGTTTTCCTACTTATCAGAATGATTTTTAGGTACATCCTTAAGTTCTTCCTCTTCATGGACATAAACTGTCTATTCTAGGGCTGAAATTTGGTCCCTGTTTCATTTATGGTTATGATAATCTGATCTAACTTTGTTGCTTTCTTAGTAGAAAATTGATTATGATCAAATAGAGGATTATCATTGACATTTGAAGGACCCTTTTTGGATACTCTAGCTTTCAACATTCTCTTTTCTATTAAATAGAAGGATATAAAAATGTTAGTGGACTCATTCATTCTTAGAGTTTGAGACATAGCTCTAATACCAAATGTAACAACCCCACTGGGATATACCTAAAATATCATGAATTTTTTTTTAAATTTAATCAATGTATTCTTTCAGTAGATTTCACCACAAGAATATAATTAGTGATCAGATAAAACACTCTAAGTATATTAACTATAAAATAAGCATGTGACATCTATCTGTCACTAATCACCATGATCAAATGAAATACAACATAACTAAAAATAAAAAGTAATTACATATTTCAAGCCATGACTAGTACAAATATGCAGCCACTATTATCATGGTACAATAAGTAAATAATTAAATATCATTAGGTATAATGTTTCAATAATAATAAATACAATACAATGTATAAGATACAAAGCTCCCTGGAGCATGAGTTCCCTGAACTCCAGTATCTATTGTAATGTCAAGTGTTGTTTTCAAAGAAGTACTATTTTGGGGAAAGAGAACATCATCTGAGTGATTTTTCACACCAACCATAGACCATCAAACACTCACACAATCCCCCATCATGGAATGGCCCTCCTTTTATGGATGATTAGATAGTGATGGTGCAGGAATCTAAAGAGACAAGTTAGTACATGTGTGGTGTATGATTTCTAAGAACATGTAGTGTACCATAAATAAATTCATTCTAACATGATATTGCACAAATATGTAAATCATAAATATGAAATGACAATGTTTAATTAACATTGCTTTGGCTAAAGTTTTCAATAATTATTGATCTATAAGATTTGTCAAATTCATATAAACCACTTGATTGGATTACCTTCATCTGAAAATGGTGATGCTAACAAGATAGTGAAGTCTATCTCACTACTTAGTACCATCAATGTGATATTTGGTTAGTATAATCATAACTAATAGATTCATATAGATTACTTCCTACTAGTAGTCATAAAACATTCTAAACATAGGAATAATCAAAATGCATATATTTAAACTGTCAAATGTATGAATGAATCTCTATAATATTATTTATCACATAAATAATAAGCAAACAAGTATAATTTATACTAACCAGGTATAATCTATGTTTAGACTACATAATCTAATTTTTATAAGTAGATTAAAATATATAGTACAAGTAATAGTATCACAGTCCACCATTTTTATGTACACACTACTCACTTTCAAACAGTCAATCATGATATTTCAGAGAATCAGATAGCTCATAAACTAAGTTATACCTCGTATGACATAATATTTCACTTAAACAACTTATAACATTTTTAGGAGACTGTATTCATATGGTTATAGTTTTTTATCCCTCAGAATCCTTATAACTTATTATTATTTATATAGATATAGGTGCACCTCTATATGATTTCAACAATCATTGTAACTTTCATGTTGACAAAATACATTGATGATCTTTTATAAGATAAGGGATTCAATAATGTAATACCCCTTCATAGTTTTTATCCCTGACTAAATAGATTTTCATCCTGATATATTCAAAATGTATATAACTTTGTATTTCTTAATCATCTTAATACACATATAATGGATATATTATATTTAGTTATAATTTTATATCAATAGTTTACTTTTAATACCAAATCATGAAGATCATCTTAATACACTAAATTAATAGTATAGTGAGTAATTATACTTTAATATGTTATATGTTATACCTTAATTAGTATATTTTTATGATCATTATTGTACTAGTATCATTATATAACATTATAACATTCTAGTATCACCATAGTTATATTAACAATAACAGCTATGATTTATAACATAACATATCATTATTCTTAGATTGAGCTTACTTAGTATTGAATATAGATTATATAACATGATCTTATGCCATCTGAGTATTGAATATTAGATATTAGGATGTTGAGTAATAGAAGATGACCTGGAGAGGAATAACATGATCTTCTTAAATATTCGGCATTAGAACTATGACTTAGTTCTAATGCTTATACCATAATATATTTAGTAATATAATATATGTATTTTTATGGTATAAATTGAAAAGATTTTGTTTATATTTGCATGTTTCACAACCTAGTAATTATATTACTCAATGGAAATATAATCACTAATCTCCATATCCAAGCAACATTATATAGGTTTTGATAAAATAATCAACGTAAATATATATATATATATATATATATATATATATATATATATATATATATATATATATATATATATATATATATATCAGCGTACCAGGATCACAATGTATATGCTAGGTAGATCCATAAATATGCTATCAATTATGGTCGTTAATACATCAAATCACCCCCAACTACATGTAAGAAGCAAGCTTTAAATCTCAAAATTTGTAAATATCCTTAGTGCTACATTCAATCCAAAGAAATGAAAGATGCTTAATCAACAACATCAAAGTGATGATATAATTCATTGGATAATAGCCCTTCTCAGAGTCTAACTCCCATTTGATGCTTGAAACTTTCAATCTCACCCAAGCTCCAATATAAACTATCAATAGCCTCAAGCTATGATGTAAGTTATCTCATTAAAAAAAACCTAGTTTAGAGTTTTAATTTATGTTGCATACTTAAAAAAAATAGCATATGCATATAAGGCTTTTTTGAGCTCAAAAACTATGTTTGACTCTCCAAAGGCCAAAGCATCATTGAGCTTGAATCATGGCCATCCACCTGTCCATGGAAATCAATGCTTAATAAAAATACTCATTATGATTTAAAGGCATCATTTTTCATAGTAAGCTCACTCCCAAGTCATTGGATTGAAAATTAATCAATGATTAGATAACAGATCTAAATTTGAATTGGCACTTAAATTAAGAGCCATCTTTGATCTGCCAAAATTTAACTCACAATGTGTAACATACCACCATAATTCAATCTTAGTTTTTATAAAAATAACCACCTATCCCGTCCATCATTCCCTTGCATATTTGAAGCTCCTCACTAAATTATAGCTTGAACATGATTGAAGCTAACAAACTTATGTTTTATGTATCTATAGGGAAATAATAACCCAATTAAGCAAATTCTTTATAGCTCACACAAAGTCATTCCATTCAAATAGAAGTTTAAATTCAAGAAAAGGATTGTCGAAAGATAACAAAGCCAAGAAATCTCTCTCATAAGGACAATACAAAATCTCTATTTTATAGATGTTTGTATATACACCTAAATCATTGTTCTAGATCACTATGTTTAAATCATTGCATATATATTTAAATCACTGTATAACATATATATAGTTCATTATAAACATAATGAATATATATTTCACTATAAATATATAGACCAAATCTTACATTTGTATAATACCTCATTTTGTAAATTAAGAATACACACAACTCTTATATTTATAAAGGCACACAGATCATTCGTATGTCTATAGGCAGAATTTTTGAAATTTCACAAAATTAAAAAAATAGTGCTTACCTCACAAGAGCTCCACTTGGAATCGTTCAGTTCTAAAAAATCTCATTCTTTCACTTGGCTCTTCCTATTCCTCTTTGTTCCTCCCATCCTCTCTCCTCTTCTCTTCCTCTTATCTTCCTCTCCAAATCCATGCACCCCTGCTTTCTTTCTTTCATTCCTTTTTGGAATGACTTTTATTTTATTTATTTTTATTTTTTTCCTTAAAAAAATCCATTCTTTCCTTTCATGTAAAATCTTCACTTTTTTTCTTTTTATGTCTTTCTTTTACTTTCTTTTTTTTATTCATTTTATTTTCTAAGTATAATAAAATACAATTACTTTATTGGGTTTTCTCTATTTATGACATTTTTTGAAGCTTTCCCCATTTATATATTTTTCCTAAATAACTTAATATTAATATAATCCAATAATAATTAAATAATCACTTAGTATAGGTAAATAATAACTCGTTAATCATTAATTTTGGATTAACACCATCGACTATCTAGGTTAGGCTAGATGTGGTAGTAATTAGGTACTAATCATGCAAATTTATGTTCTTGCAAAAAAATTAATAATTATGACTATAATAGTATAACATAATCATATTACAATATTTACATCAAACCTATGTATAATATCCTTAATGCAATCACACATGATTAATTCCACATAAGCACTAAACTGAGCTAACACACAACTAACATGCATAAATAATTATTTTATTGTAGATAACATCAAAAAAGTACTAACTCTAACCATTCAAACTATGAATTTAATATTTACTATTTTAACATAGTGTGTGCATGGGTTCTATCTATTCTTCTATATTCCCCCAACACCTCCATCTATGTCACCCTCTCTGATGATGCTCTCCCTCTATCATGCTCTGAGGGATTAATCTCTCCTACGTCCAACTCATGACAAGAAAGTAGTTAGTCTATAGCATCATGACATATATCATAAAATACTATTGAAATATCAAATCAACATGATCATAATGTAAGAATATATAATACAACTAAACTCATAGCAATGCGATCATGAAACCAAAGCACCATACATCTATCCCATAACAACATATGACTTATAACTTAGTTAATAATAATCAAATTAAATTAACAACTATAAAAATCCATGGATAATCAGGTAAATTTACTTAGAAAAGATTTAGGATGTAACATCCTTCCCCCCTAAAGTCGGTCATCATCCTGATGACACTTATTCAAATATTAGTTCTAAATTAAAAACACTAAAATAACATAGTATGAAGTATCAACTCAAGAAAATAAATGCAAAAATCACTTGTAAAACTCATCATAGTCCTCCCAAGTAGCACTATCCTCAGAGTATCAATCTCATAATACCTTGTATTGTCACATCTCCCTATTATGAAAATGAAGTTTGAGTTTTGTCAAATACTTTGATTGGTTTTACCATGACCACCCTAGGGTTAGAACCTGCAAAGCATTCCAATCCAACACATGTGAAGGAACATCTATATATTTTTTAAGATAAGAAACATGGAAGACATTATGTAATATAGTTAGGGCTTGTAGTAATGAAATCTTATATGCTATAGGATTGACCACTTCTAACACCTAAAAGGATCCCACATATCTCAGTGATACTTTTATTGACTTCCCAAATTCAATCTTCAACCATAAGCACATGAAACCTCTATAATCCAAAAAGTGTTTTTCTCATTCATGAGAAAAGTGTTTAGAGAACCTAGCAAAAATGATGTATATAAGTCAATACCATCGCTACTCCACATAGCTCCTAATAAGTATGACATGTCAATATTGTCACTACTCCACGTAGTTCTTAACAAGTATGATGATGAATAAGAATTAGAAATAATACATTTCTAATGTATACAAAATTAAGGAATAAACATTCTTCAGTATACATGTGTATGGCCATACAATAAAATTTGACAATTCCCCCTTACCAAATCCTGGATTTGACAAGATCCCCTTGTTAGATCCAAACTTAGTAACTACCTAGTCAATGTGAGACTAACTAGGATCCACTACCATCTCTTAGTACTCACATTCCTAATACACCACTGATCTCTTAGGTCTCCACAACCTAATGATATCCAAAATGTGCACATGGTTCAATGAATCACAAATCCGTACTAAAAAAATCCTAGAGTGCAATGATATACACTAAATAATACAAGATGTATTGATATCCATCACAATAAAAATCATACAAACATTTCATAATTATATTAAGTGTTCATTAGCCAAACATAACTAGTATCAAATTTCACAGCTTGACCCATCTCTATTGTATTCATAGTTAAGAGGAAATATTGTTAAAATTAACATAACAAAAAAAGGCCAAGGATCACACCATCCTTACAACCTTATAAAGGGAATAGCGAGACAATGCCTCCCTACTTGCTTAGTTAGTTACATAATAAGTTATAAGCTTATCTCAACCCCTTAGACTAATAAGATGTTATGCACATCTTATTCCATACTCGCTCTAAGTGAAAGGCACATAAATGTCTCATCAAAACAACATGTTTTAATAATTATGATAATAATACCAATCTAATCAAGGGTGAATCATAACATAATGATAATAAACAACTTATAAATATTAATCTAGAACCAATATAAATTCAAGGTTTGCCACTCCACATGGTTAAAGTTCACAAGTTTAGATAAAGTACCACTGAAATATGTGACTCTAAAAATCTACAGGTATAAATTAACAAACTAACATCTCAACAACAAAACTCTTAAATACTCTCACATGGTATGAAGAAAACACCACAACCCAAGTTACCAAAATCATTACATACTTACCAAACCTATAAGTGTAGTATCACAAATTATTTACACAACCGGAAGGAAAAATATTAACTACATAGATGTATCAATCCATTCCATTCCTAAAACTTATCTATCAAAAATAATTAGAATACTCTATTGCATGAACTCCAATTAATATTTTCAAAAAAATGTTTCAAAAACAAGTTTCTAATTAAGGGAACACTTAATCATCATCATGAAAATATGAATCCACTTAGTGGGCTTATAATGATGTTAAAGGAGGGTGAGAGAGTAAAAACTCACCTCTATGCTAGTTATGTGAGATGACACCTCTTTCAAATCCACATAAACATATGGGGTGACAATCCATGAGCAAACTCCTAACACATAGGAATCCTCAACAAAGATAAATACAGTCTACTACAAGGAGAATCCCATTGCACTGGGTGGTGCCAATCCATAAGTAGTCTTTTAGGATTCCCTCCCTTAGGATTAATGCACATAAGACACAAAACTCTATCTAAAATGCACATATTCTTAAGTGAGGATCATCCCATGATTTTTAAACACTCACAATACAAAACACAAGTGGCAAAGGTGACTTGATTACCAAGTGAGGATGTAATCATTCTCAAGGTGTTTGATCTAAGTGATCAACAATATTGTAGGAATATCTTGTTCATGACTCATGAAATATGGTATGCACTCACCTATCCAAACATTGCATACAACCATCACCATTAAGATACTCGATAAACCAACCCTTTAAAAACTCTAAGAGGGTACGAGTGCTCTTAAGGGTACACACTTCAATATACCACTCAACATTTCATGTCTAAAGGAAAAAATAATAATAGAATCAACTATCAATCCTTGTCACTTCATAAAATAGGTCACATGATTATACCTTATCCTTTTTATAATTTCCTTTTGTCATCTTGATGTTCCACACATCAAATTATTAAGTTAAATAGGTTCTTAGGCAAATCAAACCTAATATCTTTAATAGAGGCCAGTTTTTTTTTAGTGCAACTCTTATATAAAAAAATTCAATGCCTACCTAGAAAAGGAGGAGGAAAGACCTTGATCAAAGAGTCAAAATATAAAATACACTCTTAAGAGATTAAGTTATTTGATCAAATGTATAATTTATCCACATAGGTAAACATAATTTCCAAGAATCATGGATGTCTATTACCTACAATAGTCATTAGGCCATACATGAAGATCTATTAAATCTCACAACTCCAATCATGGTGTATCATGATTCTACACTGAGGCACTACAAGTCCAAAATATACTTCACTTAACCAATATAATACTATATGTCACTAGGTTCTCCATACATGGGTTTAACATGTCCTATCCAATGATGTAATAATCAACATGAAGGGAGAAATTTAAGTTTTAAGGGAATGTATTATTTAATTTAAATAGCATCAATATATGTTATTGCAATTTTGATTAATAAGACTTCTAGTGAAAATTGGTACATCTACAACCCTGTTATTACACCTTTAAATTTTATTAAATTCTTCATGAAAGAGTAATAGTGACATACTTAATCAAATAAAATATAGTCTCACTTATGTAGATATCAAATAAAATACTAATTTAGAAACCTTGGAGTAGTTATGAATCTTTAAATACTTCTCCATCTCACTCAAACATGCTTCAGCTCTATCACCCAATATAGTTCCATCAAACTTATGTGGATTCACCTTTTTCATATCTCTAACCAATTCCATAGCTACCTCTACTCTTGTATCTTGAAGGTTTTCCTACTCAATATAATGATTTTAAGGTACATCCTGATGTTCTTCCTCTTCATGGCCATGAACTTCCTAATCTAAGGCTGAAATTTGGTCCTCAGTTTCATTCATGACTACAAGAATTTGGTCTAACTTTGTTGTTTGCTCAACAACAAATCAGTTATGATCAAATAGAGGGTTGTAATTAACATTTGAAGGACCCTCTCCAGATACTCTATCTTTTACCATTATCCTTTATGGTAAACATAAGGATACAAAAATTTTAGAGGACTCATTTAGTCCTAGAGTTTGAGTCATAGCTCTAATACCACATTTAACAACCCCACTGACATCTACCTAGAATATCATGGATTTTTTTAAAAAATAAATCAAAATATTCTTTCATTAGATTTCATCATGAGAATATAATTAGTGATCCATATAAAACACTCTAAGTATATTAAATTTAAAATAAGCATGTGACATCTATCTATCATTATTCACTATCATCAAATGAAACACAACATAATTGAATATAGAAAGTAATTACAAGATTTTAACCATGACTAGTACAAATATGCAACCACTATTGTCATGGTATAAGTAAATAATTAGATCTCATTAGGTATAATGTTTCAATAATAATAAATAACAATAATACAATGTACAAAATACAAATCTCCACAAAGCATGAGTTCCCTGAACTTCATTATCTATTGTAATCTCAAGTGTTGTCTCCAAAGAAGTATTATTGTGGGGAGGGAGAACATCATTTGAACACTTTTTCACACCAACCATGAAAAATCAATCCCCTGCAAAATCCACTATCATGGAATGGACCTCCCTTCATAAATGCGTAGATAGTGATGGTGTAAGAATCTAGAGAGCCAAATTAGTACCTGTGTGTTGTATGATTTCTAAGAACATGTAGTGTGCCATAAAGAAATCCATTATAACATGATATCGCACAAACATGTAAATTATACATATGAAATGGTAATGTCTAACTAACATTACTTTAGCCAATAATTTTAATATTTATTGATTTCTAGGATCAATCAAATTCATACACACCACTTGATCAAATTACCCTCATCTAGGAATGGTGATGTTAGCAAGCTAGTGAAGTCTTTAGCACTATTTACTTAGTACCAGCAATATGAGATTTGGTTAATACAATTATAACAAATAGATTCGTACAGATTACATCTTACTAGTAGTCATAAAACATGTTAAACATATGAATAATTAAAATGCATACATTTAGTCCATCAAACTATGAATGAATCTCCATAATATTATTTAGCACATAAATAATAAGCAAATAAGTATAGTTTATACCAACTAGGTATAATCTATGTTTACACTACATAATCTAATTTTTGTAAGTAGATTCAAATATATAGTACAAGCAATAGTATCATAGTCCATTATTTTTATGTGCACACTACTCACTTTCAAATAGTTAGTCATAATATTTTCATAGAATCGGATAACTCATTAACCAAGTTATACCTCATATGACACAATCTTTCATTTAAACAACATATTACATTTTTAGGATACTATATTAATATGGTTATAGTTTATGGTCCCTCAAAATCCTTAGGAATTATTATTATTTATGCATATATATGTGCATCTCTATATGATTTCAAACATCATTATAATATTTATGTTCACGAAATATATTCATGATCTTTTATAAGATAAGGGATTCAATAATGTAATACTTCTTCATAGTTTATATCCCTAACTAAATAGATTTTCATCCTTATATATTCAAAACGTATATAAATCTATGTTTCTTAATCATCATAATACACATATAATGGATAGATTATATTTAGTTATAATATCATATCAATAGTTCACTTTTAATACCAAATCATGAAGATCATCTTAATACACTAAAGTAATAGTATATTGAATAATGATACTTTAATACATTATATGTTATACCTTAATTAGTATATTTTTTTTATCATTACTATATTAGTATCATTATATAACATTATAACATTCTAGTATCACCATAGTTATACTAACAATAACAGCTATGATTTATAATGTAACATATCATTATTCTTATATTGAGCTTACTTAGTATTGAGTATAGATTATATAACGTAATATTATGCCATTTGAGTATTGAATATAAGATATCAAGATGTCGAGTAATAGAAGATGACATGGAGAGGAAGAACATGATCATCTTAAATATTTGGCATTAGAACTATGACTTAGTTCTAATACTTATACCACAATATATTTAGTGATACAATACAAGTATTTTTTGGGTATAAATTGAAATGATCTTGTTTATATTTGCATGTTTTGAAACCTAGTAATTATATTACTCAGTGGAAATATAATCACTAATAACCATATCTAAGCAAAATTATATAGGTTCCAATAAATTATCGTTGAAAATATATATATCAGCGTACCGAGATCATAATGTACATGCTAGGTAGATCCATAAAGATGCTATCAATTATGGTGGTTAATACATAAAATCACCCCCAACTGCATGTAAGAAGCAAGCTTTAAATTTCAAAATTTATAAATACCCTTAGTGATACATTCAATCCAAAGTAATGCAAGATGCTTAATTAATAACATTAAAGTGAAGATATAATCCATTGGCTAATAGCCCTTCTTGAAGTCAAATTCCCATTTGATGCCTGAAGTTTTCAATCTCACCCAAGATCCAATATAAACCATCAATATCCTCAAGATATGATGTAAGTTATCTCATCCAAGAAAAACATGATTTAAAGTTTCAATTTATGTTGCATACTTTTAAAAAATAGCATATGCATATAAGGCTTGTTCAAGATCAAAAACCATGTTTGACTCTCCAAAGGCCAAAGCATTATTGAGCTTGAATCATGGTCATCCACCTATCTATGGAAATAAATGCTTAATAAACATACTTTCTCCAATTTGAAGGCATCATTCCTCATACTAAGCTTACCCTTAGATCACTCTCAAGTTGTTGGATTAAAAATCAATCAATGATTAGATAACGGATCTAAATTTGAATTGGTACTTCAATTAAGACCCATCCTCGATCTACCAAAATTTAACTCATAGTGTGTAACATACCACCATAATTCAATATTAGTTTTCCTAAAAAGAACCATCTATCCCCTCCATCTTTCTATTGCACATTTGAAGCTCTTTACTAAATTATAGCTTGAACATAATTTAAGCTAACAAAATTATGTTGTAGGTATCTATAGGGAAATAATAACCCAATTAAGCATATTCTTTATAGCTCACACAAAGTCATTCCATTCAAACAGAATTTTAAATTCAATAAAAATATTGAAGAAAGATAACAAAGCCAAGAAATCTCTCTCACAAGGACAATATAGAATCACCATTTTCTAGATGTTTGTATATACACCTAAATTACTGTTCTAGATCACTATGTTTAAATTGATGCATATATATTTAAATTATTGTATAACATATATACAATTTGTTGTAAACATATTGAATATATAGTTCATTATAAATATATAAACTAGTTCATACATTTGTATAATACCTCATTTTTTAAATCAAGAATACACACAACTACTATACTTCTAAAGGCACACATATCATTCATATGTCTAGAGGTAGAATTTTTTAGATTTCACAAAATTAAATCCATAGTTCCTACCTCATAAGAGCTCCACTTAGAATCATTTAGTTCTGAGAAATCTCTTTCCTTCACTCGGCTCTTCCTTCTCCTCTTTGTTTCCCTCGTCCTCTCTCCTCTTCTCTTCCTCTTATCTTCCTCTCCAAAGCCATGCACCCCTGCTTTCTTTCTTTCATTCCTTTTTGGAATGACTTTTATTTTTATTTTTTATTTTTTATTTTTTATTTTTTATTTTTCTAAAAACTTTCCATTCTTTCCTTTCATGTAAAAGCTTCACTTTTTCCCTTTCTATGTCTTTCTTTTACTTTCTTTATTTTATTCATTTATTTTCTAGCTTCACTTTTTCCCTTTTAATGTCTTTCTTTTACTTTCTTTATTTTATTAATTTTATTTTCTAAGTATAATAAAATACAATTACATTAATGGTTTTTTTATTTATGATGTTTAATGAAGCTTTTCCCATTTATATATTTTTCTTAAATATCTTAATATTAATATGACCCAATAATAAATAAATAATCACTTAGTATAGGTAAATAATTAATTCATTAATCATTAATTTTGGATTAACACCATCGATTCTATTATTTCTAGGTTAGTCTAGATGCAGTAGTAACCAAGTAATAATCACACAAATTTACATTCTCGTAAAAACATTAATAATTATGACTATAATAGCATAACATAATCATACTACAACATTTACATTAAACTTATCCATAATATTGTAATGCAATCACACATGATTAATTCCATATAAGCATTAAACTAAATTAACACACTACTAACATGCATAAACAATTATCTAAATGTAAACAATATCAAAAATGTACTAACTCTAACCATTCAAACTATGTATTCCATGTGTACTATTTTAACATGGTGTGTGCATGGGTTCTAGCCATTCTTCTGTCATCCCCCAACACCTCCATTTACGTCACCCTCTCCAATGATGCTCTCCATCCATCATGCTCTAAGAGATAAATCTCTTCTGCATCCAACTCATGACAAGAAGGTAGTTAGTCTATAGCATCATGATGTATATCATAAAACATTGCTGAAATAGTAAATCAGCATGATCATAATGTAAGAATATACAATACAACTAAACTCATATCAATACGATCACAAAACCAAAGTAATATACATCTATCCTATAACAACATATGACTTACAACTTAGTTAATAATAATCAAATCAATATACCAACTATAAAAATCCATGTATAATCAAGAAAATTTGCTTAGCAAGGAATCGAGATGTAACATGTTACTTTCTTTCTGATGTACTTTGTCTTAGAAAACCTTCACTAACTCACGTGAGGCATTAGAATCTACCCTTTGCACCAAATCCATTGGAAGCATAGACACATGGATTAGTCCCTTTATGGAGGCTCAGATTACTACTATGGCATCTCAACTCAAAAAGCTCACTACAAATAATGTGCATAATACTTGCAATGGTTTTTGGTGTGTTTACTATTAATATAAAGGTTATAATAGTAATAATAACCCTAGAAAGAGCACACACTATGATGAATTAATCCTATGAGATTTTCCAAGAAGAGCATGATGTGAGGGATCGCCCCCTGCTTTAGTACATTACACAATCAAATATATCCTCTTATTGTAAAATATGTGATTCATATACTCATGATATCAATTATTGTCACCTTATTAGTGAGATTCATGAGGCACACACATGTGGTACTCATTAGACTTATGTTTTCAATAACTAAGACAATGGTGGAGGAGTATAGGTCATAGTTTTGGATGTGGAGGTAGTCATTTTCCACCTAGAACCTGTTACAAGTGTATTTCTCCAAAGAACTACCAACATGATTACCTAGTTTATCCCATGTATGATTTTTGTAAGAATGAGAATCTTCTAGAAGAATGCCTAAATTTTTTTACCACCATCACAAAGGGGTGAAATGAAAAGGTTGAAATAATGATATAGATTGAAAAGACACAATAGAGACTGTACCCTACTACTCTGACTGATCCCAAGGTTAACATTACTACATGAAGTGGTGCTTCATCTTAGTATATGTCAAACCAACCCACTAATAAGGTTCAATAGGAGGAGTCTTATGTGACTCATTATCAAAATGCTCAGTAATAGAAAGAAGTGTTACACAACATAATGAATTTGGTATAAGAACTATAAGGATAAATTTAGTTCCTCAAGGATAGAGATGTTGCTAAACTTGATAAAATGTAGAAAGCTATGGATTTTCAAGATTTAGTGCATGATGAGTTTCACAAGTTATCAAAATGCCTCATAGACAAGGACATTATGCCCCTTTTGTGAAATTAGCTAAGTCATCAAGCACCTAGCCCTACAAATGATCATTGGTTGAACCATGCACGATGACAAGAGACTTATATCCAATCTAGTACAAAGGGAGATAAATAAATATTGGTAAACACAACTATTGATGTATTGGTCATTTAGGATATCCTGGTTGATATTACTACCGAGGTAAATGTACTCACTAAGGATGATTAAAGGAAGATGGCAAGCCTTGCTTTGCATCCCTCTCCCCATGTGTTATTCATGGATAATAAGACTCATGCACTACCTATTTGAGTCCTTAAGGATGCCACCCTAGATATTTTAGGTGTCACTTTCAAATATGACTTTGAAGTGATTGATTTGGCTGAAGTTGATGATTTTCTATCTCTCTCAGGTCACCCTTGGTGTTATACAAACAATGTTAACTTAAAATTCAAAAATTGTTACATCAACTTTGAGAATGATGATCAACATGTTGTAATCCCCTTAAACCATGCTAAAGGGACTCCTTATGTTGAGCCAGTTAACATTGATAATGACATTAATCATATCTATAATGTCATAGCTTAAGGAACTAAACACCTTGATCCTAATCCAAATAACATGTTATTGGGTGAATGCATAGTCTATCTCTATATTACTTTTAATGCTTGTGACTATTAGGCTCATGGTGAGTATGATCTTACTAGAAGGATGTGTGGTGTTATTGGTAGTCAAGAGGATGCTTTGAAAAATAAACATAAACACCATAATTTTGTTCACCTTCTTCATAGATGTATTATGGTTACATCACCCATGTGGTTAGATGAAGCTCTTAGATTTCATGGTTAGATGAAAGCCAGAGAGTATGTACAGTGGTTGGCGTCTTTTTATGTGTTTGAATATGAATGGATACATGTGATTATCCATATTTTTTATGGAATAGTTGTTTGGTGGTGGATAACTCATCATCATAACTTTCTCACTTGGGACTAAGTTCGCTCTGTTATGTGCCATCATTTTCATCACAATAATCATGTTCATGGCACCTTAAGTTATGATGGAATTAGTGATCTATAATCTCATCTCAAGGCCTAAAAAAACATGTAGAAGGTAGATGAGACATTTTTTCTTGAGTATTTATGGGTTTTCACATTCTATGGTACTCTATGCATTAGGGCTAGAGTATGATATGTACATGAATAATGACGCATGGAGATAGATTCTTGGCATGTCCTTAAAGTTAATATGATTGTGATGTTATTTTGCTCATCTTCTTAGATGGATTTATGTCTCACCTTGAAAGCCATGCATCAGGCTATCATAGGCGATATAGCACCAATCGAAGACTGCATCAGACATATACATAACACATGAGAGGAGAGCTTGAATATTTTACAAGAGCCTAATATGGAAGCATCATCTCTTCTATGGCTTGAATATCAACTAGACCATGCATTATGAGAATAGATTCAAAAAGGTAAAAAAAAGGTTGTGTACTAGGTTGATAAATGTAATAGTCCTGACCTACCAGATCCATCCATTGATTACTTGGTTATACATATTAATTATGGTGCATGCCATATCTGAAACACCATATATAATGACTAGCATCCATATTTATAACTCCTTCAAATGATCTAGTGTAATATTAGCATAGAGGATACTCTTGACATGGCCATTATGGGGAAATATTGATCAAATACTAAGATCTCAAAGGTTTTTGAACTATTAAAAGAATATCAAGACATTTTTACATAGAATTACATTGAGATGAAAGGATTTCACTCTTCATTAGGTAAGATGCACATCAAGTTGGTAGAGGGTGCTCAACCTATCAGAAAGATACCTTATCATATGAATCCTAACTTGTGTGCTTGGGTCAAGGAGGAAATTGATAGTATGTTGTATACTAGAGTTATCACTCTTATTGATGAGTTTGAATGGGTGACTCCTATGGTCATTAGTATCAAGAAGGATGGTTGTATTCATGTTTATGTGGTATATCCAGTACTCAATGCTACTTACATAACTAACCCATTTTTTATGCCCTTCACTAAGGATATTTTATAAGGATTTGTTAAGTGTGACATTTATACCTTCATTGATGGTTTATTTATATATCATTAGGTCCAAATTGTAGAAGAGGATATTCTAAAGACCACCTTTATAACTAAATTAGGTTCATTCACTTACAACATGATGCCCTTTGGATTGAAGAATGTTCTTGTTATGTTCTCATAGATCATGATCAAGGCTTTCAAATATTTTATTCATAAATTTCTTCAAGTATACTTGGATGATTGGACCATCTATGGTTTAGTGTGGGATCATTGTGCTAATACTTACCTTATGCTTGAGCACTATTGAACCTTCAGTGTTTTTGTTACCCCATTTGGAATTTTGTTATGTCATGTTATTTTTCACGATGGACTCTTGGTAGATCCAAAAAATATTGAAGTCATTCTTCACTATCTAATGCCAACCACCCAGTGAGAGGTTTGTACCTTCTTAAGACATATGGGATACTATTGGAAGTTCATTCTGGGTTGTGCCAAGATCATTATGCCATTGGAGGAACTACTTAAACATAATGGTTAATTCATCTGGACTAATGCTCACTCACAAGCATTTGTTGCACTCAATGACAAGCTAATTACTACCCCCATTCTCCAATTTCTAGACTAGACAAAGCCCTTTCATGTGCATGTTGATTCTTTAGGTATGGTAGTAGGCATTATATTTACTCAACCTAGTGATGGCAATCTTTATCATCCTATCTACGTTTCTAGTCAGAATCTCACTCTAATTGAATGGAATTATTTGACTACAAAATATGAAACCTTATCCATGGTATATGTGCTTCAAAAGTTTGATCAATATTTTTTGGCAACCCCATTCATTTTATTTATGAACCATGAAGCACTAAAATACCTAGAGAATAATTTGGTGTTGTATGGATGCATTTGTTGGTGGATTATGTTTTCCCAATAATTCTAATTCTCAGTGATGGTGAAACTGGGTAAGGCCTAATATGGACCTAATCACTTGTCATGCATTGAATCTAGTGAACCAATGCATGCCATTAAGGATGATTTATTTGATATGAAAAATTTTCAAGTCATGCACGTGCCTAAGGATTTGGAGGACATCATAGCTTTTTTGAATATAGGTTTAGCACTAGCCCACCTTAGCACTCAAGAGAATAAGTAACTGGATGTTCATGTTTCTCCTTTCCATCTCATTGGGGGTGACCTTTATAAGCTTAAACAAGATGAATGTTTATGCTAATATGTCATATATCATGAGTGCATTAAGGTTATTTGAGAGGTTCATGAAGGTGTCACTAGAGGACATTATGTCAATGGTGTTCCAACATTAAAGGTTCTATTATCTAAGCTGTGGTGACCTACTCTATTTAAGGATGATAAATCTTACAATGTTGATGTGATATATGTCATCATGTGGGTAAACCAAACTAAAGGGATGTTATGCCCCTTCATCTAATCCTGTCTCATGAACCCTTTGAGAAATGGGTTGTTGATTTTTTTGTCCTAATTACTCCAACATAGATGTGTACTAGAGCATGTTATGTCATTACTACCACTGATTACCTCACTTGCTAGGCTGAAGTAGTGCCCACCTGGGATTATACTACTACCACTACTTATAGTTTTTTCTAAGATTAAATAATTATAAGTTATGGATGTTCGTTAAGTTTGAATAATGATCAAAGAACTCATTTTTTTAATGAGACCATCTGCATCTTTTTAGCTGAGTTCATGATTATGTACCACAAGACTATACCTTACCACCCTTAGGCTAATGGTACAACTAAAGCATTTAATAAGATCTTGGGTAATACATTAACTAAGATATATAATATTGGTTACACTTACTAGGATGATCATATTTATGTGGTATTATGGGCATATCAAACCACATATAAATGATTTAACAAGAGTACCCTCTTTAATTTTGTATTTGGTTTTGAAGTTATTCTTTTAGTTGAGTTCCTTTTACCCTCTCTACATATGGCACATGTTGTTGAGTTGGATGATGAGGAATATTTAAAAGTGTATCCAGATGCTTTATTTTGATTGAATGAAACCTATTTTCTAGTGCATTGGATTTAAGGAGTGGAGAAGTGAAAACAAAAGGCCTAACATGATTGACATCTCAAGACTAAGACTTTTTCTTTGGGTATGTAGGTATTGGTTTATGACTCCAAGTTTGCACACCATTTAGGTAAACTTCATGTTCATTGGGATGGTCTATTTATTATTCACAATATTTATCTCATAATTGTATGCAAGTTGAAGTGATTGGATGGCCAGTTCCTTCCATACCATTTCAATGATAGCCAGCTTTGCCCCTACTATTCCGAGTGATGTTTTCCTCTTTTGTAGTAAGGCATATGCCACTAGTTTAGTTTAGGATTCTGGTTTGTTTTCCAATAAGATGTGGCATTAGTTATGCACCCTTGATTAGGTTTAGATCACCACTTGTCTTATTTTATTTTATTTTCTATCATGTCATGGAGGACCATAGACATCTTTTAATGTGGGGTAAGAAGGGTGAAAGAATTAAAACTACATATCACCAAGGAAATGGTGAAATGGAATGCATGCAAGAAAAATGGGCACATAAGTGGAATTGAGTGAGGATAATATATATGAAGGATGTAATGCGTAACCACTATGAAAATTTAAGGTAAAGAAATGAGGTTCTCACCTTAGAAATGGAATTTTTAAAAATCTTTATAGTTGTCTAGCTCTTCAAGAAAAGTATGGGATGGGACACGTGTTAAATGTGAGAAAATAATTTGTAATGGTAAGTGTGCCAAATGTGAGTCATGGTAATACTATTAGAGTCATTAAATGCACGAAGTGATGGATGAGGTAATGGGGAAGTAAATGAGTATTACCCTTTGAAGCTATAAAAAGTTAAACACACATTAGTTTTACAATTTACTATTATCAATTCATGAATTTATAGAGTCAGAGGAGTATTTTTTAATCTAATATAAGAGTTTTTTCAATCTTCCAAAAGAGCATCTATCAACAATTAGTGACCAATTTGAGTATTGTGGAGTGAAGCAATCATGGTGAATAGGAAAAGTGATGAAATAATGATTAAGGAAGCACAAATTGAAGGAATTATAGGTTGTAGGTGTCATTGTCTTCCATTAGAGGATGTTGAAGAAATAAATCTAAGTAAGTTAAAGAATTAATCATGTATTCATTTAGTAGGGTCAGATAATCATACCTCAAACTTTGAGTTCCTCAGAGGGTGATGCGACCAAAGAAAAAGGCTTAGCAAGTGAGCCCTTACCTATAATTCATGAGGAAGAAGAATTTGAGAGTATAGGAATACAATGAGTTTTAATAAGGAAATAAATGCCTAATTAGTCTAGCATGCATGAGGAAAGTGTACCATAGCAAACTAAGGGAATGGACAAGATAGAATCTATAATGGTGCATTAGGTAAATAAGAAAGCTACAGTACTAACTCCACCCCTAGTATTCATTAAAGAAATGCAATATCTTGAAGCAGTGTTACATGCAGAGAAGTGGGAGTTGAATGTGCCAACATACCATGTTTTTTACTACAATCATCACCAATCAAGGAATGAGGTGGAGTTGTAATGAGACTACTGGGTAAAGCAGCATAATACATAGAATGAGATTGTTTATATGGGATTATTTTTCTAAGGAGGACTCCATCGAGTAGAATTGGTGAGAATTATCATTTTATAATTATATATATAATGAAGAGTGTCATTTTTAACTACCCTCAAAAAGTCTTATTTTGACACTAGGAGAGGTAGAACTTCCTAACACATTTTGGGCATATCCCCATATGTGCCCCACATCATAGGCGAGCGTAGTTTTATTGAAGTTTTCTCATGAGGTGACAAAGTACATTGATTTGTGTGAATTCTATATAAAGTGAATCTATAAGAATCATTAAGATATGGTTACCCTCTATCATAACAAGTGCACAATGAGGATAAAACATTAAGAGGAGTTGAGGAAGTTCAAGTGTCAAATAGAAATAACAACCATAGATAGAGTAAAGATTATGACACTTTATAAGTCTATTTTGGACAAGCATCTGAGTCTTGCAGATGGATTACCTCTTACCAGAGAGGTGATTGACAATTTGGGAACCCTAGTGTAACATTGGTTTAAAAAATGCAAACATCAGCCTAGTCCCCAATACAAACAAACATGGGTGATGGAATCATTTACTAAGGTCGTCAAGGTATGTAAGATCTTGTTTAATAGGGTTGGTGATACAATTCCCATATTGGGTGGTGTTTTTGCTAAATGAGTGCATCTTGAAAAAAAATTGGAAGCACAACTACAAGTAAAGGAAATTTAGTGCTAGTAATTAGCTGTAAATGCATTTATAATAAAAGATCAAACTGAACATGCCAAAGCATTTGAATATGTGGAGGCCTTAGAGACTAAAATAAGTGCTCACCACCAAAATTTATATGTTATTTTTGTAATGCTCTGAGGATAGGTTTTGATAGAGGTTACCTCATTGGAAGACATTCATAAGGATGCGTCTACATCACTTGAGCAGTTAATCATTCAAGTATGTGACTGTCTCAAGTAACCTAAGGAGATAAAGAAGCTTGAGGAGTTATTTGAAGACATTACGTCCAAGTTCCAAAATGCATTGAACCATTAGGAGGGAGTGAAGAGGTAGATTGAATAGTTGGGACCTAAGTTTTTATTAGAGGGACCTAAAAAAGATGCATAGTCGAAGATAAACTATTCACTTAGTGTGGGTGATGTTGGTCCCCAAATTTTGAAGACATTTTGGCTAAGTACTTTTGATGATAAGTGGCATGGGAGAGACATGGCACAAAAAAACTATGGTATAGAATACCATGGTGTGAAATAAGTGTTTTCACTTGGATTTGAACCTTTGACGATATGAAAATATCTCCTCATCCAAGTGGTACAATTAAATCACCTCTAGGATTGTGGGTAGCCTATGGAATGAGGTGAGTCTCTAAATAGGGATAGCTTCCTTGATGTACCACTTGACTACTACTACTATTACTAACTTTGGGGACTGAAAAGCATGAGAGATAACTAAAATCAAATATAAACTAAAGAGGTGATACACCAAATAAATTTGATGACTTCCAACCAATTTCATCCTACACTTAAGACCAAAAGACAAACCAAACTTACACTCCTTCAATCTTTATCTTCTCACATCAATGTTACATTATGAGGTCATGGATGGATGTGAAAATCTAGGAGGACTAAACAAGAGGCATTGAATGGAAATAATGAAAATACTAACTCAATCAACATTTGACTTCTCCTAAAACACTTCACATGCCCTGAAAAAGGATGTTTTCTAGTTGCAAATAAGGTGAAAGAATGAGACCGCATGCTAGGAGTCCATAGTCTTCACTAAGCAAGATTCATCATCTATGTATAACACACATGTAAATAGTCATGAAGACATAAAAAATAGTCATTTTATTGATCAAAATCTATAAAAATGATCATGGATTCATGATAATAAGGTGGAACATCCAATACAATGCCAAAATGGCCAACTCTTATAGAATTTGAGAGAGAGAGAGTGAAGAAGAGAAGTCTAAGGATCATAAGGACACTTTTCAAGCTAATAATTTTAGTTATCCATTAAAATACATAAAATACATTGGGTGACATGTTTAAATACCATTCATGGCCTTGGAATCATTAGGCAAGCTTTAAAATCAATTCAAGTGAAGTTTTTCACCCCTCTCACTAGCTTGTGCATTAGGCCAGTTTTAATTGACTGATTTGAAGGACCTATTTTGGTAACTTATAGGTTTATTCATGAAATTAAATGAATATTTTTAGTTAATTTAAGTGTTAATATTCCACCCAAACTTTGTTTCATCTCTTAATTCCTCTTGTAGCCTGCACAACACAAAAAATAATGAGAAAAAGGTTGTTTTTGCCCCCATCTGTACAAGTCTGTACAACCAAAAAGGTGTGGATAATCTTGGGGAGGTCCTCTAAAATTTAAAATAGTTATTCTATTAAAATTATGCCATTTGAGTAGCTTTCTAACTCAATTTTCCAAGACTGGTCTTTAGTAAGGGTTTAGTAGGGTTTTAGGCCTATTTTCAATCTTAACGATTATTCATAAAGTTGGGACATCTTGAGAAAAATATCCAAAAATATGGCCTATAATACCCCTAATAACATCACCTAACTCCTTTGGCTCCCATGCATATCTTTATGAAAGATGTGAGCAATTGAAAATGACCACTAGAGCTTGTTTTCCTCATTTTTGTAAGTTTGAGTTAATTCCTGAGCTAAAGGTGACCTTTCTGATGGTTTATTTAACCTCCAAATGATTTAACACATATGTGGTGATATAATTAACATGTATCCATCTTCTATAGTTCCTAACTTATGTAAAACTAAGATGGACTCTCCATTTGGGCATTAGGCCTAGACCTTGTCTACTAGGCTTGACTACAACATCTGGTATTCTGAGAATTTTCTTGATTTTATTTGATATCCACAAATTCAAAAACCTTAAATATGGTCCCATAAACATGTATCAATATTATATAAATAATTTTTCATGTTGTAAGTGTGATTGGCTTCATCCTTGTTCTTTCAGCCTCACCATGCTTTCACAAGTCTGTCTACAACTTCTATGTTTTAGGTCATACTATTTGATTTCCTTGTATCTCAATAATCCATACACCTCCATTTTTAACTCTAAAAAAAGATACAATAAATTATAAATCATGTTTAGGTCTAGAAGTGTAAGTAATTCTTCAACTAGGCACTAGGCCTCGATTTTGCCCATTAGGTTTTGCTTGCAGGTTTTATGACCTATACCCCCATGTAGGCTTACATGACACTATGATTAATTATATATGTGATAATAGGTATACCTTATTTACCATAACCCTCTTGTAAATTTTAAACATCTCCTTAAGAGTCCCTTTTGTCACCCTCTCTTAAAACTGCTAGTTTTGTGCATAATGGAAGTACCCTCTATCTAAGACAAAATAGAGGGCACTTACCCTATTTGTCTCTAAAAAATAACTATTATATGGTCTTCCTCATGTCATCTATATTATATATACCAAAATTTATCTCTTTTATAGGCCATTTTATCTTCCAAAAACTTCAAGTCTCAAGATAGACTTCTCCATGATAGACTGTGTAGGAGTTTCCAAAGTGGATTATGTTTGTTTGCTTTAGGGTTCTTCTTTTATTTCTATATTCTTGATATGGTGAAAATTTTAAGGTCATGTATGTCATGGTGTTTTTTTTTATGTTTTTTTTTCACTCTAAAACTTTGTATGCTCCTTAAATTCACCTTTAACTCTTGGACTGGGTCTTTGTAATCTGACTGTGAAAACCCTATTCTTGAAACCCTATTGTAGGTGTGTATGGCCTAAAAGGAAATTGTATATGGTTTTTATATCCTCCATTGACTCTCTCTTATGTCAAACATCTTTCTTTTACTTTGCAACCAACTTGATTGTCTTAAAACAAACCTAAAACTCATGTTAGCTTCCTGTCTTGCATACCTCTGCATGTATGGATTATTGCTTATGAGATCATGTCTATAGGTGTTCATATATATTATTAGGTCTAAAAAAAAGAATACAATTACTTATGATCATTCTAAGTTTCTTTAACAATCAAATTTGTCACCTTACATCAGGCCTATACCTGTAGTACCAAGAATGCTATGCTCTTTGACTCATTTCTTATCTCAATCAGACAGTGTTGGTTGTATATGTACTTATGGTTTTTAAAAACTTATGTGGGATGGATTTATATTTTTTATATTTCATTAATTTACCATCATCTCCATCTAGGTGGTCATCACTTTCTAATCAAGATTGGTTTCTCATTAGTTATACTAATGCACATTTACCCCAAAACTAAGTTCTTGCTTAATTGGACTAAGACATTCCCTTTTAACCTTGTTGTAGGTTACTATTAGGCCTTTTTATGTTGTGGAGACTCTTATTTTTAAAAACAATAAGGTTATCAATCATTTATCATAGTTTTACTTACTTTGTATGTTTCCAATCACCACTAACACACTAATGTTACTCCCTATCTTTTTGATTGAGACTCCTTTTACCCCTATTTTGGCCCTACCTATAAGCCACCTTGATAATTCTAACCTTTGAAAACAAAGATTAAAACTCTCTTAAATCCCTCAAGATTTCTTGGACCTTGTTTTTACCTTGGATTCACCTTGATGGACTGAAATACCATCAACCACTTTGACTGAGATATTAACCTTCGTCCTAGTTGTAGTTGGATGCTTCCTGGTCTATGTACGGACACCTATAGGTTTGTTATGAGGATCAACATATTATACTATCTTCCTTTATGACCTCCATACTCATTAGTTTTCACATTACCTAGCAAGGTTGAAACATGATTTTTAAACTTTTCACTTTTCCTTTGTCACTTAGAGAAGTATGTATTGGAGACTAGCTATAGGTATGGATTTCTACAGTGTACAGACTATAGGTGATGTGGGAAACAAAACACAAAACCCCACCCTTATGATGATTATTATGCCATGAAATATCTTGAGTCATTTATAATGATTCATATATAGTATGTAGACCTAATTTTTAGCTTTGGTAGAAAAAGGGTCACTTTTGATTTTAGGCCTGTAGATGTCGTCTACATTTAGTGTTTTTTGCAACAACTTTGAATCCTCAAGTCACCCCTCTCTACTGCTCCTCACCTCCTAAAATTTTGTATAGGTCTTTTCCATGGTATAGGTTTCATTATCCAATCCTTAAAGTGCATTGAAAACTTTAGGAGGCATGTTTAAAGAGATCAAGCAAAACCCCTTGGGCCTCTATTTGTCTCTTTTTGGGACAAAAATCCGAAATACACAGTACTCCTCTCCTTAACTAGTTTCAAGCCTTCTAGTGCCACCTTAACCCCTTGTATGAGATTTTTATGACCTAAACCCATATCATAACCTCAAGTAGGTATTCAATTAATTCTATCCTTCCATGAGAGCATTTTGATGACCTACTTAGCCTCCTTGTAGGTGAATACTTTGACATATCAACATTGAATAAGGCATGAACCATATGAATCTTCCATGAAAGTGAATTTGAAATGTTTCCATCAAGCATGCCATTTAACTTCAATCAATTTTAATAATTTGGAAAACCTCCTTTTTCCTTTCACACCTCAGGATGATGTCATCATATGCTCATGTAGGTGAAAAATAAGGCGCATACAGGCAGAGTATGAAGTTAGAGCAAAACATGTTTGTGGAAGAGCTATAAAAACACCTCAAATGCACTTTTAACCTTAATTTGCATGATCTTCATCAATAAAATTTTTAAACCAAATACAATGCATCTTCTCCAACATTAAAACTCCCTTACAACCACCTGTAGCTTGTGTAATATAGTCATAAGGTGAACTGATTACATGTGTGATTGTGATTACAACTTCAAGAAGGATGTGACCTTGAGGAATGATATTTGAAGGTGATATAGGATAAATATCACTTTTAAAACATTTTAATGAACTTAACACAACCTTATGGATCCATGGAGAAGCACAAAGTTCCTGAAAATGGTGAAAACTACCCATTGCACCTAGAAAAGGCTAGTCTAAAAATTTTAAGTTATTAGCCGATAAAAACAACTTAAAATGTGAAACCAAGCATGAAAAAAATTATATTACATAGTCAACATCCTATAAAAACAATATCAATAACTAATTTTTATGGACTTGCTCATAATGAAGTAAAACCTATAGGGTTCACATATTTACAAGTAGATTTGCACAGTCTACTTCAAATGGATGGTTCATGAAGAAAAAACTACCATTACTCAAAATTATTATATTTATTTTAATTTATATGAGTTTACAACAACCTCATAGGAGCATTCTACTTGAAACCCTTTTTTTTGGTCGTACCAAGTAGAAACTTGCAAGTCACTTCTTTGTGCCAAGAAGGATGAAAAAGAGATAGAACAATTTTGGCTTCAAATTTGAATTTATAGATCAAAAAAAGCATTGATATGATATTTATTAATATTTATATATGTTTCATGGCCTCCTCACATGTTGCACACTTCCCAATGAGCCATACATGTGTCATTTTCTTCCTTTTCTTTAAGAAAATTGACTTTCTTCTTGTTAACCTACAAATTTTAGTTTTATCAATTAATTAAGACCTTTTTGGACACATGGTGCATGAAATAACCCATTTAAACTTGCACATTTCCCAATAAACCCGTACAAAGCATTAAATGCACTATTTAAACCCCTTAAAATGACTCAAAATGATAAATAGACCTAGAGAACTAATGACCAAAGTTATTATAACATAAATTGACATTAATTGACCTATGAAACACCTTATTAAAATATATTATACCCACTTATATACCTAAAAATGAATTTTTTCACTAGGGGTGCCCTATTTTGACCTAAAAGTCAAAATTGGTCAACAAGAAGCAAGTCTCATGGAATAAAGAAGCATGATACATAAAAAAACCCAAGAATGTAGGACTTGGATATTAGTGAAAGACTTGGGGAAAGTGAAAAAAGTGGAGAAGGTTAAGGATCGATTCACAAGAATGTTGGAAAAGACTAAATCAAGTGTGAACCCAACACCAACTTGTGGGAAGATAGGCATTCGACAATGAAGATCCAACATAGAGAGAGAATATAAGGGCAATTAAGCCCAAGTCCTTAGGAATTTATTATAAATGGCTTACCATGACTCAATTATGTTAATGATCATTGGTGATTCATCTTATTTATATTTACTTCTATAACTGAATGGTCAAGGTAAACAAAGTATAAATACCCCCTTGTTCTACTTAGTATTGTTGTTGATGAGTTTTTTATCATTGTAATTCTAGAATCACTATAATCCTTGACATAACTTATGAATATAGTGGAAGGAAACCCGTGTTGATGAAATGCTTGTGTTCATATATCTAAGGTTGTAATGGAGTTAATAATGTTGGTTATCAGTTTACGCCAACTTATTTTTATTTTATTAGTTAAGTGATGAACAAATAATCTGAGTTAGATACATAACTAAGGATGAGTTTAGGACTAAGTACTTGTTCAATTTCCCTAGCTTAGTAAAGTATATGAATACACCTTTGCATGACAAAACCAACTAGAAATAGTCTTAAGTAGCATGCTTGAGTGGGTGTATGATAACCTTTTCTTGTGTGATATGCCAGTGTGCTAACACATTGGAACTCTTATTTTCTTAGGCATGCAATTAGGGAAAAGATATACCAGATTAAAGGAAAATATCCCAACAAAGATATAAGTTTACATGAGCATATGAATATTCATTTAGAGGATTATATTATAGCATATGGCTCTGATTTAAATTCAGGGGAATCTACAATTGGCACTTATTCATCACAAGAAGTCACTCCATATCATTCCATGGGTTATACATACATTCCCATCATTGATATCATTTTTTAGTTACTTACATTTTCCTTATGCATAACCACTTTGCTTTTCTGAAAATTATTCTATCCTTTGTCCAAACATTCTTCTAAACTTTGGCTTTACTTTTCACTTTGTGTACTTACCCTCTTGATGTGTAAATTGATTTGAACAATTTAAAACACTTATCACTATGGCACTCCACTTGCTTATTGTTGCATATCTTACATCTTATGACACTTACATGATCTCATATTGCTACTTTTTAAAGAGCACATTTAACCTCTTCCCCATTTGAGGAGCATGTATATTACTACATATTTTACATATTCACATTATATTGTTATGAATCAAAGTTACATATACAATAGGGGCACATTACTTAGCTTCTTCCTTATCATGTTCTGCTTTTACAACTTGTTGAGGATTGTTTGAATCCCTCATACTTCCTTTTTTTTTCATAACTTTGTTTATTATTACCTCTATTAAAATATTTTTTTAGCATTCAAATATTGTCAAAAATTCAAAAATATGAATATATTTCAAAAAATCCAAATATTTTTAAAAAAATCAAAATACTATCAAAAATTAAAAATAAAGACCTAAATCATTTCCAAATGTTGATAGCTTACTTATATTCATATGTTGTTTGAATATTCTATGATAAATATATAACAGATTTCATATTTTAATACATAATGCTTCTTGTGAGGTACTTGCGTGTGGCACAGGGCATATTTTCACATGATGCTTTGATGTCAGGTTGCCCTTATTACCTATAGCCTTGCTAAGTTAGGTGCATCTCTTCATTATACACAAACACTTTAATAGGTTTGTATTTATCCATAACCTCTCTACCATGTTGTGTTATATATCATAAAAATGTCGTGATAAATCAATAATATTTTCCAAATTTATTACATGAAATATGCTACTTGCTAACATTCACTTTTATACATATGATACAGCTATATTAGTCTCATTTGCTACAAGTTTGATTTGCATTTTTATTTTAATTCATGGTAGGTTAAGACTTGTCTGCTTATTATGTGTGTGGCCCTTGGCCTTATATGTTTAAATTATTTATTGTATGGCATCATTATGAATTTATGTTTGGGTTTTGGCCTTGTGTGTTATGAAACATTTTATATGTCCCTTGTATGTGGCCTCTTGAGCCTTATGAGTGACATATTATGAAAATTTCATGACATTGCATGGCTTTACTTCTATGATTGTTTATTGTTACTATGATGCCATGATTCATTCATGCAATGTATTTAATTTACTATGGTGCCATGATTTATGTCATGCATCACCTATATACTCTATTCCTACTTTAGTGTCATGATGCATATCATGCATATATTATTTTTATGTTTCAATAATATATCTTTCTAACACATGTTTTATATGAAAATGCAATGCTATATTCAATACTATAAATTTAATCAATTTAAAATATTCAAAATACTATATCTTTCACATATGTTTTATTTTGAAATAAGTGATTTTTAGTCTACATCTCTCATCTCAAAATGGGAACATCGCAATGGGCTTGCTTATAAGATTCATACCTCATGAGAAAAACATTTCAATTTTATGAAAATATATAGTTTTTAAATGGCAATATGATTCAACATTTTCAAATTATGGGGGCATGTGGTAAGCATGTGCACTCATTCTTATAGTTAAAAATTATAAATTCAAATATCATGTTAATATAATACAAATACAAGGGGCATGATATTCATTCATGTTCACATTTATACTATGGAATTTTCAAACTTATCAATTTTAAATTTTCAAAATAGCAAAGTTTTAAATAGAATCTAGATTCATTTGTAGCTGTGTGATTTATCTCAGTTATAAGTGGGCCACATTTAAGTTTAGTGACATGCAATGTCTATGGTTGAAATTTTTTAATATGTAGAGGGCCTCATTTCATGGTTCTAACCCTTCAAATATTTTTAAAAGTACTGTATATAGTCAAATGAGATTTGGACATATAATCCTTCCAAATCAAGAGCATTCAATGGTTTTTAAATTGAGACTTGATCACTCTCAATTTTCCACAGTTCAACTTCTCTCAAATTGTCCCAAAAAAGGGGGCATGCACACTTCACCATCTCTAATTTAGAGGGAAATTAGATTGCATGCTCTCTTTAGGTGTATACATGTTCTTTTTTTAAATTACAAATAACATATTTCAAATTTTTAGTTTTTAATATGATCAAATATTAATTGTAGGGGCATTATTGTAGGTTCTCACATTAAGGCATATTACACAATCAAGCTTCACATCCAAAAATAATGTGTGTATACACATTTAGGTTCACATCTATTTTACTCTGATAATTTCACTTTATGTATCACAAAAGTAAAGTGGGGGAAAATGTAGACAAATAATTAATCATTAAGTCATTCTTGACATCCTTACCCTTAGTCTATTTACCATTTTACCAACTCACAATCTATAAGATAGCTTTCACTATTTTGTAATCACTAAAAATATCACACAGACATCTCTATTTTAGCTACATTCATCCTTATTCAGCCCATAGGCTCATGTTAGACTTGTCTCAATAGTCTTTGTTCTTCTACAATAAGTTTGCATTAGTCAGATAGGGCAAATCTACACCCTTATTCCCTAATGCAGCTTTGTCTCCCACACTACAATGACCCCTTTTTCAAATTAATATGTATCATACTAGATCTCTCATGCATTTGGTAAAGTTGGTTAATAAAATTATTTTAAATATTCTCCTATAAAGGCACTTCAAGACCACTCATTATTCTCCAGTTGGATCTCTCTTGGAATTGCACAGCACAGTAATCAAAAGAGCACTAATTCTTCCCATTTTAACTCTACAACATTCTAAAATTCATAATCCAAGTTTGAATATTATTTATTTCATATCAAGGGCATATAATTTCAAACATTTTAATCAATCTTATAGATATAATCATTCTATTTACATAATCACGGATCACACAATCACTCTAGGAGGGAGAAATACATCAACCAGAGGCCCATTTGGACTATGATGGCAACACTCAGTTATGTAGGGATTTTGAGGCCAACTCAGTTATTCCTATTATGTGTTACCTCCCTTTTGTATTTTATCTCTATCTCATTTAATTTTTAGGATTGTAGGTTTTCTCTTTTGTGGGTCTTCCATGTGACAACACAACACAAAGCTCAACAATCAACCCTTGTAAGCGATCACACAAACTCAAATCTAAAAATTAGGAATAGAGTCAACCAAGACATGGACATAATATCCAAACAAGGCTGAAATGTGCCCTTATTCTCTTTTCATAGACTTGTCCCAACATATTTTTCAAATTATTATTTTTAATATGACTTTGTCTGTAGGTCAATTTCACACAGTTTCTAGTTATAGTGTGCTTACAAAATCAAATCTAATTATGTTCTAGGGAGGTTTTTACATCCTTAGGCCCTTTTACTATTTTTAACAAGTTTATACTTTTAGTAAATTATGTATCATACTATATTTAATTGTATTTTAATATCACATCAATACATATCAACATTTCAATTTTAATAGTTTAATACCATTAGTTTAAGAACACTTAAATTAAAAGGGTTACATAGTTTTATCACTTATAATATTTATATTATGTGAACTAGTTTTTAAATTGAGCCAAATCATATATCCTAATGAAATTCATGGAAGTCTTTTTATTTTAATGCTAAAAATAATCTCCATGAGTCTATTGGATTGACTCATGTCTACTTTTTAGCTGTAGGATTTTATTGATATTCTGGTTTTGACCCCATGAATATTCTAATCCCATATGTATTCTATTTGGAATTCACTTTTGATTTCAAACTTAAAATAATGCTTTAATTTTTTAAAATTAATCATTGTTTATTTGTTATATGTAGGATCTAGAGGTTATTTGGAATTATTTAAAGGATTTCAATATCAATGGACCCACAAAGTGTTGAGAGCCACTTTGAAATTAAAAAGTAGTAGTCTATTAATGTATGACCCCATGGATTATAAAGAGTCACCACATGTCTTATCTACATATCACAACTTTTTATTAAAGTAGTGCATGTTTATAAATAAATTTTTGTAGACACATAAAATTAATTGTTAAGTGATTGACAATGTTTATTCTTGACATATTTACCCTTACTTAGTCTAATTATCATTTCATTAACTATAAATCTATAAGATATCCTTCACTATATTTTAAACATTGAAAATATCACATAAACATCCCTATTTCAGTTGAATTCATCCCTATTCAACCTATAGGTTCATTTCAAACCTGTACTAATTATATTTGGTATTTTGGGACAAGTATACACTATTCAGATAGGGTTATATTATAGCCTTGTCTGCTAGTGTGGTCTTATCTCCCATGCTCTAATGACTACTTTTTTAAATTTAGACACTTCAAAAAGGCTCTCCCACGTGTTTGGTAAGGTCATTTAGCAAAAAAACTCTAAATATTATCTTATAAAATCACATCAAGGCTACTTATTTCACCCCCACTGAATCTCTCTAGAAAAAGCATTGCACATTGAACAAAAGAGTATTATTTTCTCATATTTCAACTATGCAGTATTCTAACAGTTAATAACCAAGTTTGAAAAGTGTTTAATTAAAGGTCAAGGGCATCTATTGTCAAGTATTTTAATTAATCATCTAGATAAACCATTCTTGTTACATCATCATGGATCGCATAATCATTATAGGAGGGAGAACTACATAGATATACGACCCATTTGGGCTATTTAGACATCATTTACAAGGGATTTTTGAGGCGAGTTCAACTATCCTTATTAACCCATTTATATTCCCTTTTATTATCTAATTGATATCTAGTGCATGTGTAAGACTAAGGATTGATATTTTTAGATCTCTTATGTAACATAGTAACACATAAAGATCTATAATCACCTCTCAAAAGTAGTTGCACAGGCTCAGATATGAAAAAATAGGAATATAATCAACCATGATGTGACTGTAGTAGTCATACAAGGATGTAGTGTGCCCTTGTCCACCTCCCACAGACTTGTCCCAACAAACTATGAATTTTTTTTTTAACATAACCCTATCTGTGGGTCAATTTAACATAATTTCCACTTACAAAAAGTTTTAACAATCAAATCTATTACTATTGTGAGGGACATTCTCTGACCCGAGCTTAATTTACTATTTTTATCAAGTTCTTGATTTTAGTAAATTTTGTATTTTATTGTAGATTACTATATTTTCATATCAGATAAATACATATCAAAATTTCTATTTCAATGGTTTAATTCAATTAGTTTAAGACACCTTAAATTAAAATGGTTAAACATTTTGGTGAATGCATTACTTTTAAAACATTGCTGACTATTTTTCCGTTATTTTTGGGATAAGATTTATTTTAAATTTATATAAATTATTGACATTGAAAGAAATCAACCTTCAATCTTGTATAATATCCAACACAAAATGATTTAATTTCTTCAACATTGGATTAAATATGACACTGAAGATATTGTCTTGTCACCTTTGATCATTCCACACAAAAGTTCTTTATTTCAACCTTGAGTTGAAATTTGCTTAATTTTTTAATATCAAAATCATTCACCTTTATTTTCAATTTGTTTTTCATTTACTTTAATTTTTATTATAAATTGTGTTTCGGTAGTTTTCAAACTACCTATTAACTGTCGTGAAGGGCTATCATAATGTTATATTTATAGACATTATGGCATGAAGGTTTTACCTCAATTTTCATAACCATAGTACAAAACTAAACACATAGTTTAGTTTTCCCATACCTCATGGTTTATTATAAATGCATGGGGTTCCTTATTTATACCAATATGAGGCCTCTTTTATCCATTTGATTTTTGGTACATATGAGAGGAGCATATCTCTTAGGGATTTTACTCTCAATGTACCCTCAAAATTAGGGTTAAGTGGGCTACATGCATGGTTATACCTCTATAGTTAGTACTTTGAAACATTAAGCTGACACTCATCAATGAATGAGTAAGTATATTTGAGAGCCTAAAATCATTCAAACACTTGCCTAAATCACCCTCATACCTTGAATTTTGCTTGTATTGAGTTCATTTACATTAATGTTTCTTCATTTAAATTATATTATATTCGTAATCATTAACATTGCTTAATTCATAGTGCAACATATTTATAATGGATTCAATGAACAGAAGTCTCTTTCATATGTTACATAGGATTATTCAATTTTTTGTAAAATATTCTCCTTCTTTCCAAGATTCTATTTATTTCAAATCTATGTGCTTAAAATATGATAATGTTCCAAAGCTTACTTTAGATCAATCTCCAATACATGGTACTTCACATTGTTATAATATTGAAAAAACATGCATGTAATCTTTTAATCAAGTTTAAAATGTCAATATTTCTCATTATTATAATATCAAATGTGAGTTGCTTCCTATTATAACCATGTGTTAAAGATCATCTACAAAACCTTTTTTACTCCCCCCTCCTTGCCCTCAGTCTACTTATATTCATCAACCTACTCCCATTTTTCATCCAAAGCGCATCTTAAGTTCTCATGTTCAAGTTATCCAAACCAAAATAGGACAACCACCTTTACTTCCTAGTTCACTCCTCCTAATCATAATGTTCCTCCCCATCCACCTATTTTAAGACAAGCTTCTCAACCCAAAGGATATGATATCATTAACCAATTATGAAATACCCTTGCCAAAATTTATATTCTATAATTATTAACAAAGACACCAGATTATAAGGATATCTTATATGCAATGTTATAGGATAAAACTCTTCCTATAGATACATAACCAACTTCATTTGCTTCTATTATGAATACTTTCAAGGAGATTAATCGTATTATTACTTTTGATAAAGAATATATAACTTCCAATCATATCATCAAGCATAATCTTTTATTATTTATTCAAATATAAATACATGGACAACTAATTAAATGTGTATTGGTAAAAATGTGGTTATGGAATAAATATTTATTATTTATTATTTTGTACATAAATTGAGCTTCAATAAAGATGATCTTCAAAATTTCAAGCAAACTACATAGGACTTTGACACTACTTCTACAAAAATAATGGGCAATATTATAATGGATTTATTATTAGGTCCCAAAATAGGTTCTACTACATTTTAGGGTGTTCCATAATAGGTACAATATAATCAAATACTAGTTTGACCTTATATCCATGCAATGGAATCTATCCCTTCTACATTTCATAGATGTATCAAGTTTTTATATGAAAAGCATGAATATACAACTCCAGTTGATGATGCACCCTTTCACTATTACAAAATGACACGATCACAATCAAATTAGGTGTCTATAATAACACCTTAATAATAAATTCCAATGGCACAAATGCATACTTATGAAGTGGGTGAACCAAGAAATATCAATAATGTCTCACCAATATTATGCATATTTTCACAAAGAAAAAAGTTTGAACTACTAGTTTTTGGATCCGTCATGTTTAAAGAAATAAATTTCAACTTTTAGAGTATAATATGCATACTCATCTTCAATGAGAGAAGATAAATGAATAATAATTATGATCCAAGGAAACAAAAATAGTCAATATTCACCACAAATAATAATAAAAAAGTCAAAATAATAATGGTTGGCCAAGCACCAAGATATGTAAAATTCAAACAAAAATATAAAATCAAGTGATGAGATGATAATTTGAAAAATCACATCACTTATCACCTAAAATAAACATTAAAGGATAAAATTACAAGTCTAAAAAAAATTACTTTAATACTCACTTACCTCAAAGCTACCTCTCATCTCACTTGTTCTCATGATGTGATTGATTAAAGATCACTGTGATGTTCCAATGCCAAGTCCATTATCTTTGTTAATATTCACACATATTTTTTCAATTTCAATAGTATCCCTAATTTTACTTAACCAATATTTATCCTCATTCACAATCAAATTTGCATTTTACAAACAAATATGGTGTTTAGTCTCATGTGAATGTTCTTCAAGTGCTGACTCATTTGAATGGGAACCCACAATTTCCTTAGTATGTTATTTAAGTCTACTTTATAACTTTATTCTAGTTTATATGGAAATGGTTTACCCCAAGAACACATGATCAAATAAACACCTTTGTGTAATCGTGGATTGATGGGTTCCTTTTCCATATCTAGATAGGTATGTAATGTACTTAGAGGCTTAAAAGTCATATGAATACCTAATATTTTTGGGATTCTCTCCAACTTTTTAGACACTCCTTTAACAGAAGGTATCAAGACCATATGTCCTAAATAAATATAAAGGCATATTCATAAAGTCATGCCATAAGTACAAACTCTTAATAAAATGGAAGAGCTTATTGAGGAAGTTATGCCACAAGTGAAAATTCCCACACAACTAAAATAATCTATCTAAGAAAAGATACAGCAAGCATTAATTATGATGGAGCCTATTCAAGAACTACCATTATTGGTAAATTCTTAAAATACTTTCTTAATTGATAATTACTATAGTAGTGATGATAATGACACACAAGAACCCACATATGAGCAACTGAGTAAGCTAAATTTCAATCCCATTGATGAATATGATTACTTATCTCATTCTCTATTTATATCTATTGGAGTGGATGAATATTGAGATATATCTTCTATATAAAGTAAGGGAAAAACACCCATTTACACACAAATATTTTTAAAAGATATTTAAAATAGTTGTAACATTATTTTAGACCTCAATACTAAAATAATCAAATTTACGAAAAAGGTACAACAGACACAAGCAATGACTCCCACAGAGTCATATGCAAAAATAAAAATACCAAATCCAAATAAAAGCATGCTTCGAGGAGGATTTCTCAATATATGTACTTCAAATTTAGAGATAATATCCAAGGTTACTCTTAAAAATATGGTTCCAACACTTGAAACAAAACAAAATTCATCTCATTTTGAGCCTTTCATGATAAAACCACTCATAGATGGAAAAAAAAGTTCTAACATTAGGGTTACTCACATATAATAGGCCAATATCTATAATATTTCTCTTCCTAAAAATCTTGGATATGATACACAACATCTCAACCAATTTACATCACCAAATAGTTACATTAGGTCTATCATGTGTTACCAATCACTCTTGGTCCTAAATCTTGTTCAACGTTATTGCACATTGATCCTAATTTGAAGTAATACAATGTAATCTCAGGAAGATCATGATAGAAACTAATTGGATCTACCTTAAATACTAATTATGGTTATCTAACACTCCATCAACATAGTGTGATGATCATAGTTTCAAAGGAGAACATAGTCACAACACATGAGCACAAAGCAAATCATAGTCCTACAAAGATTATTCATATGACTGATATTCACTATAATGGATTAGATGGCTCTACACAATGACGTCATATTCCAATTGGTGGTTTATCATATAAAGAAGTAGGTGGATACACCCTTTATGAAATAATTCTATGGGAATTCTCCTTTGATCAAGTAATTGGTTAGATCTTTGCATAATACGTCACTTTTACAGAGCTTCTTTGCTTTCTTTTTAATTTTTCTATATCTTATCTAAGCATTATTATAGTTTCTTGGTTTTATTTTCACTTTGGATACTCACCTTCTTAATTTTAAACTTGGTTTAAACAATATAAAACATCACTGTAATCAAGGCAAAAATCTATATAATAGAGTTGGTATGTAGTTCTCAACACAAATCTTTCCAGATGATGAATCACATATGGTGATTCAAAACACATCGAATCAAATAAATTTCTCATAATTATTACCCAAAATATCTTCTATTCAATTTCATAGATTGTAAAAACATCAAAGCTCTTATTAATATAAAACACCTATATCTATGGCACCTGCATGATCTTGTACTATTACTTTTTACATGAGCACAATTAACATCTCCCCATTTTAGGAACATGTACATTCTTATCTATCCAAATTATTCATGTTATATTGCTTTGATTCAAAGTTACATATATATTGAGGGGAACATTGCTTGACTTCCCTCTCATCATACTACACTTTTGGACCTTATTTAGGATTGTTCAAATCCATCTTCCTTCCTCTATTTTCAAAACTTTGATTCTTAGCATCTCTTATCAATATTATTTTAATATTCAAATATTTCAAAAATTCAAAAAAATGCATATTTTCCAAAAATTCAAAATCAGGACCTAAAACATTTTCAAATGTTGTTAATTTACTTATTTTTATATGTAGTTTACTCTATGTTAAGTAGATATCATATCTCATATTTCAATACACAATTATTTTCATGAGGTACTTGAGTGTGATAAACGACATACTTTCACGTGATTATTTAATGTTGGGCTTCCTTTATTACCCAACTACTTTACTAAGTTGGGGACATCTCTACATTTTATGCGAACACTGTAACAAGTTATATTCATCCACAACCTCTTTTGACCATGTTGAGCTACATATCATACAAATGTCTTGATACTCACTCATACCATTACATGAAATATGCCACTTGATAATAATGAAATCCATATATATGATGGATATATACTAGTCTCATTTGCTACATGATTTGTTGTGCATTCTTACTTTACTACATGATAGGTTATACTTACTTGCTTACTATATGTATACCTTGTCCTTGTATTTCAAATTCTTTATTGTATGACATAATTATGTCATCTATGTATAGACCTTGGCCTTGTGTATTATGTGACATTCACATGTCCTTTGTATGTGGCCTCTTAGGCCTTATGCATGACATCCTATATAAATTACATGACATTACTTAACTAACTTATGTATTCCTACTATGGTGTCATGATTCATATCATTCACTCTATCTATTTTACTATGGTGCCATGATTCATGTCATGCATCACTTATATACTATATGCTTACTCTAGTGTCATGTAGTATATCATGCATAAATTGTTTATATGCTTCAATGATATATATGAAAATTCAATGTTATATTCAAATACTATAAATGCAACAATTTCAAATATTAAAAGTATTATATCTTTTACATATGTTTTATCTTGAGATCAGTGATTTGTAGGTTACATCTCTCTTCTCAAAGTGGGGGCATCACAATGGGCTTTATTAGAACATTCAAATTTCATGAGAAAATTTTTAGATTTATGGTAATATATAGTTTTTAAGTGGAAATATGATTCATAAATCATATTATGGTGGCATGTTGCATTCATGTGCACTCATCACTACACTTAAAAAATTACAAGTTTCAAATAGTTCAAAAGTGACAAAAGTTCAAAAGTTAAAAATTTAAATAGCATTTTAAACAATATGTATACATAGTGTATGATATTCATTCATGTTCACATTTATACTATTGCATTTTCAAAAAAAATCAAGTTGCAAAGTTACAGATCTATTTACAACAGTGTGATTTGTCTCAGTAGCAAGTGAACCACGTTAGAGTTTAGTGACACTCAAAATCTATGATTACACTTTTTTCATATGTAGCATGCCACAGTTCATGGTTCCACCCCTTAAAATATTTTATAGCGTACTCTATATACTCAAATGAGATTTGGAACATATAATCTTTCCATCTCAATAACATTCATAGGTTTTCAAATTGAGATTTGATCACTCTCAATTCACCATGGTTCAATATTTATTAAAATGTCTCGACAAGGGAGCATGAACACTTCACCATCTCTAAGTTATAGGGAAATTGGATTACTTACTCTCCTTGCTCTCTTTTTAAATTATAAATTAAAAAAAATTAATTTTAATTTTTTTAATATGATAAAATATTACTTTTAGTGACATTGTTACAAATTTTCACATTGAAGCATTTTTCATAATCAAGTTTCACATTCAAAGACAAAGTGTGTATACACGCTCAAGTTCGCATCTATTTTACTCTATTAATTTCATTTTATGCATCACTAGAATAAAGTGGAGGCAAATGTAGACACATAAAATTAATCATTAAGTGATTAAAAATATTTATTCTTGACATCCTTACCCTTACTTGATCTAATCACCATTTCACTAACTTGTAATCTATAAGAGAGCCTTAATTATCTTGTAAACACTACAAATATCATATAAACATCTCTATTTTAGTTTCATTCATCTCTATTCAGCGCATAGGTTACTATCATACCTATCCTAATAATTTTTAGTCTTCTAGGATAAGTCCACACTATCTGGATAAGGTCTCACTACAACCATGTCCCCTAATGCGGTCTTGTCTATCATGATCCAATGGTTGATTTTTTAAATTGAGACATTTTAAAATGATTCTTCCATACATTTGGTAAGGTCAGTTAGCAAAATTATTTTAAATGTTAACCTATAAAAACACATCAAGGATACTCATTCTACCCCATTGAATCTCTTTAGAAAAGCATTTTACATTGAGAAAAAAAGTACTATTTTTTCCTATTTCATCTCTATAATATTCTAACAGTCAATAGCCAAGTTTTAATAGTGTTTTATTACAGGTCAAGGGCATCCATTATCAAAAATTTTGATTAATCATCTAGATAAATCATTTTAGTTGCATCATCATAGATCACACAATCACTCTAGGAGGGAGAACTACATCGATGTGAGGCCTATTTGCACTATGTAAGCAGCACTCAATTATAAGGGGTTTCTGAGGCTAGCTTAACTATCTTTACTAACCCATTTTTATTCTCTTTTATTATTTATTTGTTATCTAGTGTATGTGTAGGACCATGGCTTGATATTTATAGGTCTATCACGTGGGATAATATCACACATAGATCTATAGTCACCCCTTATAATCAATATCATAGGCCCAATATAAAAATTATGAATATAGTCAACCAAGATGTGATTACAATAATAGAGAAGGCCACAATGTGCACTTATCTACCTCATGTGGACTTGTCCCAACAAACTGTGAATTACTTTTTTTAGCATAACCCTTGCCATAGGTTAATTTAACATAGTTTGTACTTATATAAATTTTACACAATCAGATATATTATTGTTGTGAGGGACACTCTCTAACCCTATCTTAATTTATTATCTTTAGCGAGTTCCTAATTTCAATAAATTATGTAGTTTACTGCATATTACTGTAGGAATGCTTGCCGTTGCGCCAAAAGGTCGACCTATTAACGCCCGATACAAACCCCAGATAAGTACCCATGGGAGGCTGTTAGTCCATGTCACGAATCCCTAAGGGGGATGCTGGCGATTAGTCCAACAATCCCCCCCTCAGCATCACCCGAGGGGATTCGAACCCGTGACCACGGCTCTGATACCAATTGTAGGAATGCTTGCCGTTGCGCCAAAAGGTCGACCTATTAACGCCCGATACAAACCCCAGATAAGTACCCACGGGAGGCTGTTAGTCCATGTCACGAATCCCTAAGGGGGATGCTGGCGATTAGTCCAACAATTACTATATTTTCATATCAAATCAATACATATCAACATTTTCACTTCAATAGTTTAATTAAATTAATTTAAGACACCTTAAAATACAAGGGTTAAATAGTTTTTTTAATTTTATCCTCTTGATTCATATGTAGGGTTAGCCACGTGAGCATTGTTAAGTATAAAGTGAAGAAACAAAGGAAAATCAGACTAATGAAACATAAAGTGGATTTAATAACTCAATGTATCTTTTAAATATAATGTGTGTCTCTTTAAAACAACAAGACTCTCTCTGATTTCGTTAATCCATGGCTTAACATGAACAATTACTGCTTGTTGCTCCTATTTTTTACAACTTCATTAAAAATTGGTCTATGCTTTATTAAAGTCTTTAATTGTAGTTTATTTATTGCTTATATGTAGGGAAAAGGGTAAAAAATGGACCTGTTAAAATTATAAAGTGGATTTTAAAAACTAACGCATCCACAAACTCCTTAAAGTCATTCATAAGCTCTATGAACTCTGTGACTATGTGCTTATAAGAAGCAACCACGTGGGTTACTTTGATTTGATATAGTAAAGTGAAAAGTGACAAAGGATAATAGCTTAAGTGATGATGCATTACACAAAAAGCTTCCATGTGGCCATAGCAGATGCAATACTGAAAAGGTGTAGACACCATAAGAATATAAAGAAAAAATAATAAATCTATGGATCTATAGACTACATAAATTCAAAGGTTTTCATGTGTTGCAATGCAAGTGGACAAAGAAAAAATAAAAAAGGAAAGATGGATCACAACTTAGCGAATCCATACATTGATCAAATCATTTCACATAGCAAAGACAAAGGTAAAGAGCAAAGATAAAGGTAATTAAATAATCCAACATGTTTGCAGTCGACAAAGATAAATGAATGGAAAAGTTGATGTAGTGATTTATGTGAAGGATGTACTTTATGATCACAACACATTAGACTCTAGATTCATAGATGCGATCAAAAACAAATTTGATAGCTAAAATTGCTATTGTTAGTATAGTTCAGAGGATATTATCAAAGTGTAAAATTATTTAATTGTGCAATATATTATGATTTGTTAGGGATAACATATTAAATAGTGACGTGTTAAGTGGCATATATTGTTGAGATACCTCATTGAGTTGTGATCCTTCACTACCTATTTTAACTTAATGATGTGTGATAGGGATGAGACAAGACCTTCAAACTACCCATCCCTCTTTGACATGGTAGGATATAGGGGATGCACCTTTGTGTGGGTTTCACCTATTTGCATCTTTTGACCTTTTTATCATGTGCACATGGAAGTTACTTATTGGCACATGCCACAATAGTTGATTGGAACATGTGTCAAGCATAGATTGGTCCACGTGGTGGTCGCTAGCTAGTCCATAGTCATGAGCTCACTGACTCTTTGAAGCCTCTAAACTCTCTTCTGCAAATTCCATAGATCCATTGGATCACAACACTTATAACATAACATGTGGCAATTATTGATTGGCTAGTGATCACATACTTAAAAATTTATTCAAGCCATCAATTTTCCTCATGTACGATTCGTGAGTCTGTTAGGTTTACTTTGTTTCATTTTATTTTATTTTATGTCTATGACTATAGATTTTTGCTTTAATTTTTTTGTAAGGTTCACCTTCACATCTATCACAACGATGTGGTAAAAATTCTACACAAACAAGTCTATTCCAAACTCCAGGTTGTCATTCTCCTTTGAATTTATGATGCCACTCAGAAAAAAACATATGGAGGAAAAAATGAAGTTACCCTCTCCAAATCCCTTATGCAATTTACTATAATAAAAACATATTTATCAAATCCCCCAAAATTATTGAAGTCTAGATACTATATATGGGTACAATTGGTCATCAACAGATTTTATTTTTCGTGCCCTTATGACTTCACTAAATTTGTGACTAGCCAAGTTCAAATCACCCATGCTAACCATGAGAGACCAAAATTACTCCATATTTGTGTTGCATCTTATTGAATAAGATTGAAGTGGTTTAGAATCCAATAATTACTTGCACCAATCCTTAACCTTGGGAAAATTCTTGTGAAATATTTAAATTTTCTCCCGCTTTTCACATGTACAACACAAGAAAGGATTGACATAGAAGTTCTACTCCAATATCAAGATATCATTAGTTTCTCTTGGATTAGAAACTCCATCTTTGTCAATTTGAAGGTCATTCACTTTGATCGCAAACATATCCCATGAAATCTCTCCTTGATCCATTTCATGAATCAAGTCTACTATATTTTTCTTGTTAACAAAATAAAAATAATCAGTATAGGGGCCCCTTTACTTTCAGTCCTCATAGTTGTAACTTGTAATCTTTCTATTAAAGATCATTTTAAAAATTCTTAAATCAATTTGTAACTTCATACACACATCCTTATAAATATCAATGGAATATAACATAGGAGGTTTGATTTCCTCATCCTAGCCACTAATTTCTTCCCTTGCTCTCTTATGCATTTTATATATTAGGGTTTCATAATTTGTCTAGCATCTTTATTTTTTTATGGAATTAGAGAGGTCATTATTTTTTAGTCGAGAATTTATACGAGCGAATTACATAATATTATTTATTTATTTATTTTGATTGAGAAGTATTTATATATTAATATAAAACAAGATATGGTATAATGCTAATCATACAAAAAAATGGATGGAAAAGTCATATCCCACAAACAAAGTCACATCGAGGTTTAAAGAAAATCCTTCAAAAAAATCATAAAAAATGATCACAAAATAACCACACCAAAAAAATTATATCACATCAATTACCAATATTTTTTAATAAGATTAAAAATTCTTTCTTACAATATATATTATATTCAAATATAATATATAAAAAAATAAAAACTTAAAACAATTTTAAATGCTTGATATCAAATGTTGAGTATCAAAATAATTGAATCTGTGATCATACCTGAGCTTTCTCTAGAAGCTCAATTTTTACATAAAGTGCTTTAGTAAATATTTTTATATCCATATATATTTTCAAAGTTTTAGTTGAAATGGTGCTAATCAAATGTATTCTCAAAGTTAGTGCACAAATACTACCAATTAACAGACCAAAATATTCATTGCTGAATTATTTGAGTTGTCCATGAATCGTGATCACAATTCCAGAAGACCAAAGCATACAACTTACAAACTATAAATCAAGAAAGAAAAAAGAACATTGTTTAGCCAATTTATAAATATTGGCATGTGTCAAATGGAAGAATGAACATGGTGCAATATGATTTATATATGTTGTGTAAATATTTGTTTATTGAAATAATTATGCTAAAATTATCTCGGCAAAGAGTTCATAGCCCTATTTGATTTTATTTAAACCATCATTTGCATGGATTAATATATACTCATTTGTGGTGCACTCAGAGATTATGAAAGAAAGTAAACAAAGCATAAATAAATTACTAACTCAATTTGATATAACATAAGTTTTTTTGGGTTGGTGAATGAGAATAAAAGTTAAAAATTGAGTATAATTTTGAATATGATTTGTATTTTAATTTGTTGATTGTTTAATATATTATTGAAGTTTATTATATTTTGGATTTAATTAAATTTTAAAATTTTAAAAAATAAGATTTTTAATATTTTAATGAGATAAATATTGTAAAAAAAATTAAGTCAAAAAAAATCTTTAAGTATATCAAAAATTAATTATTAATTATTAATATTTGAAAATATTAACTTTTTTTTTTTGAAGATATATATTTATCTAGTGATATGACACAACTTAATCATTTGTGCTCATTTTCTCTTTAAAAAATATTGAAGACTTCTCTCGTAATTTTTTAATTATTGTAAAATTAAATCATAATTAATATTTCAATCTTTTCTAATGACTGAAATGACTGTTGAAGTTCAATACACTAAATGATTCAGAGGCACAACACCCACATTCATTCTCTACAAATGCATAATGACCATGTTATTCTGGATAAACCATTAAAATATATGCATCTTGATTTTTATTTAATAAATGAGACTTTTTTGTTATTGAATTTATAGGACCTTAAGAGTAGATATTATAGTATAAATTTTAGCAAACAACAAGAAAAAACTTTGAAACCATATGCAAACTATGGCACAAAAAAGAAACGAAACATAAAATCATGTTACTTAAAATAAGAAACCTTATTTCCTTGAGTCTTGGAGGAAAAGAAAAATGTCAAAATAGAAATAAAACCCATAAAATACATTATAATTATTATAAATATCTACAAAATTACCACAAAATAAATTATTTTTTTGGCACAAAATCTTAACTACTAAAAAATCTGACTGAATAAAAAAGCATAGTTTCAGTTATCACTGTGATAACTTTAAGCCGCTCTCAATTTACGTAGTAGACTTTAAATTTTATAAGATAACTAAAAATACCTCATATATGCTATGAATCAACTAAAAAAAAGTAAAGAAACAAATATTTCTCTTATCAAAAGGAAAATCATCGAAACTATATGCCTAGAATTTGATCTTATAGCCTTATGATTAAGGCTTCTATTTGAAACCTCATACCCAAGATCCATACATTTGAATCTCCACTTCTTGAGATGGCATGGGCATAATGGGGTTACACCACATTTATCAACAATTATCGACTTTGAGTGAATTGATTCTTCAAAATTAGTCTTATCAAAAGAAAAAAAACTAGTGAAAAAAACAAATTCACTGGAAAAATTAACTCCATGGCCATAAATAATCCAAAAAATTTGAGCCTCAAGGTTTAGAGCCATTCTAGACTTGAATGTGGTTCCACATAGGGCCAATACTGAAAGAAACAATGATCACAAAAAAAACCACAATGATGATAATGATAATTCCTTGCTTTAGGCTGAAATTCATAATATCAACGCTTTTGTACCCATGCAAGGCCTACACATACTTGCATTCAATATGACCCAATCCAGCGTAGAGTTGTATGTACTTACGACAAACTCACATGTAAATACAATGACCTTTTCTCCTCGATTCACGTGAACCACTAATCACAAGTTAGATAAATAATTATTTTTCATTTTTTCATTAAAATATGAATATTTTAACTATTCAAAAGATTTAACTATTTTTATGCACATAAAAAATACCATTTTATTAGTTGAACAATACATACATTAATCACATGTTAACAAAAAAAGAAAGGTATAATATCCTTTCGAGATTAATAATAATAAAATTAGATATAAGATTATATAGATCAATGCAATCACCGCTATAATTTGAAATGCAATTTTCGTGGTTTAATATTATGAATGATAAGGGAGTTTAAAGTGGTTGATGAAGAAGAGAGATTTATGATGTTCTTGAATGTTGACCCCTTTTCATTTTAATTATCAACTAATTAAATTTAAGACATGTTTCAATTTTTTGTGACAATTTTTGCATCAAGCATTTTTAAATTATTTTATCTTATATATCGCTTAGCATTTTGCACTTCCTTATTATATCTTCAATATGTATCCTCGTAAATTTTAGAATGAATATGAGTCGATTAATATTGATATTATTTGTTTTAATCTATTCTCTTCAAACAAAGTAGTTAAATAGTCTACTTTGAATCTATCAGTGTAAAGTTGAAGTAGTTGTCCATGTCCAACCTTGAAAATTGTTTCAGATGATGCAACTATCAAAAGCTACACTCAAATAAATACATATTTTTAGATGGTTATCATGAAGTCTTATCATTTTTAGCTATATATTTATTTTAAAAAGTTTTAATGAACTCTATCTTTTAAATTAGAGGTGTCTTTCATTAATGAAGCTCTTTCATTTTTCGTCTAATCAATTGTTAAAATAATTTTATTCTTATTTATCTCTAAATAATCTTATGCATAATTTTACATACTGCATGCACCTTGATGTTTACCAAGTGTACAACATATATGTAGTAGTTAGATTTTATGTTGTCCCTATTAAACGTTAGTACATAAAATTATTAATAGTATCCTTTATTTTGTTGTCAACGAAAATTATCATCTTCTGTCATTTATCCAATAACATTAGAGGTGAAGACATTAAGAAAATCTTCAATGTTAAGAGCAATACCATTACCTTTTTGTTTGAAGATGGAGGAAAGCAACAGTGCCATATCTTCTTCTATGGATTCTAGCCACTCCTCCAAATATTTACGATTTCATTGATGGAAAATGTAGAGCTTTCACAACATTGTCCATTTGGAGGACCAACTATTATCATTTGTATTATACCAGAGTGTATATACTATAGCTCTTTCATTTTACAGTATGTTACACGAATTGGAATCATAAGTCTTTAGTATGGAAATTGTAGCCTCCATACAGGAAACTATAACAATCGAGGTGATGCCTAATTTGAGATACATCAAACCGTCATAGCGTTTGGAAAGAGCATGCATATATTAATAGGGATTTGAACTTAGGTCTAACAAAGTACCCAAAATTGGCAGTGTTTGTGGTCCTGGTGGTGATTTAACTTTTCTTCCAGTCACCAAATAAAGATAAATGAACACTATTGTTACAAATACAATGGTTGTTGTTAGTGTTATTGAGAATGATAATGGAAAAAAGCTTGGAAATATTTGTATTTGTATCTATTTACCTATTGCATCATGCATTGGTCGATTAGATTATATAAGACACATCTTTCATCGAGGAAGTCTTTCCATTTTTCATCTAATTGTTTTTAGAGTCGTCTAATTTGGTTTTATATAGTTGGAGCAGTGAGAATGTTCAACTAATTAGTTTTAAACTCATCTAATTTGACACGTGGTGCATTCTCTACGTTTTCTTAGGAGTTATTGAGGATATGACACCTTGAGATGACACCTTTTTTTAATCACGTCTTGTGTAATTGGAAAGTGCAATGGAAGCTACATATTACATTAATAGATGTGACATGTCATTGAACTTTGCACATATATTAACCTTATTTCTTTAAGTCTATTTGAAATACCTTATAATTGCCCCTCACCATCACTACCCAACTCACCTTGAAAATTCCCACTGCTTTTATGCTCTATATGGCCTTGTCATTCTCCACCACTTTGTTATTACTCAAACTCATCGTGAAATGGAACGACTCCTCCGTATATAATGTACTATCACATCATATGAAAGAACACACCATCTCATTTTCTACTTGCACCTCCACCACAAATATCAAAAAAAAATTACTCAACACTTTGTACGTAAAAAATAAATCAAGATCAATTATCTTGAATTTTAAATAAAATATAACTATATATATTTATATTCTTTTACCTTTACAAAATTGATTTTATTAAAAAAGGGATGTACTTCTCACATAACTTGCACCTCTAAAACAAGTGCTACCACTAAGGGGTTGAGGGGTGATACGAAAAAAGAAGTCAGCTTCCTAGCCATAAGAACTAAAAAAACATGATTCTCAACGACCCCTACATCTGTGTCACTCGTTTATGACACGATTTCGAAACGCGGAACCCCACCTACCTCGATTCTGCGACAGCTACCCACCAGTACGATCTCTCTCTGTTTAACTCGCCATTCGCCAATGCCATTCCCTTATCCATAAATCCTTTGCGTGGAATGACGAAGAAACATTTCCAATTTGCAGGGCATAATCACTTGGCTTTAAATGGAATGGCTGTAAATGGATTGGAGCGTGGGGAAAAATTATAGATGAGATGAAAGATGACACGGTGATACACCTCTAGTTAATTTTTCCACCACACCCCATACCACTTACACTAAATCCTTCGTTCAGTTCCAAGACTGCATCTTTCTCCTTGACAGGTACTTTTCTCTGCCCTGTTTCTTTTTTTTTAATTTTGTTTTACCAATCCTCTGATATAATTGACTTGAGCTGCGTATTCTGCTGGGCTACTGAAGGCGGATGATTTGCTTTCTGTTGAGGTTGATTCGCTTCATTTTGAGGGTAATTTTCCCCATCTGGCCCCCGAATTTGTGCATATTTTTGGGTATTTTCTTGCAGATTGTGATGAAAATGGAGAGCTCGTGGAGCCTTGGAAGATATCGTTATAGGTTCATGAAACTGAACTGATTTCAGTTCAAACTGAAAGAAGGGGAAAACATGCATGGTCCTTTCTGATGACGACGTGGAAAATGGAAAATACCAGGGATGTTTATGTCTGTACTGCGGTGAATATAGATCTCAATGCTCGAATTTTTTAAGAGTCAATCGGATAGGGTCAAAGATCATTCCCTCAGTGACTTTAACAGATTGGATGTCCCCTAGTAGTGACTTCTTAACCACTCAAATTTAGGTGTACTCATTCTCATCAATTGAAATCTCAATTGTAATCAGGTATATGTAAATCCAAAACATGACAGATATGCCAAAGTCTATGTAATTCTGAGCTTCTCAATAAAAAATAACAAACAAATTTTTTTTAAGCATTTCGAAACTAGGCCCGGCCATGATATATCAGACCCTGAATCAGAGAAGCTAGAAAATTCCATTGAAAATGTGTTTGATGAAGAAAATTCATAAACGATAGAGAAACCCAACCAGAAACCCATAGGCTGCCCAAAGAGGGAAAAACACAATCAGAATATCCCAGGGCTAATTATCTTTTAATAATATGTTGAGGGCATCTTGAGATTCATCATATTCTTCATTCAGTTCGACCAACTTCTGATTCTGAATGTCCTGGCCTTTGCTTTAGGTGTAATTCTCCTAGTCAGAAAGCTTCCCCTATACTCTATTCCAACCAACCCTTAATTGGGTAGGGCAAACCCCTGTCTAGATATGTGAGACTACGATGCATGTATGGTTGGCAAGGCTGAAGCGATTTATTCTGCGATTTGGCCCAATCTTTCTGTCTCAAGAATTGTTTGAAAGCTATTGGTGTGTATTCACCACTGGAAATTGTCTGGGAATATGGCAATGCAATTAATGTTTTCAGTTGTGATGCTTCAAACTTTTGACAGACTAATGTCTGTGCGGCCTGCATCTGAGCCCTGACCTTCACCAACTCAAAATCAAAATCTTCAGGAAATGTTCTGTGCTATATTAGTCCTCTCCTCTCTTTAGGGTTTCTGTAATATTTTCAGTAGTAAGAAGTCATTGTTATTTAAATTTTAGGACCGTTGGCTCTAATTTATAAGTTGGTAAAAAATGTATGATTAGGTTGTTTTTATGCCAGTAAAGTAAGTTCATATCCTGTATCTAACAGAAATTATATCTGGCTTATTGCCCAATTCCAACAACCATGAGATCATATGCTTGTATACCAGTGTTTTAAGTTCTCTATACAAAATTCTTGACGTGGTATAAGAAATTGAAATCCTGGTAATGGTAGGTCCTAGTTTTAGATATAAAATGACAGTTGTAGGAAGGTCAAACTGACAGCTCTAAGTCCAACCATATTTGAACCCGGGCAGTCCCACCTGTCCAGGGATAGGAGATCAAACTCCTACCTCAAACCCACGATACCACAACCAGGGAAATGCCATTGGTCGACTTGGCCCACAAGAGTATTTAACTAACCGAACCTTGACTCAAAATAGCATAAGCCCCTTCCATGGACTGGTGCCTTGAAATATTCTGCTACAATTTTCATAATATGGTAGTAATTTAATGACATTGGTATTGGAATGGGGTAATACCTCCATCAGCCCTTATGGTTGGACGTAGAATTGTAGATTGTACTCTGAGATTGTTTCTAGAACCCATTTTCCCATATATGTGTACTTTGAGATTGTTTCTTGAGCCAAATATACCATATGCACGGTTTTCAAATAGATGACTTACTGTATTTCAGTTCCTGATGGTATGATCTAATTTTCAGATCACAAATGTGTTTTTCGAAGATGAATACTTACTTTTTTGGGGGATTGAGAAGCTCAGAATTATATAGATGTCGGCATCTCTGTCCATATTTTGGATTACATATAGCTGAATACAATTGATGAGTAAGTGTACACTTGAATCTGAGCGTTCCTTCAGCTAAGCAGCGATGACTAGGGGGCATCCAATCCGACAGTCACCGAGGGAATGATCGTGGGCCTATCCATTTGACTTTCCATATCAGATATCTAGAGGAATTTCTACCTTAATGGATGGTATAACAAACCATCAGCCTCCCCAATCAGACTACAACCCTTTCGATGATGAACACCTACTTTGATTGTAAGAAGTTAATCAACTTAGCATGAGTTTGGGCCCTGGTCTTTTATATCTAGATCTTCTATAAAACAAGATCATTGCTAGTTTAGGGTGTACTGATAAATGAACCTCTAGGATTTATACTCTGAAAAGCTCTCTTTAAATTGATGATCAATGATGACTTTTTATGTCCTTTAAACTAAATTAGTTTGTAAAACTCGAAAGTATATCATTCAAATTTATATATTCTAATGTATATTGAATTTTGCTAAGCAATGAATCATTAAAGTTATTATCATCAATCCTTTTTATCTTCCATATCTTTCAACTCTGCGGAAGTGTTCCTCTATGAAGTCATATTCAAAGTTGTCAATCATCACAAACATATTATGTTTTTTCTTTACAACCAGTTAAGGTAACCTCTTGTATCTTAGATACTACTACTGAAGGTGTCTATTCAAGCCTATAATTTCTCAGTTTCAGTTTTCTGTTGGGCTTAAATTCTGGCTCTACTTTGAAAGTCTATTTATTCTTACCATTTGTGTTCATCCCATTCAACCAGTCATTGTATCCTGGTAATTAAGAATCACCCTGAAATTTTCTTATGCCTCGGCTTAAGCTTATCACTGGTTCTATACAAGAGGTTTCTCTAAATTTTCTTAGCATATATATATATTTTAAAATTTTAATTTTAATAATCTCTTTGCAATTAAATGGTGCCATGGGTATTCTATTTTCACCTTTGCCACCAATATTAAGAGTACTAGTTACCATTTTTTTCCCCTTCCCAATGGATAAAATCTTCTATTGGACTCTACAACAGCCATGAGGGAAGCTGCAATAGTTTTTTCACTAAGTCTTGCACAATGCGAATTTTTCTTTTGAATAAATTTAGGGAGTGAATCCAAGGAACCTTTGTAAGAGGAACAACATGAAATTTGATGAGGGGGGACCACCACAAGAAGTGGTGGTTGATAGATAGCCCATCTCTGAACCAATTACCATACCATCGTAACCAAGGCTTAATATTTTCCCAAGCTTTCTAGATGCAATTAACCATGAAGGACCCAACAATTTTCACAAGGGTGGAGAGAGTGAGAATGTTAGCAAAGCCTAACCCTTTCCAAGTAGCATGACCATGAGGAGAAACCTTAGAGATACAATGTCAAATTGAGACTTTCCATGCCTCATTCCCCTCAAAGGCACAAATAATCCATTTGGTATAGAGAGCGTAACCTTGGCGAGAAATGTCAATCAACCCTATCCCTCCAGCCTCCTTAGGGAGACAACCATAGTCCTAGGCAACCCTGTAGAAACCTTTGCCGGTGGAAGAATTGGCTCAGAGAATATCTCTGAGAAGCTTTTCAAGCTTATGAATAGAGCTTTTGGAAGGCACACAACATGAAGAATAATAGATGTGAGTGGTCGCCAATACCTTAGAACAAAATTTAAATTTAGCAGCAAGGGATGGGGGTTTGGTTATTGAATAAGAGTTTTTCACAATTCGATCCACCACATATTGCCAAAGCGTAGAAGGGAAAGCCTGAAATGCAAAGGGATTAACCAAAAATTTAAAATCTCGTCATGCTGAAGCAATTTCTAATCATATTGACTCACCTAAGGAGGCGGAGGGAGGAAGGATTGTTTTAACACTGTCTTTTGCCATTGAATAGAAGATCCGGAGGTGAGACAACACATATTGAGACATTGCATAGCATTAGCAACATTAATTTCATCCTCAATTAGAGTAAGAAAGGAGTCGTCTGCAAAGTGACCATTGAGGAGCTGAGAGGGTTCCTCATTAGGGAGAGAAATGACCTGAACAAGACCTAAATTGAGCATTGGTCAGTAGGTAGTTGAAGCCTTCAACTGCAAGCACATACTAAGCCGATGCCAACAGGCAACCTTGCCGAATGGATATGAAGAGACTGAATTGATCGGAACTAATTCCATTGATGGAAAGGAAGGCCGAAGTATCTGCAAAAAGCATTTGAACTGATTACCAGAAGTTAGGGTCAAATCCAAGGCTTACAACATAGCCAAGATGAAGGGACATTCTATACGGTCTTATGCTTTCTCAAAATTAATTTTGATGAACATGGCATTTTGGTTGGACCTTCGAGCCCATTCATACCCTCACAAACAACTATGATATTATCTAATATGTATCTGCTTTGAACGAATCCTGTTTGTTTAGGTCTGACAACCAAGGGCAAGAGATGGCAAAGGTGAAGCCCAAGCGCTTTGGCAATGGTCTTGTAAGATACATCAAGCGAAGTGATGGACCACCAATTACAAATTAATTTAGGATCTGCCTGCTGTAAATGGAATGGGAGCGTGTGGGAAAAGTTATAGACGAGTTGAAGGATAACATGGTGATATACCTCTAGTCAATTTTTACACCACCCCCCATACCATTTACGGCCAATGACACTAAATCATTCATTCAGTTCCAAGACTGCATCTTTCCCCCTTGACAGGTACTTTTCTTTGCCCTGTTTCTTTTTAAAGTTTGTTTTACCTATCCTCTGATATAATTGGCTTGGGCTGCGTATTCTGCTGGGCTACTGAAGGCGGACAATTTGCTTTCTGTTGAGGTTGATTCGCTTCATTTTGAGGGTAATTTTCCCCATCTGGCACCTGAATTTATGCATATTTTTTGGTATTTTCTTGCAGATTGTGATGAAAATGGAGAGCTTGCGGAGGCTTGGAAGATATCATTGTAGGTTCATGGAAATGAACAGCTTTCAGTTCAAACTGAAAGAAGGGGAAAACATGCATGGTACCTTCTGATGATGATGTGGAAAATGGAAAATACTGTGGATGTCTATGTCTTTACTGTGGTGAATACAGATCTTAACGTTTGAATTTGTTAAGAGTCAAATGGATAGGGCCAGGATAGTTCCTTGGGTGATTTTAATGGATTGGATACCCCCTAATAGTGGCTCCTTAGCCTAAGGAACACTCAGATTTAGGTGAATGTATGCCCATCAATTATAATCTTAATTTTAATCAGCTATATGTAAATCCAAAACATTGGCAGAGATGCTGAAGTCTGTAATTCTGAGCTTGTCAATAAAAAATGACAAACAAGGTTTTTTTAAGGATTTTGAAACTAGGCCCGGCGATGAAATATCAAACCCTGAATCAGAGAAGCTTGAAAACTCCATTGAAAATGTGTTTGATGAAGAAAATTCATACACAACTGAATGATTAAACTAGTCCAGTGTTTCTGGGCAATCTTTAGATGGATTTCCTGGTTCTTAAGGTTCAGCACAAGCTGACATTCTAAAATAAAGAAACCCAACCAGAAACCCAAAGGCTGCCCAAAGAGGGAAAAACACAATCAGAATATTCTAGAGCTAATTATGTTATAACAATATGTTGAGGGCATCTTGAGATTCATCGCTTTCTTCATTCAGTCTGACCAACTTCTGATTCTGTATGTCCTGGCCTTTGCTTTAGATGCAATTCTCCTAATCAGAAAGCTTTCCCAATTTCAGATACTCTATTCCAACCAACCCTCAATTGGGCAGGGCAAATCCGTTCCTAAATATGTGAGACTATTATGCCTTTATGGTTGGCAATGCTGAAGCGATTTCTTCGGCGATTTGGCCCAATCTTTTTGTCTCAGGAATTGTCTGAAAGCTATTGGTGTGTATTCACCACTGGAAATTGTCTGGGAATGAGGAAATCCAGTTGATGTTTCTAGTTGTGATGCTTCAAACTTTGACGGACTAATGTCTGTGGGGCTTACATCTGAGCCCTGAGATTCACCAACTCAAAATCAAAATCTTCAAGAAATGTGCTGTGTTATATTAGTCCTCTCCTCTCCTCTCCTTAGGGTTTATGTAATATTTTCTGTAGTAAAAAGTCTCTGTTATTTAAATTTTAAATTTTAGGGCGGTTGGTTTTAATTCTATAAGTTATTAAAAAATATATGATTAGGCTGTATTTATCCCAGTAAAGTAAGTTCATATCCTGTAACTAACAGAAATTATATCTGGCTTATTGCCCAAATACAACAGCCATAAGATCATATGCTTGTATAGCAGTGTTTTAAATTCTCCATACAAAATTCTTGATGTAGTATAAAAAATTGAAAGGCTCGTAATGGGAGGTCCTAGACAGTTGTAGGAAGGTCAAACTCACAGCTCTAAGTCCAACCAGATTTGAACCCGGGCAGTCCCTCTTGCCCAGGGTTTAGGAGGTCAAACTCCTGCCTCCCACCCACAGTGCGCATAGCAGTGTTTTAAATTCTCCATACAAAATTCTTGATGTAGTATAAAAAATTGAAAGACTCGTAATGGAAGGTCCTAGACAGTTGTAGGAAGGTCAAACTCACGGCTCTAAGACCAACCAGATTTGAACCCGGGCAGTCGCTCCTGCCCAGGGGTAGGAGGTCAAACTCCTGCCTCCCACCCACAATGCCAGAACCAGGGAATTGCCATTGGTCGACTTAGCCCACAAGAGTATTTAACTAACCAAACCTTGACTCAAAATAGCATAAGCCCCTTCCATGGAATGGTGCCTTGAAATATTCTGCTACAATTTTCATAATATGGTAGTAATTTAATAACATTGGTATTGGAATGGGGGTAAAACCTCCATCAGCCCTTATGGTTGGGCTTAGAGTTGTAGATTGTTCTTTGAGATTGTTTCTAGAACCCAATTTTATATGTATGTGTAGAAGAGCCCAATTTCCCACATGCAGGGTTTTCAAACAAATGATTTACTGTATTTCAGTTCCAAATGGTATGATCTAATTTTCAGATCATAAATGTGTTTTTCTAAGATGAATACTCACTTTTTTTTTATTAGATGCTCAGAATTATATAGATATCGATATTTCTGTCCATATTTGGGATTACATATAACTGAATACAATTGATGAGTAATTGTACACTTAAATCTGAACATTCCTTCAGCTAAACAATTATGACTAGAGGGCATTCAGTCCGTCAAAGTCATCTAGGAACGATCCTGGACCTATTCATTTGACTCTCCAAGTTAGATATCTAAAGGAATTTGTATCTTGATGGATGGTGTAACAAACCATCAGCCTCCCCAGTCGAACTACAACCCTTTCAATGATGAACACCTACTTTAATTGTAACAAGTTAAGCAACTCAGCGTGAATTTTGGCCCTGCTCTTTTATATCTAGATCTTCTATGAAGCAATACCATTAGTGGTTTAGGGTGTGCTGATAAATGAACCTCCAAGATTTATATTTTGAAAAGGTCTCTTTAAATTAATGATCAATGATGACTTTTTAATATCTTTTAACTAAATTGGTTTGTAAAATCCAAAAGTATATCATTCAAATATATGTATTCTAATGTATATTGAACTTTGCTAAGCAATAAATCATTGAAGTTATTATTGTCAATCCTTTTTATCTTCCAGATCTTTTAACTGGACGGAAGTGTCCCTCTGTGAAGTCATATTCAAAGTTGTCAATCATCACAAACGTATTATGTTTTTTCTTTCCAACCAGTCAAGTTAACCTCCTGTATCTTAGATACTACTACTGAAGGTGTGACTACTCAAGCTTATAATTTCTCCAGTTTCAACCTTCTGTTGGGCTTGAATTTTGGCTCTACTTTAAAAGTCCATTTATTCTTACCACTTGTACTCATCCCATTGAACCAATCACTGTATCCCGTTAATCGAAAATCACCTTGAATTTTTCTTATGACTAGGCTTAAGCTTATCACTGGTTCTATTCAAAGGGTTTCTCTAAATTTTCTGAGCATATATATATATAATCTTAGGAATTTCTTTGCAGTTAAATGGTGCTGTGGATATTCTATTTTCACCTTTGCCACTCATTTTTAAGAGTATCAGTTACCATTTATTTGTTTATTCCCTATGAAAAAATCTTCTACTGGACTCTACAACATATGAGGGAAGCTGCAATATTTTTTTCTCCAGTGCTCTTTGAGAAAGCAATTTGCATAGATATGGCTCCCTGTAAAATTAAACTAAATTTGGGAATAGTCTCCTTTATTTACTTGTACATACCACGTCAAATGATGTACTGGCCACTGAAGTTAAAAGACAAAAGCTTAATGTATATTTAAATGATATACTTCAGAGCCACCGCTGAGTAATAGTTAATGTTTTAGTTAATTTCAATTGCCAATTACTTGTTTGGCCTGTCACGAATTCAAATTAAAAGATTTTCTTTATAAGGCATGTTGACAATGTTTTTGTATTTATTTGGTAATTTTTAGATAAAATTTAGAAGCTGACTTTGACATGTTACAAAGTCAATATTGTCCTGTCCTGCTTTTGTTTTTTTTCCCAATGCTCTGCTGCATACTCGACTGCATACTTGACAAATTGACGCTATACTTATTTCAAATATGGCATGCAAAATAAATACATGTTTCAAAACTGTCATGTAAAATGAACAAAACAAATGACTGAATGTATAACGACTTGTTATGTTCCTTTATAGTGGATATCGTAGTTGCTACTTACAACATAAAATGCAGGAAAACAAAGAGGTAACTTCACATAAATAAAAAAAAATTATTCAAATTGTTTTGAAATCTTCAACAATGCCATTATCATATGATAGGATATTGTCTTCGAGTTCAGACGATAGGTAAAAAATATTATATAATGTCATCATATCTGCCAATGTAATTTGTACATTTAATCAAATTGTTTTGATTTCTCAATATATAATGGTTATGACCATTATATTACAAAGTTTACAATTAATTTTTTTCATTCAAAATAATGGCTATATCCTACACCAAAATCTAAAAAAGTAACCATTTAAAATTTTCTTATACTTTAAAAACTTTTCATTTAAAATATGAAGTCTTCACAGCATTCACTTTACATCGACCTCTCGAACACTTGTTTTCAGTGCTAGGGTTTAGACCATATGATTAGAGAATGCCCTCTAATGGTCCCCACTCCTCGAGATTAAAGTGGGTTTGATTCAAAACCCCAGAACTTGGATGGGTGGGCAATAGTCTCTAATAGGAAGAATGATGCAGTTTGTGGAAATGTTAAATCCCAGCCAATTGTACTTGCACATAGGGGGGGCAAACTCTTCAATATCTATTGGTAACGTACCTACATCCACACAAGTTAAACCCCCGCCTCCTATATCCCGTTCTCCTCAAGTGGTCACCCATTCCATTTCTTCCCCATCTCCCGCTCCTACATCTCCATCCTCATAGCCCCCCTTAGGGGTGAATGATTTGGATTTAGAGCTTGGTCTTGTGACCCTCAACCATAATAGTATTCTATGGCACTCACATAGTCCTTCACCTTCTGTAGATGAGGATTATGTGACAAATAAAAGGCAATCTTTCCACCTTGGAGATTGTTGTTTCGGACTTAGGGTTCAATCGATTTGCAGCGCTTTAGGGCTTACAGAGGGAAATGATATGAACCTTGATGATTTCCAATAATAGTTTATTCTTGGAATGTTAGAGGGATAACTGATCCAACACGTGAGTATACAGTCAGGGACAATTGTCATCATTTTTCCAAAATGAAAATTTTATGCATGTAAGAAGTCAAATTTTGTTTTTTAAGTACTCGCACTATCTGGCATGGGGCCCTTTGTTAGGCCACCTGTCACAAGCCTAGTCGTGGTGCGGGGGGGAGGGGGGACGTAGTGGTCACCCTTTTGGCCCCTAAACTATCTAAAAATATTATTTTATGGGATTTTGACCCCACCCATCAGGTAGTTTGGACCCTTTTTGACTTTGGTAATCGCATCATTAGCCTAGTCAACTTATATGCCTCTAATGATGTTGTGGAATGCAGTGTGCTCTGGAGATGGTTGGTAGAATCTCTTCCGGATACGCATTGGATTCTCCATGGTGACTTCAACATGATTAAGTCTATTGAAGACAAAGAAGGATGTCTCCTCGTGAGATGATGTGCAAGAGAAAGGGAGGCATGGTTTTACATGCAAATAAACTTGAGATTGTTGATCCCAATTATTGTAGGAGAGAATTAAATTCTCCTTGGTTCACATGGTCTAATTTTCATCAAGGAGAAGATCGATTTATTAAGCATCTTGATCGTGTCTTGCTAGCATAATAAGACCTTTTTGATCCTAGACACTTTCTTGTATGACCATCACCCTATTTGCTTATGCATTGAGTGGACTACCCCCAGGTTAAATCCCATAATTTTCAATTTTAACTCGATACTACCCATCTCAAACATGAGTAGACTGTTGGGCATACCATTAGATTTTGAAACCTGGCTCCCACACTCACAAGGGACACTAGCCGATTGAGTGGTGGGATGATGCAATAACCCGCACCACCTCTTTTCTCTAGATTTATGGCAAACAAACATCTCTCTTTAAGTAGTGTATTCATAATTTGGGTTTCACATGAATTGGAAGTCGTGCCTTTAATCCCTCATTTGTAGACTCAGGTTGCCATGTGGAGACATAAGCTCTAGTCGGTGAGGCTTACAAGGCCAAAGTAGCACAACTTAGAGCACAAATGCATTGGTTGAAAGTTAGAGACAAAGTGACCAAATAAGTTTTCTCTCTCCTCTTTTCAAGACAAGCTGCAACAAAATTTAAGCCATTAGATGCACTTTGGACAAATTTCCCAAATTCCCTGACATCTTACAAGCTTTTGTGCATCACTATAATGGAGTGTTTGTTGCACAACCCTCCTCCCCTGCTTGTGACGTTGCTCTCTCTCAATGCCTTGAAGTGGTCCCCCGTAAGCTCTCAGAAGCACAAAGAGTTCCCTGTGATAGGCCCCTTAGAGTCAATGACCTTAAAGAAGATGTTGTGTAAATGATCTCTGACAAGGCCCTAGGAGTTGATGGGTTTCCCTGTGAATTTTATCAAATCCTATGGGATATACTTGGACCTAGTCTTCATAAAGTCTACTATGAAGTTGTTTTGTCTAACTCTTTGGGTCATCTCATTAATCAAGGTAACATCAAATTCATCCCTGACGCTAGTGACCCTGAGGTAATTACCCACTAGAGGAAGATCATAGCTAAAGCTTTAGCCCCAAAATCAAGCATTTGTTCCCCTTAATTGTGAGAAGTGAACAAACAGGGTTTATTCAAAATAGATACATTTTAGATAATGTTATTACTGTTTGGGAAGGTATGGAATAGGCTAGGATATCCAAACGGAAGGTATCATTCATCAAGATTGATTATGAGAAAGCTTATGATCGGATTGTATGGCCTTTTATCATAGCTATGCTTTAGGCTCTTGGGTTTGGTCCCACGTTTATTCACACTATTAATATGTTGTTTCAAGATGTTGGGGCTTGTATTACTATAAATGGCTCTTAATACCAACACTTTGTGCTTCATAGATTTATTAGACAAGGGTGCCCCCTTGCGCCTTCCTTTTATGTTCTAGTTGTTGAGGGCTTCAGTTATCTTTTGGATAGCCATGCTTCCATGGGTTTGGTGAAGGGTATTTCTCTACCTAACCCAAACCTCTAGTTGATCAATGGACACTTTGCTGATGACTCCTTCCTCACTCTTCAGGAGGATGAGGACTCTGTTAAGTATGCTATGGAATGTATTGACATTCACTGCCTTGCGTTTGGGTCTTCCATTCAATGACAAAAGACTCAATGCTATTCCCAGTCCCTTTCACCCAAACCTTTTTGGTTGGAAGGATATAAGTGGCAATGGATCCTTCCTAGGGTTCAGTGTAAATTCTTAGGCATTTCATTTGCTTTTAGAGCCTTGATGTAGAGTTGTGGTCCTATGTGGTTCAAAGGGTTAAGAAAAAAAACTCGTTCTAGATCACCAAACCATTGACTTTGGTTGGGAAGTTCCAAATTTATTCTAAGGTGCGCATTACTACTCATATTTACTACTCATCTTGTTGGGCTCCTTCTAATGCCTCTTATGTGGAGCTAGGAAAGCTCCTAAAAGACTTTATCTAGGCCAATTTTGAAGGGCACCATGGTTTTCACTAAGTCTCTTAGGCTATTTTTTGTTGCCCTGAAGAAGTTGGTGGGCTTGGGTTCATTGATTTTAAGTTTCAAGGACTTGCTTTTAGTGTTAAATGGATCATTAAAAGCTTGGAAGGGGATGAGACTTGGAAGATATTATTGAGGCATTGCATCGCTCAAGGTTTCCCGCATAGCAGAGAGACATGGCAAGGGATTGGTTTGCACATTGTTCTCATCACTCCTATGTTGATTAAGCTAGGGAGCACTTTTGTCATGCAAAGCATCTAGAAGGCCTAGGAAAAACTCAAACCTCATCTCATCGGGGTGGGGGAAGGGTTTAGAAATGGTTTGTCTCTTAATTCTCAATCCCTATGGTGGTCTCCCACATTGAATTTCTACAATGTCCCTTTTGCCATGGTCCCTTGAGTCAAAAGCTTGAGACTACTTTAAAAAGGTATTCACACAATTGGAGACTTCAAGGTCACTTGAGATTGACTTCCTTGGAATATGGTTAAGTCTAAGTTCAATCTAAATAAGGAAGATTTAGAATCCATTTTTGAATTGCAAAGTTGCATATCTGAAGAGTACTTACACAAAATTAGAGTTTCTTCTCTTACAACTATGCCATTATGTCACTATTCCCTAGGCTAGGTTATAATCTTTTGGTCCCTCAACATATTAATTTTAAAGCCCTCAATTATCAGTGGTCCCTTAAATCTCTCCATTGTGTTTAGGCTCATAGGTTTGATGATATTTGGACAACTTATATTGAACCTTTAAAAGTCCATTTCCTTTGGTGTATTATTTTCAAAGCTTTGCCTATGGGAGACCAACTCAAACACATGGGGGGTTTGAATCTCACTTCTCCAGCGTATCACCACTTAGAATCTATTAAGCATCTCTTTTGGTTTTGCCCTTATACTCGGACCCCCTGGAGATGGATTCATAGCTTTTTCAAACCCTTTAGCCCTGAAATGTTCACTTCAAAGATGGTTCTCATTGGGGACTCCTCCCTACTTCCTACAAGATATAATAGATTCTGACAGATTTTTCCTATCGATATTCTTTTTCAGATTTGGAAATCTAGAAATAAAACATGTTTTAATAATGAAGTTATGGAAAAGCTTTTATGTAACTAACAAAATTACTTTAATTGTTAATGTTACCCTCCAAATTCAAAATCAAATAGATAAGGGCTCGAGCTCCACCATCTACAGCGCCTCTTGGGCCATTGGGGGAATGTTCCTTGTGCAGTTAGTCGTGAGCACCTATCCACAATTCTCCCCAAGTGTGTGGGCATGGAGGGCGACATCATTGATCTTACAATTGGTAGTCTCGATGTTGGAGGAATGCCTCTCCTCGCTCTCGCTGGTCATCTCCTCTGCGAGGCTCTGACAGGGACAACATAGACAATATTGGCAAGGGGGTTGGAGCCCCCCTCTGTCGGATAAGTTCTCGCGACTGGGTTTGGCCATTTCTCGTTCTAGACATGATTCTAAGTAACATAATGATAGTGAAATTAACTAATACACTAATGGTGGGGACCCCGTTCTTATCGATGAAGACCCTCGACTCAGGGGGGTAGGAGGGGAACCCTCAAGATCATATGTGTCTTCCGTCTCCACCTCCCTTGCAGGGATGTTCATTGTTGTTTAATGGAGTCCTCGTTATCTGTGCTTTTATTTTTCTCTTTTTTTAATTGATGCATACTTGAGTTAGTTTAACAATGGTGTGTTTGACTTTAGGATAATCTTTTATGGACTATGCTCTTCTTAAAACTTTTTTAACTTAATTCAATTATTTCAAAATATAACTTTTTCACCTATACTTTTTTATATGATTAACGATATATTATATCTTATTATATTAATGAAAGTACATTTTCCAATAAATAAATAAATAAAATATTAGATATTTTTACCTTTTAACACTTCGTACACAGAAAAAGAAAATAAAGATCAATAAATTTGAATTTCGAATAAAGTACAACTTGTATCAACCGTTTTGCCTTTAAAAAAACATAATTGTCAACGAACTCTCACGTCTGTGTCACCCGTTCGAAAATGAACACTTTGTAACACGATTTCGAGACGCGGAAACGCCCCCAACTCGCCCTCCCCCACTCGAGTCTGCAACGACTGCCGACCAGTACGATCTCCCTTTATTTAACTCGTCATTCGCCAATGCCATTCCCTTATCCATAAATAATTTTCGCGGAATGACGGAGACACAGATTTCCTATTTGCAGGGCATCATCACTTGGCTTCAAATGGAATGGCTGTAAATGGCGTGGGAGCGTGGGGGAAAAGTTATAGACGAGATGAAGGATAACATGGTGATACACCTGTAGTTAATTTTTCCACCACCCCCCATACCACTTACTCTAAATCCTTCGTTCGGTTACAAGACTGCATCTTTCCCCTTGACAGGTACTTTTCTTTGCCCTGTTTTTTTTTCTAATTTTGTTTTACCAATCCTCTGATATATTTGGCTTGGGCTGCGTATTCTGCTGGGCTACTGAAGGTCGACGATTTGCTTTCTGTTGAGGTTGATTCGCTTCATTTTGAGGGTAATTTTCCCCATCTGGCCCCTGCATTTATGCATATTATTTGGTATTTTCTTGCAGATTGTGATGAAAATGGAGAGCTTGTGGAGGCTTGGAAGATATCGTTCTAGGTTCATGAAAATTAACTGATTTCAGTTCAAACTGAAGGAAGGGGAAAACATGCATGGTCCCTTGTGATGATGATGTGGAAAATGGAAAATACCATGGATGTCTATGTCTGTACTGTGATGAATACAGATCTCAATGCTGTAATTTCTTTAGAGTCAATCGGATAGGGTCAGGATCGTTCCCAAGGTGACTTTAATAGATTGGATGCTCTTAATAGTGGTTATTTTAGTCACTCAGATTTAGTGTATAAATACTCATCAATTATAATCTTAATTGTAATCAGTTATATGTAATTTAAAACTTGGGCAGAGATACAGAAGTCTGTGTAATTCTGAGCTTCTCAATAAAAAATGACAAACAAGTTTTTTAAGGATTTTGATAGTAGGCCCAACGATTTAATATCAGTCCCTGAATCAGAGAAGCTTGAAACACTGGAAATGTGTTTGATGAAGAAAAATCATACACAACTGAATGATTAAACTAGTCCAGTGTTTCTGGGCAATCTTTAGATGGGTTTCCTGCTTCGTAAGGTTCAGCACAAGCTGACATTTTAAAATAAAGAAACCCAACCAGAAACCCATAGGCTGCCTGAAGAGGGAAAACACAATCAGAATATCCTAGTGCTAATTATGTTTTAACAATATGTGGAGGGCATCGTGAGATTCATCACATTCTTCATTCAGTCTGACCAACTTCTGATTCTGTGTGTCCTGGCCTTTGCTTTAGGTGCAATTCTCCTAATAAGAAAGCTTCCCCTGTTGCAGATACTCTATTCCAACCAACCCTCAATTGGGTAAGGACAAACCCTTTCTTTAAATATGTAAGACTATTATGCCTTTATGGTTGGCAAGACTGAAGCGATTTAATCTGCAATTTGGCCCAATCTTTCTGCCTCAGGAATTGTTTGAAAGCTATTGGTGTGTATTCACCACTGGAAATTGTCTGGGAATGTGACAATCCAATTAATGTTTCCAATTGTGATGCTTCAAACTTTTGACGGACTAATTTCTGTGTGGCCTGCATCTGAGCCCTGAGCTTCACCTATTCAAAATCAAAATATTCAGGAAATGTGTTGTGCTATATTAGTCCTCTCCTCTCCTTAGGGTTTCTGTAATATTTTTTTTTAGTAAGAAGTCCCTGTTATCTAAATTTTAGGACCGTTGGCTCTAATTCTACAAGTTGGTAAAAAATGTATGATTAGGCTGTTTTTTGTGTCAGTAAAGTAAGTTCATAACCTATAACTAAAAGAAATTATATCTGGCTTATTGCCCAAATCCAACAGCCATGAGATCATATGCTTGTATAGCAGTGTTTTAAGTTCTCTATACAAAATTCTTGACGTAGTATAAGAAATTGAAATCCTGGTAATGGGAGGTCCTAGTTTTAGATATAAAATGACAGTTGTAGGAAGGTCAAACTGACAGCTCTAAGTCCAACCAGATTTGAACCTGGGCAGTCCCACCTGCCCAGGGATAGGAGGTCAAACTCCTACCTTAAACCCACGATACCACAGCCAGGGATTTGCCATTGGTCGACTTGGCCCTCAAGAGTATTTAACTAACCAAACCTTGACTCAAAATAGCATAAAGCCCCTTCCATGGACTGGTGCCTTGAAATATTCTGCTACAATTTTCATAATATGGTAGTAATTTAATAACATTGGTATTGGAATGGGGTAATACCTCCATCAGCCCTCATGGTTGGGTGCAGAATTGTACATTGTACTTTGAGATTGTTTCTAGAATCCAATTTCCCATATATGGGTACTTTGAGATTTTTTCTAGAGCCCAATTTCCCATATGAAGAGTTTTCAAATAAATGACTTACTGTATTTCAGTTCTTGATGGTATGATCCAATTTTCAAATCACAAATGTGTTTTTCTAAGATGAATACTTACTTTTTTTGGGGGATTGAGAAGCTCAGAATTATATAGATATCGGCATCTTTGTCCACATTTTGGATTACATATAGCTGAATGCAATTGATGAGTAAGTTTACACTTAAATCTGAGCATCCCTTCAACTAAGCAGCGATGACTAGGGGGCATCCAATCTGTTAGTCACCTAGGGAACGATCCTGGGCCTATTCATTTGACTCTCCATGTTAGATATCCAGAGGAATTTCTACCTTGATGGATGGTGTAACAAACCATCGGCCTCCCCAGTCAGACTACAACCCTTTTGATGATGAACACCTACTTTGATTGTAAGAAGTTAATCAACTTAGCATGAGTTTGGGCCCTAGTCATTTATTTCTAGATCTTCTATAAAACAATATCATTGGTGGTTTAAGGTATATAGATAAATGAACCTCTAGGATTTGTACTCTGAAAAGCTCTCTTTAAATTGATGATCAATGATGACTTTTAAACTAAATTAGTTTGTAAAACCTGAAAGTATATCATTCAAATATACATATTCTAATGTATTTTGAATTTTGCTAAGCAATGAATCATTAAAGTTATTATTGTCAATCCTTTTTATCTTCCATATCTTTCAACTTTGCAGAAGTGTCCCTCTATGAAGTCATATTCAAAGTTGTCAATCATCACAAATGTATTATGTTTTTTCTGTCCAACCGGTCAAGGTAACCTTTTGTATCTTAGATACTACTACTGAAGGTGTGTCTATTCAAGCCTATAATTTCTCCAGTTTCAACTTTCTGTCGGGCTTAAATTTTGGCTCTATTTTGAAAGTCCATTTGTGCTCATCCCATTCAACCAATCATTGTATCCTGTTAATTGAAAATCACCCTGAAATTTTCTTATGCCTAGGCTTAAGCTTATCACTGGTTCTATACAAGAGGTTTCTCTAAATTTTATTAGCGCGCGCGTGCGCACACACACACCATATACATATACACATACATATACATATTTTAAGAATCTCTTTGCAATTAAATGGTGCCATGGGTATTCTATTTTCATCTTTGCCACCCATTTTTACGAGTATCTGATGCAAGCCCAAACTCTTCACAACTTCTTTGCTCTTTACAAGGATTAAGGTTTATATTGGAATATGAATTTAGACATCAAAAGACATTCCCACATATAGTCTAGGACCTTCTAATGATCTTAAACTTTTTCAAAGACTAATAGAACTCTCCTTAGGCTCTCTATACAGTCAAATTTTCAAATTTGTCTTTTGGCGGGAAAACACCAAAAGGGATTAATACCATACAAACTATGAATTCTAAACACTTCAATACCTCTTATGGAACCTTACAAGACCCCTCACAGTCATAAAAGATCAAAAACCTTTACAATGATTATTCAAAACATCTTTTCACTAACATTGATGATGCTTTTGCATCAATATCAGTTATAATTTTTTTTTCCTTCCCAATGAAAAAACATCTTCTGTAGGACTCTACAACAGCCATGAGGGAAGCTACAATATTTTTTTCACCAGGGCTTGCACAGTGCAAATTCCCCTTTTGAATAACTTTAGGGAGCGAATCCAAGGAACCTCCACAAGAGGAACAACATGGAAATTGATGACAGGGGACCACCACAAGGAGTGGTGGTTGATAGATAGCCCATCTTTGAACCCATTACCATTTCATAATAACCAAGGCTTAATCTTTTAACAAGCTTTCTAGATGCCTTTAACCATGAAGGACCCAACAATTTACACAGGGCCGGAGAGAGTGAGAATGTTAGCAAAGCCTAACCCTTTCCAAGTAGCATGACCATGAGGAGAACCCTAGAGATACAATGTCAAAGTAAGACTTTCCATGCCTCATTCCCCTCAAAGGCATGAATAATCCATTTGGTATTGAGAGCCAAACCTTGGAGAGAAATGTCAATCAACCCCATCCCTCCAGCCTCCTTAGGGAGACAACATTAGTCCTAGGCAACCCTATGGAAACCTTTGCTGGTGGAAGAATTGGCTCAAATAAAATCTCTGAGAAGCTTTTCAAGCTTATAAATAGATCTTTTGGAAAGCACCCAACATGAAGAATAATAGACGTGAGTGGTTGCCAACACCTTAGAACAAAATTGAAATTTACCAGCAAGGGATGGGGGTCTGGTTATCCAATAAGAAAGTTTTTTTGCAACTCGATCCACCACATATTGCCAAAGTGTAGAAGGGAAAGCCTGAAATGCAAAGGGAATAACCAAAAATTTAAAAATTTCACCATGCTGAAGCCATTTCCAATCATACTTACTCACCCAAGGAGGTGAAGGGAGGAAGGATTGTCTGTAACACTGTTTTTTTTTGCTATTGATTAGAAGATCCAAAGGTGAGACAACACATGTCGAGACATTGCATAGCATTAGCAACATTAATTTCATCCTCAATAAGAGTAAGAAAGAAGTCATTTGCAAAGTAATCATTGAGGAGTTGAGAGGGTTCCTCATTAGGGAGAGAAATGACCCGAACAAGACCTGGATTGAGCATTGGCCAGTAGGCATCTGAAGCCTTCAATAACGAGCACATACAAAGCCGACACCAACAGGTAACCTTGCAGAATGGATCTGAAGGGACTGAATTTGTCGGAACTAATTCCATTGATGGAAAGGAAGGCTGAAGCATCTGCAAAAAGCATTTGAACTGATTACCAGAAGTTAGGGCCAAATCCAAGGGCTTACAACATAGCCAAGATGAAGGGCCATTCTATACGGTCTTATGCTTTCTCAAAATCAATTTTGATGAACATGGCATTTTGGTTGGACCTTTGAGCCCATTCCATACCCTCCCAAACAACTATGATATTATCTAATATGTATCTGCTTTGAACGAATCCCATTTGTTTAGGTCTGAAAACCAAGGTCAAGAGATGGCAAAGGCGAAGCCCAAGTGCTTTGGCAATGATCTTGTAAGATACATTAAGCAAAGTGATGGGCCACCAATTACAAATTAATTTAGAATCTGCCTGCTGTAAATGGAATGGGAGTGTGTGGGAAGAGTCATAGACGAGATGAAGGATAAGATGGTGATACACCTCTAGTTAATTCTTCCACCACACCCCATACCACTTACAGCCAATGACACTAAATCATTCGTTCTGTTCCAAGACTGCATCTTTCCCCTTGACAGGTACTTTTCTTTGCCCTGTTTCTTATTTAATTTTGTTTTGCGTATCCTCTGATATAATTGGCTTGGGCTGCATATTCTGCTGGGCTACTGAAGGCAGACGATTTGCTTTCTGTCGAGGTTGATTCGCTTCATTTTGAGGGTAGTTTTACCCATCTGGCCCCTGACTTTATGCATATTTTTTGGTATTTTCTTGCAGATTGTGATGAAAATGGAGAGCTTGCAGAGGCTTGGAAGATATCATTGTAGGTTCATGGAAATGAACTGCTTTCAGTTCAAACTGAAAGAAGGGGAAAACATGCATGGTCCCTTCTGATGATGATGTGGAAAATGGAAAAATACTATGGATGTCTATGTCTGTACTGTGGTGAAACAGATCTCAATGTTTGAATTTGTTAAGAGTCAAATGGATAGGGCCAGGATAGTTCCTTGGGCGACTTTAATGGATTGGATACCCCCTAATAATGGCTCCTTAGCCTAAGGAACACTCAGCTTTAGGTGTACGCATACTCATCAATTATAATCTCAATTGTAATCAGCTATATGTAATCCAAAACATGGGCAGAGATGCCAAAGTCTATATAATTCTGAGCTTATCAATAAAAAATCACAAATAAGGTTTTTTTAAGGATTTTGAAACTAGGCCCAGTGATGAAATATCAAACCCTGAATCAGAGAAGCTTGAAAACTCCATTGAAAATGTGTTTGATGAAGAAAATTCATAAACGACTGAATGATTAAACTAGTCCAGTGTTTCTGGGCAGTCTTTAGATGGATTTCCTGATTCTTAAGGTTCAGCACAAGCTGACATTCGAAGATAAAGAAACCCAACCAGAAACCCATAGGCTGCCCAAAGAGGGAAAAACACAATCAGAATATCCTAGGGCTAATTATGTTTTAACAATATGTTGAGGGCATCTTGAGATACATCACATTCTTCATTCAGTCCGACCAACTTCTGATTCTGTATGTCTTGGCCTTTGCTTTAGGTGCAATTCTCCTAATCAGAAAGCTTCCCCTATTTCAAATACACTATTCCAACCAACCCTCATTTGGGTAGGGCAAATTCCTTTCTAGATATGTGAAACTATTATGCCTTTATGGTTTGCAAGGCTGAAGCGATTTCTTCTGTGATTTGGCCCAATCTTTTTGTCTCAGGAATTGTTTGAAAGCTATTTGCGTGTGTTCACCACTGGAAATTGTCTGGGAATGTGGCAATCCAATTGATGTTTGTAGTTGTGATGCTTCAAACTTTGACGGACTAATGTCTCTGTGGCTTGCATCTGAGCCCTGAGTTTCACCAACTCAAAATCAAAATCTTCAGGAAATGTGCTGTGATATATTAGTCCTCTCCTCTCCTTAGGGTTTCCGTAATATTTTGTGTATTTAGAAGTCCATGTTATTTAAATTTTAGGACTGTTGACTTTAATTCTATAAGTTGTTAAAAAATATATGATTAAGCTCTTTTTGATGCCGGTAAAGTAAGTTCATATCCTATAACTAACAGAAGTTATATCTGGCTTATTGCCCAAATCCAACAGCCATGAGATCATATGCTTGTATAGCAGTGTTTTAAGTTATCCATACAAAATTCTTGATGTAGTATAAGAAATCGAAAGGCTCGTAATGGGAGGTCCTAGACAGTTGTAGGAAGGTCAAACTCACAGCTCTAAGTCCCACCAGATTTGAACCTGGGCAGTCCCTCCTGCCCAGGGGTAGGAGGTCAAACTCCTGCCTCCCGCCCACTATACCACAACCAGGGAATTGCCATTGGTCGACTTGGCCCACAAGAGTTTTTAACTAACCGAACCTTGACTCAAAATAGCATAAGCCCCTTCCATGGAATGGTGCCTTGAAATATTCTGCTACAATTTTCATAATATGGTAGTAATTTAATAACATTGGTATTGGAATGGGGGTAATTCCTCCATCAGCCGTTATGGTTGGGCTTAGAGTTGTAGATTGTTCTTTGAGATTGTTTCTAGAACCCAATTTCCTATATATGTGTACATTGAGATTGTTTTTAGAGCCCAATTTCTCATATGCAGGGTTTTCAAACAAATAATTTACTGTATTTCAGTTTCTAATGGTATGATCTAATTTTTAGATCACAAATGTGTTTTTCTAAGATGAATACTAACTTTTTTTTAATTAGAAGCTCAGAATTATATAGATATTGGTGTTTCTGTCCATATTTTGGATTACATATAACGGAATGCAATTGATGAGTAAGTTTACACCTAAATCTAAGCATTCCTTCGGCTAAGCAGTCATGACTAGGTTGCATTCAATCCGTCAAAGTTACCTAGGAATGATCTTGGGCCTATTCATTTGACTCTTCGTATTAAATATCTAGAAGAATTTGTATCTTGGTGGATAGCATAACAAACCATCAGCCTCCCCAGTTGGACTACAACCCTTTCAATGATGAACACCTACTTTAATTGTAACAAGTTAAGCAACTCAGCGTGAATTTTGGCCCTGCTCTTTTATATCTAGATCTTCTATGAAGCAAGACCAATGGTGGTTTAGGGTGTACTGATAAATGAAACTACAGGATTTATATTTTGAAAAGCTCTCTTTAAATTAATGATCAATGATGACTTTTTATATCTTTTAAACTAAATTGGTTTGTAAAACCCAAAGTGTATTATTCAAATATATGTATTCTAATATATTTTGAACTTTGCTAAGCAATAAATCATCGAAGTTATTATTATCAATCTTTTTTATCTTCCATATCTTTTAACTCTATGGAAGTGTCCCTCTGTGAAGTCATATTCAAAGTTGTCAATCATCACAAACGTATTATGTTTTTTCTTTGCAACCAGTCAAGGTAACCATCTGTATCTTAGATACTACTACTGTAGGTATGTCTATTCAAACCTTTAATTTCTCCAGTTTCAACCTTCTGTTAGCCTTAAATTTTGGCTCTACTTTGAAAGTCCGTTTATTCTTACCACTTGTGTTCATCCCATTCAACCAATCATTGTATCCTGTTAATTAAAAATCACCTTGAAATTTTCTTATGCCTAAGCTTAAGCTTATCACTGGTTCTATACAGGGGGTTTCTCTAAATTTTCTTTATATACATATATATAATCTTAGGAATCTCTTTGCAGTTAAATGGTGCCATGGATATTCTATTTTCACTTTTTGCCACCCATTTTTAAAAGTATCAGTTACCATTTATTTATTTTCTTCCCAATGAAATAAGCTTTAATATTTTTTTCACTAGTGCTCTTTAAGAAAGCAATTTGCATAGATTTGGCTCCATGTAACATTAAACTAAATTCTGTAATAGTTTTTTTAATTTATTTGTATATACCAAGTCAAATGATGCACTGGCCACTGAAGTTAAAAGACAAAAGCTTAATGTATATTTAACTGATATACTTCAGAGTCACCGCTGAGGAGTTACTATTGCTTTAGTTAATTTCAATTGCCAATTACTTGTTTGGGCTGTCACCAATTCAAATTAAAAGATTTTCTTTGGAAGGTATGTTGACAATGTTTTTGTATTTATTTGGTAATTTTTAGATAAGATTTAGAAGCTGAACATGTTATAAAGTAAATATTGTTATGTTCGGCTTTTGTTTTATTTTCCCACTTTTGCATTTTTGATAAATTTTTCCCATTTTTGCATATTTGACAAATTTTTCCCACACCTGCATATTTGACAAATTGACGCTACACCTATTTCAAAATGACATGTAAAATGAATATATGTTTCAAAACTGATGTGCAAAATGAGCAAAACAAATGATTTAATGTATAACTATGACTTGTTATGTTCCTTTATAATGAATATTGTAGTTGCTACTATTTTCAACATAAAATGTAGGAACGCAGAGAGGTAACTTCACATAAATAAAAACATGTCATTCAAATCACTTTGAAATCTTTAACAATATCATTATCATATGATACGATATTACCTTTCAATTCAGAGTCGGGGTAAAAAATATTATATAATGTCATCACATCTACCAATATAATTTGTACTTTTAACTAAATTGTTTTGATTTCCCAATATATAATAGATATAACCATTATATTACATTATTTACAATTAATTTTTTCATTCAAAATAATACCTATATCCTTACTCCAGAATCTAAAAAAATAACTATTTAAATTTTTTCTTATACACTTTAAAAACTTATCAATATGAAGTCTTCACAATATATTGCATTCATGCTATGAACAAAAATCAATGTCAACACGTGGTTGTACATCAACAAAAACAAGCTTACAATGAATATCCCCCAATAACATCAAACACAACCTTTTTAGATTCAAAACAATCTGCTTAGGGAAATGTACAGCAACAAATAGATACGAGTTTATCAATCCAACACCAACAGCATGTCACCAAATAAGGGCCCTTATTTAAAATTGAAAGGTTGTAACATAAAAACATAGATAACACTTATGTATGGTTAACACTTACGTTCTATATATCTTATGTGGTTAAAACTGATTCAATTTTTTTTTCTCTTTCCCATTTAACTGTACAGAGACCTGAAACTTTATTGTAAGGGAAAGTAGCCACTCGCTATGCATTACCAAATGACTGGGAATGTACCGTTCATTTAAGATCTACCAATTGAATATTAAATGCCAAAACTTGAATGAAAAGTAACCAATAAATAAACATAAAATCACCTTTTCTTTAAAATTAATTCTGAGACATGATGACAGTGCTTGATATCATATTTAAAAGAGTATGACTTTCAACGATGTAAGTACTAAAAATATACATGTATAAAAAAATGGATAGATATATTTATATAAAGTGTAAATATGAAAGGGAAACGTTAACATAACTTCAATCTCGAAAAGAAAAAAAAATGGTAGAAATTTAAATTTATTTCATAATTTTGAAAAGATTAAATTATTTTTTATTTTATAAAATAAATTTTATTATATAAAATAATAAATATGTAAGATTATCCAAAAAAAAATTAGATGATATGAAAGCATGCTATAAATCTTAAATTAGGTTGAGCCTATACATAACAAATAAATGATTAAGGCGAGCTTAGAATAAATCTATAACATCAAAAAAGGAACTAACAAATCATGCAATCATTACAAAAAGACCAGCAAAGAGAGGCTCTTTAACATGAGGATCACCCCACCCAGAGCCGAGCAGGGCATCCCCTTCAAGGGTAGGGTCCCTACGAGTAACAATAGTGGTATGTTCTCCTTCCTCCTTAACATATTCATCAGGGTCATTACGGTGGGGGGAAATAACTAGCGTGAGTCGATGAAACTTGTTTTCTTGTGGTGGATGCCACCCATATTCAGAACTCCATGGTGGAGAATTCCGGTGGTGCTAACCCACAGCGGGCGGAGAGGCCCAACTCTTTGTGCACAGAGGAAGAGGAGGTGGAGAGCCCCACCTTCCATGAGCTACTGGGGGGAGAATGGTGACGTCAAGGATAACCTTGAGATTGGTGAAGCATTCCTAGGAAAGGAAGGAGGGACGCGAGCCACTTTACACAGGGTTACCCCAATGATGAAGCAATCTTTACAGATGCTCAAGCTCCATATCAACTTTGTTAGTTTGGAATTGAATCTTCAAGAGAACATTAGATATAACCATAGACTTGATATAAATGGAAATGTAGCAATCAACAATAACATTAGAAAATAAAGTTGAATTGTGCTCTTTTCATATCCAAAACAAAATTTTCATTCTTAAAGTATGCCAAACTTGGATGTATTTCAACGACATCATAGGATTGTCATTAAGTAGGATTTGATCCCAACTGAAAGATCCAAGCTGAAAAGTGTTGAAGTCATGAATACAACTCCATGCATTTTGGGCCTTAGGCTAAAACCAAAATAAGTGCATAATAGTCTTCAAATTCCCACATAATGGGCATAAAGGATGGACCATCCCTACTTGCACTAGCCACCTCCCAATTGGGAGCCCTTGATGGAGCAAACACCACCCAAAATGAGTAAGTTTCACTTCCACACAAGTAGTCCAAACAGTTTTAAAATGTCAACCCAAAATACATAGGGAGAGCGAATGCCCCTTCGGGGGTTGAGTTTGTCAACCATTGGAAGATGAGGGGACAATCATTTGTATCTCTTATGAGCCGTATAATTCTAGAAATGGGTGTCAACATACTTTCTAGTTCTTCCACTAAGGGCGAGCATATGTGACATAGATTTTGTGAAGCATATATATGGGGATGACAACAATGATTTCTTTGTAGGATTTCTTGTCCATAGGGGACAATCTAAATTTAGATTTCACATCCACCTAAAGGAGCCAAAACCGAGTTTTTTTACAAAATAGGTCTTGCATAATGCAAATTCCGCAACTAGCGAACTTTAGGGAGTGAATCCAAGGAACCTCTGCAAGAGGAACATCATGGAAATTGATGATGGAGGATGACCACAAGGAGTGGTTGTTGATATATAACCCATATTTGAACCCATCACCATTCCATAGTAACTACGGCTTAATCTTTTCCCAAGCTTTCTAGATGCTTTTAACCACAAAGGACCCAAAAATTGTCACAAGAGTGGAGAGAGTGAGAATGTTAGCAATGCCTACCCTGTAGTGTCCCTTTTTGGACAAAAAACAACAATTTTGGATTTTTCCGTAAACATTTTTGGTAAATTTCTGAATTTTTATTTTTACATTCACATGCAACACTTAATTCTAAAAACTTAAATTATAATCTTTATATTAATCAGTTGATTACACATAAAATAAGACTGAAAACGTCAATTCATTTCTAAGTGTATCATAGCCAAACCTTAATGCGCTGAGACAATAAATTTGTGATGATACTAAACCCTTATAGCCGAATTATAACTTGTAGAATGATTGTACAACAAGGAGCATAGCTGTTCAATTGTAGATGAAGAATGGTAGTCGATAAGGTGAGACTCTCCCTCCCAAGGGGGTGATTTTTTTGCAACAGCAAAAAACAGTCCCTCACAACCCTAGTGGAGCTGTCTAGGGCATTGATCTGCCTCCCGGATGGTGCGATAGCCTTTTCTACGGCACAACAAAACCTAAACATTAGTAAAACCTGCTTGGTGGTCTAATAAATCCTCACAAAAATTATGAAAATTGATATTCACTCCCAACGAACTGAAATATGAAAATAACTTTGAGTTGTCTGCACAATTATGATCTCTAGATGGAGTCACCTCAATGGGTATAAGAGTTTTCGTACTCAAACCTACATCCGAATGGTGAGGGTTTTTATTCTCACAACTCATACCAACTATAAGGGTTTTCATCCTTATACTGGTAATTGATGAACTGGAAGGCTCAACAAATTGAAAAAATAAATTGATCATAAACTTTTAATGGATACAAATGAGAGAGAACTCTCAATATATAGACTCAATTGTCAGTGTTATAGGTTTTACAATTTTCTTTTATTTTCATTTTTTCCTTTTGTTTATTTCCAATAATAATAAAGTAATATTAAGTTGTTACTTTATTTTAATAAAATAAAAAGTCACTTAGACAACTTAAAATATTAACTTTATTATTTTTTATTTTATTTGAAAAGAGGGGACATGACAGTCCGCCTTTCCTAGAGTTTGCTTTTGCGCAATCAATACTTGAACTATACAGTAAATCTCTGGATTCCCAAATTATTCTTTCTAATTCTCATCCAAATGTGAGCACTTGAAGTTGCTTTGCTTATTGATCTTTAATTCCTTGTAAAACTTTCTCAATTGTGTCTAAATATGTATCTATAACTTCTAGCTTTCTTGGAAACTTTTCTTCATAGAGAATGATCTCTTCATTCCACTTCTGTTGCATTACTCTGATTTGATCTTCATATAAATTGTTGTTTGCATTAAGAGTTAATGCTTTTGAAGTCTTGGTTATTTCTTCAATTCCCTATATGCATGTCATTTCAGCTTCATCCGATTTACCCCAACCAACATTTGATAAGTCATCACCCTCAAGTATGGACTCTTGACCAATGATTGCATTATTTTCTTCATTCACTACATTCGTGTTACCCTAGGGCTCTACATGTATTTCATTTGAGGAAGTCTTGTGAGAGAGATGCCCAGTGCCAAGCATAAAAACTTGTGATGGAGAGGAGGAATGCAACTATGACACTCTGTTGAAGGAGGCACATGCCTTTGATGTAGAGACTAGCTAGTTTGGTTGTAAGAGCGATAATAAGAGCATCTTTAACGATGGCCCTGTTGACCATTTTTTTCCAATAGGGCAAAAATTGATCCCCTTCTGTCCCTACTGTTCTAGGCCATTTCATTTTTCAATTTTGCATGAATCTATTCATTTCTATGGACTCTGCAGAATATCTATGGACTTTGCAGGTCTAAATCTACGGACTCTGCAGGTTTTGGAATTCTACGGACTCTGCAAGTTTGGGATTTCTACGGACTCAGCAGGTTAGTCCTTTGGCGCATGAAGGATCAATTCAGAGAGTGTTGGGTTTTACAAGGCTTCTTCAGGTTCTTGTCTGAAGAAAATCAAGAAAAGTTGGCATGGTTGAACCATTGAACCAGTTCAATGCTTTGGTTCAACGCCTGGTTCAATCGCTTGGTTCATCGCCTAGTTCAATGCCTTGGTTCAATCGGCCTTAGTTCATTAAACCAGTTCAATGACAAGTTCATCGGCAAAGTTCAAGGCCTTGGTTCAGCGGTCAAAGTTCAACGTGCTGGTTCAATCATACGGTTCAATCGGGCTTAGTTCAAACACAGGGTTCATCGCTCGGTTCAATTCAGTTGGTTCAACACGTTGGTTCAACGCTTCGGTTCAATCGCTTTGGTTCAATGGCTTAGTTCAATGTTTAAGATCATCGACATCAGTTCAAAGCGGCTTCTAGTTCAATCGGATGGTTCAATGCCAAAGTTCAACGGGTTCAACGCGCTTCGTTGAATCGGTTCAATGAATTGGTTCAATCATTTGGTTCATCGGCAAGTTCAAAGGCTTGGTTCACTTGGCATCGACGCGCAACATTAAATCGTTGTACCGGTTCAACGGGTTGGCGTGCAGTCTTGAACCAATTGAGCCGTTGAACCAATTTTGGTTCAACAGATTGGTTCAATGGGTCGATTCAACAAAGTGCCCTAAAGCCAAAGGTCCAAAAGCCCTTGCGGAGGGCAGTTCAAAATCCAAATGCCCTTGCGGAGGGCAAGAAACATTCCAAGGACAGCCGAAGGTCCAAAAGCCCTTGCGGAGGGTAGAGAGAGCTTCAAAAGGCCCAAAGGAATTCGGGGAAAGGATTTTCAAAGGGGCCCGAAGGTGCAAAAAAGTCAAAGAGCCCGCGAAAAAGTCAAAGCAGCCAAAAGTATGTGGGAAAAACCCTGAAACAGAAAACCCACGGAGAAAAAGCCCGAAACAAAAGACCCAATGACTTTTACCGAGGACAGTGACGTCCCGAAAGTCATCAAATTTAAGCAGACGAACTAGCCGTTGGGTGACGGCCGCACGAACGTCAAATTTAACACAATGAAGTAGCCGTTGTTTTTGAACTGCCTAAGCGCCAAATCATGGAACTAGCCCAAGGAACGCAGCGACTTGCCAGAAGATCGCCCTCGAGGGCTGAAAGAGCAGGAAGAAGACAAGGAGCAGAAAAGACAAAGCATTCAAGTGGCGAAGGGAAGGTGAGTTATTGTAGATGAGCGACGCGACCTATTTTTCTGCAGTTGGCATTGATGAGGGGACAAACTACAGTCTGTTTTCAAAAAAGAGGTGCGGCCATGTTTTTTCATTAATGCTTGAACGCCAAAGTCAATTTTGGTGATTGTACAACATGGTTCCAGCAGTTCTTTTCTGAGAAATGACATTAGTAGCAGTGATCTTCCTCTTCCCGATGTGTTCAGCGCACATGGGCCACTTGTAGAAAACAGTGCCAAAATCTTTCCCAGGAAGCGCCAAGTTTCGCTTCCTCTTTCTATAAATTGTAAACTTCTCTTTTGAGAAGGGGGATCCGCTCTCAGCGTTAAGGCAAAACTCTGCCCAAAAATCTCTCTGGCTTGTAAGGCAGAGCTCTGCCAGAAATTTACCTTGAATCAGAACTTAGCATTTTTACCTCCATTCTGAGTTTTGCATCTTTAGTATGTGTCTATGTCCTGATTCTGTGTTAAGTCATTTTCTTAAATGCTTTTGCAGAATGATTGCAGCATGTCTGGTGCATTTTTGAGTTTCTTTTTACAAGTCTATTAGAAGTGTCCCTAAAGGAGTGTAGGTGAAGTGGATAGGCTGATGCAGTGTGTCCCAGAATGCCTCTAGTAGTTATTTCCTCCCTGTATTTCCACGGACCCCTGACCCACTAATGTAGAAGGTTTTCTCACTTCAGATGAAGTGTATAACCACTTCCTTTTGGTGAAAAGTGTATATTCGGGCTGGGTGGATCACATTTTCTGGTGTATCACCTTTTCTTTTTTAGGCTTAGGCTTTGTTTTCAGCATCTCTCTCTCCCTTTTCATCCCCCCCCCGCTTTTTACATTTTTTGTTAGCAGTAAGAGAAACCAGGGCCTAAAAGATACATCAGAGGGAGCTAGCCCTTATCTAGAGACTCTCCCCCTCCAGCTTCGCCGGTCCCATAGGCGAGAGGGGAGTTTCCATTGTTGCGTGTGGAAGGGCGAGAGCTAGGCGTCCTGACCCCAAGTGCAATCCACTGCGTCAATAGTTTCTGGCATGCCCAGTGGGACCAACTAAGACAAGTTGTGTCCAAAGAGTTGAAATTTTTTTGGTGTGTTCTTCAACCAACCAGCCTTTTGAGGCTTTTGCATCAACACCAATGGCGACACCGAGTTGAATTTGCTGGTTAAGCAGCCTAGTGCCATCAAAAATCACTTTTGTATGTATATTCCTTTGCACAAGATCATGGACCTTGTTTTCCTTCATATGACTATGATCAAGCTCAAGATTTTCAGAGAATCACCTCAAGCAGCGCTCCTAGTTGCCCTGCAACGATAAGGGAAATGGCCCTGGAATTTGAGAAGTAGACGATGGAGATTGACAGACTGGAGGAGCAGTACGGATATCAGTAGGAGCTGATGTATATAGAGAAGTGTTTGTTTAGGCAAGCATAGGCCTTGCAATTCATGGAGGAGGAGGTAGAAAAATGGAGGAATCCATTCATGCAAGGCAGTCAGCGTTGTGCACCCCCTCCTATCCTAAAGAAAGCCCCCTCTATTGCATAAAATCCTTTCTATCAGATAGCACTTGCTCACTCCAGCTCATCTGATGCATCTGCTCTCAATCCTGTGCGCCTGACTTTCCAACATCAAAGGGCATTAGAGCAACCCCCCCATGGAGATCAATCTTCTCAATTCCTTATATTGTGAATCTTGCATTGGGGGGAATACCACAAGCCAACACATCCCTCTTCTAGAGACTCTTTCGATGCATCAACAGTCTCTTCCTAGCATTCCTCAACCTCCCCAAGTTTTTCAACATGATGTGCAGATTCCAAGTTGGAGGAAGGAATGCCAGGAACCAGCCCAGAGCCTTGAAGAGGATGATGCTGGGGACCTCCAAGAGAGACTTTTTCAGGATAATCTAGCCAAGCAAATTGAAGATTTAGAGGCTAGGATGAGACTGCTCCATGAAAGAGAGATAGAACTTCCAGACCTCGTGGAAGAGCCCCAAGACCTTGGAGAAAACAAAGTTGCTGCCTGTTCACAGGAGCAAAATTCCAATTTCGAGATCCTGAACTGGTGGGAAATAGTGGAGTCATGGGGCAAGAAAGAAGAGAAGAAAGGTTTTTCTCAAAACCTTGAAGAAGATGAGGCTGCTCTTGCTCATGATGACGTTGGTGATCTCCAAGAAAGGTTCTTCCAATAAGATCTAGCCAGGAGAATTGCAGAGTTGGAGTCCAAAGAGAGATTCCTCAACGAGTGTGTGATGGACGGTTCAGACCCAACATCACATTCCATGTCTGAACACACCCCACCTACACATTTCCAAGAGAGATATTAGGCCGCACCTGATATTGATGAAGTGCTGGCCAAGTGGAAGGAGGAGAATCATTCGATTCTAGCTCAAGGACTGCCTCCTCTTCCACATGGTTTTCCCACTTCACCCCTTCTCAAGGAAGACCCTGTTCTGCAGGAGGCGAGTGAGGAGCAGAAGATCCAAGCTGCAGTTTTCTAAGGGGCTATCATGAGCGACAACAAAGGCGAAATCATCATGGAGGCTCCCTGTGAAGACATCATCAGCAATGGAGAAGATGCAGGTCTTAAATACATGCAGATGTTCCAGCAATATGAAGAGGAACATAAGCATGGTAAGCTCTCTCCTCCTTTGTTTGATGAAATTTCTTGTTGCTTCGATGAGGAGGACGACTATGTCGAGGAGCTAGAGTTAGAGGAAGATCAGGATGATATCTTTGAAAATCTAGAGATCCTGATCTTTGAGGAGGAAAAGGAGAGGTTTGTCTTCCTTGAAGAAAGCCTTGAAGAAGAAAGCTTTGAACAGAGAGGTGATGTTCTGCGGGATGAGCAATCATTTTGTGAGTCAATTTCAGACATCACCACAGTCACCCTTCTTCAAGAAGGCCAAAAGGAAGCAGAGGATGAGTCTGACAGAGTCTGCAATGAAGTAGAAGGAAACGGGTCAGACCATGATGCACTGCAAGGGAGCTATACATGTCAAAGGGCTAACGGTGATAAGCCAATAGCCACTGATTTTTTGGTGAAATGCACCAGTATGAAGGACTAGCATTCAACAAGCTTCCAGGAACAAGCAGAGTACACATATGTTGGAAGCATGTTTGAATCTGATCCACTCGGATACTAGCCAACTCAGGGGACAGGCAAGGGGAGCAGGGCACCAACTCTCTTTTTCATTCAGCTACTTGCCTGGCACCATAAGTCTTCTTGCCATGAAGGGGACTTAAGAAATTTCCCCTTTGATCCAGGAGGGGGGCGAACATTCCTGGTTAGTTGTATATAGTAGTTTGCTTTCAGTTTCTTTCCTGCTTTCCCTAAGTGCAGTTTGCACAAGTAGTGTTTTTAGCCTTGTGTGTTTCCCTTTGCATGTGGGGTAAAAAGCTTCATGTTTGATTTTTGGATCTTTGGGGCTGTTGCTAACCTTTGTTCAAGCTGCATCTGACTTCGTGCCCAATGGACTGCAAGGCAACTGGTCTTTAAGCATAGCATGCATGCTTCCCCTGGGAGTCACCAATTTGTTGACCATTTTTTGCCAAACAGGCCAAAAATCGGTCCCCTTCTGTCCTTGCTGTTCTAGGCCATTTCATTTTTCAATTTTGCATGAATCTGTTCATTTCTACGGACTCTGGAGGTCTAAATCTGCAAACTCTGTAGGTTTTGGATTTCTACGGACTCTGTAGGTTTTATATTTCTACGGACTCTTCAGGTTTTGGATTTCTACGGACTCTGCAGGTTTGGGATTTCTATGGACTCAACAGGTTAGTCCTTTGGCGCATGAAGGATCAGTTTAGAGAGTGCTGGGTTTTACAAGGCTTCTTCGGGCTCTTGTCTGAAGAAAATCAAGAAAAGTTGGCATGGTTGAACCATTGAACCAGTTCAATGCTTTGGTTCAACGCCTAGTTCAATCGCTTGGTTCATCGCCTAGTTCAATGCCTTGGTTCAATCGGCCTTAGTTCATTGAACCAGTTTAATGACAAGTTCATTGGCAAAGTTCAAGGCCTTGTTTCAGCGATCAAATTTCAACGCGTTGGTTCAACCATTGGTTCAATCATACGGTTCAATCGGGCTTAGTTCAAATGTAGGGTTTATTGCTCGAAACTATTCAGTTGGTTCAACGCTTCGGTTCAATCGCTTTGATTCAATGGCTTAGTTCAACGTTTAAGATCAACGACATCAGTTCAAAGCGGCTTCTAGTTCAATTGAACGGTTCAATGCCAAAGTTCAACGGGCTCGGCGCGCTTCGTTGAACCGGTTCAACGAATTGGTTCAATCATTTGGTTCATCGACAAGTTCAAAGACTTGGTTCACTTGGCATCGGCGTGCAACGTTGAACCGTTGAACTGGTTCAACGAGTTGGTTCAACGGGTTGGCGCGCAGTCTTGAACCAATTGAACCGTTGAACCAATTTTGGTTCAACGGATTGGTTCAATGGGTCGGTTCAACAAAGCGCCCTAAAGCCAAAGGTCCAAAAGCCCTTGCAGAGGGCAGTTCAAAATCCAAATGCCCTTGCGGAGGGTAGAGAGAGCTTCAAAATTCGGGGAAAGGATTTTCAAAGGGGCCTGAAGGTGCAGAAAAGTCAAAGAGCCCGCAAAAAAGTCAAAGCGGCCAATTCCCGCAGACTTTTTGTTCGCTGGAAAAAGCCCGAAACAAAAAACCCACGGGGAAAAAGCCTGAAACAAAAAACCCGATGACTTTTGTCGAGGATGGTGACATCCCGAAAGCCGTCAAATTTAAGCAGACGAACTAGCTGTTGGGTGACGGTCGTGCGAACGTCAAATTTAACACAATGAAGTAGTCGTTGTTTTTGAACTGCCTGAGCGCCAAATCATGGAACTAGCCAAGGAACGGAACGACCTGCCAGAAGATCGCCCCCAAGGGCTGAAAGAGCAGGGAGAAGACAAGGAGCAGAAAAGACAAAACATTCAAGGGGTGAAGGGAAGGTGAGTTATTGCAGATGAGCAGCGCAACCTATTTTTCTGCAGTTGGCATTGATGAGGGGACAAACTGCAGTTTGTTTGTAGAAAAGAGGTGCGGCCATGTTTTTTCATTAATTCTTGAACGCCAAAGTCAATTTTGGCAATTATACAACATGGTTCCAGCAAGGCTGTTCTGAGAAATGACATTAGTAGCAGTGATCTTCCTCTTCCCGATGTGTTCAGTGCACATGGGCCACTCGCAGAAAAGAGCACCGAAATCTTTCCCAGGAAGCGCCAAGTTTCGCTTCCTCTTTCTATAAATTGTAAACTTCTCTTTTGAGAAGGGGGATCTGCTCTCAGCGTTAGGGCAAAACTCTGCCCAAAAATCTCTGGCAAAACTCTGCCCAAAAATCTCTCGGGCTTGTAAGACATAATTCTGCCAGAATTTTACCTTTAATTAGAACTTAGCATTTTTACTTCCATTTTGAGTTTTGCATCTTTAGTATGTGTCTATGTCCTGATTCTGTGTTAAGTCATTTTCTTAAATGCTTTTGCAGAATGATTTCAGCGTGTCTAGTGCATTTTTAAGTTTCCTTTTATGGGTCTGTCAGAAGTGTCTCTAGAGTGTAGGTGAAGTGGACAGGCTGCTGCAGTGTGTCCCAGAACGCCTCTAGTAGTTATTTCCTCTCTGTATCTCCACGGACCCCTGACCCACTGATGCAGAAGGTTTTCTCACTTCAGATGAATTGTATAGGCGCTTCTTTTTGGTGAAAAGTGTATATTTGCGATGGGTGGATCACATTTTCTGGTGTATCACCTTTTCTTTTTTAGGCTTAGGCTTTGTTTTCAGCATCTCTTTCTCCCTTTTCATCCCCCTCGCTTTTTACATTTTTTGTTAGCAGTAGGAGAAACCAGGGCCTAAAAGATACATCAGAGGGAGCTAGCCCTTATCTAGAGACTCTCCCCTCCAGCGTCGCCGGTCCCATAGGCGAGAGGGGAGTTTCCATTGTTGCGTGTGGAAGGGCAGGAGCTAGGCGTCTGCCCCCGGGTGCAATCCACTACTTCAACAAGCCCCTCATAGAGTTCTATCCCTTAGAGGTGAAGGAGAAGGCACATGACAAACTATACAAAGGGTATTGACACAATGATCTAATAAAATCTAGGAATGGTTCACCTCCAACATCATCTTTTGATCTACACATGAATATGCATAAACACATTTGATATCACCATAACTCTTTTATAAATAAAGAACTACTAATTAGTAAAAATAATATCACTACTTTTTCCCAGATTAAAAAAAAATCGTTAAAATAATATATATTTAATTATACATTATAACAATTAAAAAACTTTGATTATGTGAAAAAGTATTTAATCTATTAATAAAATTTCTTGACTTTAAAAAAATATTAATTTTGATTTTGAACAAATTGAACCAAATAGACACCCTTTAAACCCTAACATTAAACCTGAAGAATCCATTTTTTTTTAATTCATTGAAAAGAGCCGGATCCAAAACGCCAATATTTATTTATGTCTCCTGCGCCTGTTATGCCATCTCGTACGCTATACTATACTAGTAGTTATGAAAAGTCACAGAGAAAGTCCTGACCTTTAAAAATACAACAAACAAACACAATAAGCGAATCGAACCAACCACCACCTGACAACAAAACCCCGCGGAAAGGACCTGGCCCACCAGACGTCCAACACACTCCGCGCGCTCCATGTGCCGCTTTGACATACAGGTTCGAACCTCTCACAGGATTCATATTTACCATTTAAACAACATAAAGGAAACCCACACCGCATTGGCACTCCTGCCTCCTCTTTTTTTTATTGGTTTCAGCCGCAGGGGATCGAACCGGCGACCTGGTGAGGACCGAAAATGGTGAAGATCTGCTGCATCGGTGCAGGCTACGTGGGCGGGCCGACGATGGCCATGATAGCGCTCAAGTGCCCCGAGATCGAGGTCGTGGTGGTCGACATTTCTGTGTCGCGCATCAACGCCTGGAACAGCGAGCGCCTCCCCATATTTGAACCCGGGTTGGACGATGTCGTGAAGGCCTGCCGTGGCCGCAATTTGTTCTTCAGCTCCGACGTCGAGAAACACGTGGCGGACGCAGAGATCGTGTTTGTTTCAGTGAACACGCCGACGAAAACCCGCGGCCTCGGCGCCGGCAAGGCCGCCGACTTGACGTACTGGGAGTCCGCGGCGCGCATGATCGCCGACGTGTCGAAGTCGGACAAGATCGTGGTGGAGAAATCGACGGTGCCTGTTAAGACGGCGGAGGCGATTGAAAAGATTTTGACGCACAACAACAAGGGGATCCACTTTCAGGTACGAGATCAGTAACCTAATTGGACTGTCATGGGGGCGACGCTAAGAGAATCAAGGAGATCATAAACATGAAACTTTTTTAATTTACTTTTGTTTTTTGTAATTTTTTTCCTTTCATCTTGGCCGAGACAAATTAAGGACCATTACGTAAAGATTAGCATGAAATGAACGGAAGATGTAGATTTTAACGTCGTCTAGGAGACAAAAGGGTGTATAAAATTACACTGAAACATCGGAAAATAATGTACGTTACATAGCCTTTGCTACTTATGTAAGCTGTACAAGCCCTTTTTGAAACAATATTATTGTTTTTTTAAATGCAGGATCGGGGTATTTTTTATGTGGTTATTTTTGACCAATTGGCTACTTTCTGACCTAAAAAAATTAAATTTTAAATTTGCCAATCAGCGAAATTTGAAAAATATTTTCCAAACTTTCATGTACTTAATGTTTTAAAAGACAAGGTTTTCAGAGTCCATACTATTATTAAACAAGTGTTTGCAAATAAATGTGTAATTTTGGTTTTGAGATTAGTTTCTTCATAATATATTAATGTATAGGGTTTTTTTGGGAATTAACTGTGTAATAAATTTAATTTTCAAATATTGGGAATCTCACTATTGAATCTATTTTTAGGGAAGAGAAAATTGAAGCCAATATTTAGAATCACTCTTTGGATCTATTATGGAATATGACGATTACCTGAATATGAACCAACTTAAATAATTTTTTTTTTACATTTTTAAAACCTTGTTTATAGTTTTTAAATTTTCATATTCTTTTTAAATTTTAAAATATTTGTTTGCAATTAAAATATTAGGCACTCTTATTGTATAATCCTCAGATTCTTTTCATTTTTTGTTGCATTTTCTTTACTTTATTAGAGTCTCATGTGTACTTTTCAGCACCTTCTTATTTAGGCATTTCTATTGTATATCAGCTCCTTTTTTTTTTTCCGCTACATTTTCTTTAGGCACTCCTATTGTATACTTTCCAACTCCTTTTCATTTTCAGTTGAATTTTCTTTATGCCCTCCTATTGTATACTTTTCAGCTCCTTTTCATTTTCCGTTGCTTTTTTGTTATACACTCCTATTGTATAATTTTCAGCTTCTATTCTCTTTCTGCTTTATTTTGTTTAGTTTATTAGAGATGCACTAAGCACTTCTATTGTATACCTTTCAGGTCCTCTTCATTTTCCACTATGTTTTATTTACTTTAGTAGGGTTGCACTGACTCACTAAGCACTCCTTATGTATGCTTTTCTGCTTCTTTTCATTGATTTGCCATTCTTTGGCCCCTTGTGACGATCTATATCTAAATTAACTTAAATTGAATTTCAGATCCTGTCAAACCCGGAGTTTCTTGCTGAGGGGACTGCCATGGATGACCTTATGCAGCCGGATAGAGTCCTTATCGGTGGCCGAGAAACTGCTGAGGGGCAGAAGGCAGTTTCGGCTTTAGCAGCAGTTTATGCCCACTGGGTCCCACATGACCGCATCATTACAATGAATCTCTGGTCTGCTGAGCTGTCCAAGCTGGCGGCCAATGCCTTCCTGGCTCAGCGGATCTCGTCAGTTAATGCCATGTCAGCACTTTGTGAGGCAACTGGTGCTGATGTGGCAGAGGTTGCGTATGCTGTAGGCAAGGACTCACGCATCGGCCCCAGGTTCTTGAATTCTAGCGTGGGTTTTGGAGGCTCCTGCTTTCAGAAAGATATTTTGAACCTGGTCTACATCTGTGAATGCAATGGCTTGGCAGAGGTTGCACACTACTGGAAACAGGTAAGGACATTTTTTTTTATGGGCTATTTTTCGTCAATTGGTTAAATTTTTTATGAAATTTTCATAAATAATGTTTTTCAACAACATTCCTGTATGTTATATATATATCTTTGAGAATCCCATATCTGTTATGTTTTAAATTTTCTTGAGTAAAGTTTATCGAAATGGTGAAAGCGCATTTCCATGTATTTAAGTCGAGTTGTATTGTCAAGTGTTCCCTTCAATTATCTTTAACTTCTAGAAGTTGTAGATCCTTGTTGGGGAGATTAAGACTCTGGCTATAACCCCTTTCATGGTTTGAGCTTTGGGGTGTCATCCATACTAATCGTAAGAATATACATGTATTAATAGTAGATCCTATGTTTTTTCTTAGAATTTTCGTAGGATTAGTCAATGGGAAGGCTAAAATTACGCACTACTAGAAACAGGTTATGTATAATTTATGTGCTATTTTTTTTTTTCACTTAGCTAAATTTGCACAAACTTTTCAAAAATTAAATGTCAACTTTACTAGATCAGGACTCTGGCTATAACCTCATTAATGATTTGAACTTTGGGGTGTCATCCATGGACCATACTCATAGTAAGAATATACATTATTAATAGTAGGTCCTATGTATTTTCATAGGATTATTCAATGGGAAGGCTGAAATTACACACTACTAATAACAGGTGAGTGTATAATATGTGCTATTTTTTTTTCACTTGGCTAAATTTGCACAAAATTTTCACAAATTAGATGTCAACTGATAGATGAAAAAAAAATTGAAAATTTCTGTCGTTAGACCTGTGAGGTCCAATTGTGTGTTATGTTTTCTGGTATAAAGTGTATCTAAAGGGCGAGTGCATTTTTCTGTCTATGTCAAGTTTTATTTTCAACTCAGTTGTCTGTTCCCCAAGTCCTATTAGTTCTCATCCAGACGGGTGAAATTGCCAACATTTTTTCAAGTTTCCATACAATTTGTTTTTAGGCAAACAGTTTTTCATTCAAATAGCCAAAATATGCATGTATTAATGGTAAATCCTATGTTTTACTAAAGAATTTTCTTAGAATTACGCAATGGGCTGACTGAAGTTGCAAACACTGGAAACAGGTTGTGCACATCAATGACTACCAGAAATCAAGATTTGTGAACAGGGTAGTTTCATCCATGTTCAATACTGTTGCTGGTAAGAAGATAGCAATTTTGGGATTTGCCTTCAAGAAGGACACAGGGGACACAAGAGAAACTGCTGCCATTGATGTGTGCCATGGCTTATTGGGTGACAAGGCACAGTTGAGCATCTATGATCCACAGGTGACAGAGGATCAGATCAGGAGGGACTTGGCGATGAACAAGTTTGATTGGGATCACCCACAGCATCTGGTCCCTAGCAGCCCCACTGCTTCCAAGCAGGTGAATGTTGTGTGGGATGCATATGAGGCTACTAGGAATGCTCATGGGATCTGCATCATGACTGAGTGGGATGAATTCAAGGGACTGGATTATGGTAGGATCTATGAGAACATGGTAAAGCCTGCTTTTGTGTTTGATGGGCGCAATGTGGTCAATGTTGAGGAGATGAGGAAGATTGGGTTTATTGTGTACTCTGTTGGAAAGCCTCTGGATCCATGGATCAAGGATCTCCCTGCTGCTGCACCTTCAATTTAGAGAGATTCAGAGGTGGCCTGATTGGTGCTTGACCTAGTTTAGATTCTTACAAGTTCTGCTAAATCTCCTATGGTATTTATTTTCTTGCTTCTTGGTCTGATTTATTATTCTGCCCAGTTTATAGTTAACTTATCCTTTCTTTAATTTCTATGCTTCAAAAATAGACACCTAATAAGTGTGGGGCGACATTTGAACCATGAGCCTTGCTAGCCCAAAACTAAATCTTTGGAGATCATGTATTAAGCGAGAAGTTTTGTCCTATCATGGGAAGAAGCAATACTAATCAAATGCCAGAACATTTCCTTTGGAATTCAAGTATTTTCTGAAGAATCTGAGGAATTTCTAAATCAGAAACGACTAGTTGTGTTATGGTTGTCCTTGTTTACTTTGCACATAAGATACGTGTATAGAGTGGTTGTGTTTTCAAAATCAAGGGAAAATTATGATTATGACTTTCTGATTAAGGGAAGAGGCAATGCTAATGAAGAGCTGGAGCAGTTTCTTTTGTAATACATTGGCAGTTTGTGATACTTTCATGCTCCTTATTGCTCTCGATGCATGAGATGTGACTGTTGAAATTCAATCTATCTGCAAAATTAGAGGTAAATAGTCATGCTGTCAAACAATATTGGAAAAATGGCTCTGCTTTTGAGCTTCTGTAACAGAATAATTTATGATGGTGACAACTCTTGGCCTTCTATGGTTTTAATTATTTGCATACATATGACAGAATTGACTTTGAACTTTGTAGTGCTATTGCGATCTAGTTCTCTTCTTGTCACTCAACCATATAACATGCACTTTTATGCTTAGAATGTGGGCACCTCATATGTCTGCAGTAGCATTTGAGATGTGTCTCAACAGTGCAAAATCAAAGCAATATCTTTAGAATTAAAATATTTTGAGTTTGTGTTTATTCTCCTTACGTAGAAGAGGCTCACCTTTTTTATTTAAAAGGAAGCTTTAAATTTCATCTCTATGCATAGAACAAAGGCAAATAATGTGTGGCATTTGGGCCCAGGACTTAGAAGGCAAAAGAATGTCTTTGGAATTAAAATATTTGCTCAGGAGTTTGAGGAAAATTTGTAATGGAAAAAACAATGGTATTGAGTTAGTTGTATTGAATAAGCTCCTATTGTAGATAACATTCCCTTGCATCAAGGAACGAGGCATGTAGCTCACTTTTTTCTCTTTGAAAAGCATCTTCAGATATGATTTCTAGGTTCAGGATAGGCATCTATTAAGAAGTGTGGGATAGGGTAGCATTTGACCCGCTAGTGTCACCAGCTCAAAGTTGAAGTCAGATTTTGGTATTCAAATATTTGCGAGTTCAAAGAAAATTCTGAACTGAAAAATGATAGTGCTAATTACTCGTCTTTGTTTATTTTGCATAAACTCTGGTTGAGGAGTAATTTTTGATGTATTGATGGAACATGCAATTGTAGTCAAGATCCAGAGCAGTATCTTTCATACTTTATTACTGCATTTGCATTCTTTGATACCTTTATAGGCCTCATTTCTCGACGTGATCGAACTATGACAGTTGAAATCCACTTCACTTCACTTCATTTCCATGCATAGAACATTGATGCCTAATAAATGTGGGGTGCTGTTTGAGCCCTCAATCTCACCAGCTCAAAATCAAAATCAAAATGTTGCTGAGAAGTTTAAAACAAATTCTGAATGGAAAAGTTATACTTGTGATTCGGTTGTCTTTGTGTTTGATGGGTGCAATGTAGTCAAAGCTGAGGAAAATTGGGTTTATCATCTATTCTGTTGGGAAGTCCCCTGGATCCATCTTCAGCTTAGAGAGATGCAGGGGAGGGCTAATTGCTTCTTGACCTAGTTTATATTGCGACAATTTCTGCTGAGTTTCCCATGCTATTTCTATTCTTGCTTTTTGGTCTGATTTTTCATTCTATGGGGCATAATATATTTTTTTAATTATTTTGTTTCTATGCTTAGAACAAGGACGTAATAAGTGTGGTGTAGCATGTGGCCCACTAGTCTCACCAGCTCAATACAAAACCAATTTTTTGGAATTCAATTATTTGCCAAGGAGCTGGAAATTCTGAACTGAAAAGTGATAGCTGCTAATTGGTTGTTTTTGTTTATTTTACATAAACTCCTTATGCAAAGTAGTTTTATTTATAGCAAAGGAGGGATTGCAACTCAAGAGCCAGAGCAGTTTCATTTATGTTGCATTTGAATTCTTTATTTTCTGGACCTTATTGTTCCACATGGTGGAGATGTGATGCTCTGATCTGCTACTTTCTGCTGGATATAGGTTCACCTTTGTCACTTTCAAAAAGCATCTTTGCAAATCATTTGTATGCTCCAAACATAAGCACCTAACAAGTGCGGGTTGGCATTTTTGGCTACAAATCTTGCCAGCTGAAGATCAAAACCATATCTTTGCATATAAGTATATTTCGATTTTGAGCAAAATTTCAAGTTACCATTATTTTTGCATATTATCTCCATTCTCATTGTGTAGAGGAGTTTCTGTTAAATCCACTCAAGAGGCATGTAGTTTATTTTATCTTTGGAAAGCATTTTCAAAGTTCAGTAATTTCAGTTCTATGCTTAGAACAAGGGCAACTAATAGGTGCGGGGTAGAATTCGAGTCTTGAATTTTACCCAAAACAAAAGGCTTTTGAGTTCAAATATTTTAATTCTTTGATACATTCATGGCCTTTATTACTATACATAGTTGAGAGATTGATAATTATACGAAAATGAGTAAGATAATGGACCTGGGTCAGGATACTAGAGAACAGTAATTGCCACCAAAGTTGGAGTCTGAAATTGGCTACATCAATTATAACAATATAAATTATTCACCCAACTGTAGAAAAATGGTTACAAGGAGATTGATTCATTTCTATGCTGTTGGGAGAGTATTTCAAATAAAAATAATTTTATTTGTTGAATTATGTTGTTTATGAACGTCTTTATGGAACATTTCTTTTACAATATTGGCTTTCCTAAGTATTTTTTAACGGACTTAAAAAGCATATTAACATTTCATAGCTATTCTTTAGAACATGGGCATGTTCTAAGCAAATATCAACTGAAAAATCATTTCGTTCATGTTTTTATTGTTTGTAAAATAATTTTATTATGTTATTGTTTGAAAGTGAGTTGATCAAATGAAAACATACAAATGGTTTACCCGAGTGTTAAAAATGGTTTCGAGTTGAGTACGATCAAATTCTCATTGTAATTGCTGTGAAATATAAAAGCACCTATGCACATGCAACCATGGTTGCTGTAAATGATTGTGTGGAGAAGATTCCTTGACAAAATTGAATCTGTAGGCAGCTTTTAACTAAATTGAAGACACTGTTAGAAAGCTATTTTCATGCACGGCTTTCAGATACCATACAGTATGGAAGGCAAAGTGCCATATGAAATATTCATTGCAATGCACTTATATGCTATGGTCCAATATTCTTCACAGTTCTATCATTTTTATCGAAATTATTGTTTTCATTTATATGTGCCTATTACTTATGCCAAAAAGGGTCATCTGGTAATCACACGTTTAGCAAAGTTGGTCTTGTAATACCTGAATTTTTATTGTCATGCGTTGCTTCTTTCTTTAAAAAACAAATTTTCCTATACATTGTTGTTTTAATATACATTTCCTGCAGCTCCCACTTCTTTGATTTCCCCCAGTTTTTGACTTTTCTCGCTTCAAAAAATTCTTTTAACTATCTTGTAAATAACCCCATGGAAACCTTTCACCTGCAGGCTGAGTTATTGTCAAGACATTGGAGCCCCCTTGCCATATCTGTTGTGATCAAATGAGATTTTAATCAGACTGGCAGTGGGGGATTCCAGACTAGTGTATTAAACAAATTTTTGACTCTAAGAATATCATGTTCCTTTTTCTAGTGTTTCTGTTATTGTCAAGACATTGGAGCCCCCTTGCCATATCTGTTGTGATCAAATGAGATTTTAATCAGACTGGCAGTGGGGGATTCCAGACTAGTGTATTAAACAAATTTTTGACTCTAAGAATATCATGTTCCTGTTTCTAGTGTTTTTCTTTAGTTTGCATATTATTAACAAGATTTAGTTGTACTTTGATGCTTTATGGGTGGATTAACAAGGTTTGGTTTACTTTTGAGCTTTGGTCAGTGGGGTTTTGCATTAAAAACTGTCTAGTTTGGCCATGACTTGAAAAACAATATTTACCTTTACTTTTATTTGTTATTCAAGTCATTTGATTTTGACTAGTACGCGATATGAGGGATGTGTTACTTCAACATCCCTAACTACATTCATGAGTTGATCTGCATTGATGAAACAAATGGTTAGCTTTCTTTGCACAATGATTTGGGTGAATGCAAGTCTGCACTGTCAAAGTGGTGGAAAGCGAATCATTGTGACGGTGGTGTGTCAGTCCCAAGTTTATGTGGATTGTGGGCACGTGTCCGTGCAAGCGTCGTGCGGGTGTTTGTTAGCAGTTTTGTTGGTCTTAGTTTTCATGAAGTAGGGGTTGGGTTCTCCTAGGCAGAGAGTAATCAGACTTTGGGACGGAATTGTCCATTGTAATCATTCAAGTGGTTCCGAGCATTATCGACTGAGCCCGACTCAGTGGTTGTTGTGTATGTTGGCTAGTTGATTTGTTTATTATACTTTGGACTGGATGCTCTGAAGAGTTAATAAAATACATGTTACTCCCAATTTCTTGCATTGTGTGAATGCTCATGTGTGTTTGAGTCGATTTCCCGATCTTTGCAAGTGTGTGTTTTTCTTTCCGTTGTTAATCCTTTATTATACAAGTTGTTCACTATGTTTGTGGGTGTACTTGTGCAGGTAAACACTGAAGGTGTAGTTTGTAGTTCTTGTAGAAATCTGTCACAACGAGGGATTTGGGTTCGGACAAGCAATGCTGCACGGGTGGTCAACGTTGGAGGGTTGGCCCCATGACAGTTGGTATCAGAGCACACGGTTTGTGTTTTGTAGGATTGTGTTTGCTTAAGTTAAACAGTCTTGTGCCTTCCCCTATCGAGTCAGTCGAGTGTTGTGTTTGGTTGTGTTTGAGTCAGTATGACAGGGGATCTGTCTAGGGCGTTGCTCAAGAAAGCGGCAGGCAGGGGTCGAGAGTAGGGTGAGGGCAAAGGTGAAGGTGGTGGCAGTTGTCATGGCGGTAAGTCAAAAGTTGCTGCAGTGGGTGAAGGCCTTGTTGAGCGAGTTGGTGCCCAGTTCAAATTGATTGGGGACCATGTGGGTACAAGATTCAACGAGCTTGAAGAGAAAGTGACTACCATGCGGTAAACAATCATGGAACTTACTGGAAGGTTGGAGAAGGGCTTGGTGTTCCAAACGGAGTTATAGGATGAAGTGGCTTTGTACTGATCATTGGTATCGAGTTTGGTGAAAACATCAAGGTTCAGTTCTTCTACAGTGTTGTAGCAAACCATTTCTTGACTTTTAGAGATGGGTTTTCATCCAGAAACACCTTGGCCCTTTGTGCATCCATGTGGGGAGACATTGGTAAGGGGTCGAGTAAGTCTTCAGGGAAGCCAGTGGGTGACCAGGGAAGGAAGGCTACTCTGGTGTCGTTAGAGGGATCTTGTAAGTCTTGGAGCACTTCCATGGGTGGTAAGAAGAAGTCACTAGTTGGAGAGTCAAGCGGGAAGCAATGCCGTTTGAAGTGTTGGATGTGTGGTGGGAGTCACTACAACCGAGATTGTTCGAAGCGGTAGGGGGTGTTTGCAGTTCAGAAGGAGGATCTGGATGAACAGTGTGAGCAGACGATGTGTGTGCTCATGGGAGCTCAATGCTAGGTAAGGCTTGGGTTCGGAGGTGGTTGTAACTTGTTGGGGTTGATTATTGTGGAGTGGGGTGATCCGTGTTTGAAAACCTCTTCTCGTGGACTCGGTTGGTCCTGCAATTGGAAGTCAACGAGTTAGCCTTGGAAACCTGGCCTCTAGACCTCCGGGGGTTCAAGTAGGTTTAGAGTAGTTACAAGCCATCCGTGTTGTGCTGAGACAGGGTTTACACAAATTGGGTAAGGTGACAGTTTTTCCCCATCTTGGAGTTCTTTTGTGTCAGATCTGTTGCAGATGTGCGTGGTGAAGATTGTGCAGAGGAGTGGGAGTGGGAAGATGAAAGGGGTGTTGGGTTGAGTATGCAAAATAGTGCAAGAATTGGCAAGGAGTCGGTGGATCTTGTATTGCTTGTTGGCAGTTGGGATGTTGAAGGGGAGCAGTAGGGTCTTTTTCCCTTTTTATGTGAGGGGGGTTCTTCACAGCCATGAAGTGTGCTCAAAGGAAACATCATCTTGTTGTGTCACAGAGAAGATAATTGATCAAGTGCATCGCGTTGGTTTCAGAGGAGAGTTCTTAGGAAGAACTATGTTCGTATTGTTGGGCATGGGGTGTTTGATCTGAAGAGTTCTCTTCCCCTGTTATACTCTTGTTTTGGAGTTTTAGTACTATTTTGGGAGAAAGTTTGATGGGGTCACTTAGCCTTTGCTGGGTTTGCAGAGTCTTGAAGATGTGGGTCATCAGGAGCCGTTTTCCTCCACCCCAAGTTTGGGGGTTGGCAAGATTAGGGTGATCTTGTGAAGCTGCATTGGTTTGGTGTGGCTTGTGTAGGCAAGCTTGTCTACGTGCCGAAGTTGCCAGAGATTCAGTTTGTTCTCAATTTGTGACCAGTTGGATACCTTAGTCGCTGATGAAGCCGAACTAGCGATGGTTCCCGCCTAAGCGCCCTTCTGTGTATGTGATGGGTTAAACCAGAGTGGTAGTTGGAGCAGTTTGTTGAGGTGAAGACAATGGGTTACTTGGGAATTTGAAGCGGAGGGAGTTTCTAGTGGTGTTGAAATGGAGTTTTTCAGCAAACCGGGAGTAGGGGGAAGCCCTCAAAGTTAAGGTCATGAAGTTTGGCCTTGGTCTCTTAACTCTGGATGGACCTTGAATAGGGGATGTGTTTATCTCTTGGCTTTGGGTTTGAAAAGGAGACGTGTTAATCTCGACTCTGAATGGAGCTTGAAAAAGGGATGTGTTTATCTCTTGGCTTTGGGTTTGAAAAGGAGGCGTGTTAATCTCTTGACTCTGAATGGAGCTTGGAAAGGGGATGTGTTTATCTCTTAGCTTTGGGTCCGAAAAAGGGGATGTGTTGGTCTCTTGACTCTAAAGGGAGCTTGAAAAGGGGATGTGGTTATTTCTTAGCTTTGGGTCTGAAAAGGGGACGTGGGGGTCTCTTGACTCTGGATTTTGGATAGACCCTGGAAAGGGGTGTGTTGGCCTCTTGGCTTGGATTGGGTTTGAAGAAGGGACATGCGAATCTTTTGGCTCTGGGTTGAGTCTGAATAGAATATTGCCTCATGGATCCCTGCCAGTGGAGTCGTGTCGGCACCGAGGATGTCGCCGACTTTTAAGTGGGGGAGTTTATGAGGGATGTGTTGCTTCAATATCCCTAACTACATTCATGAGTTGATCTGCATTGATCAAACGAATAGTTAGCTTTCTTTGCACAGTGATTTGGGTGAATGCAAGTCTGAACTGTCAAAGTGGTGAAAAGCAAATCATTGTGAAGCTGGTGTGTCAGTCCCAAGTTTATGTGGACCATGGGCACGTGTCCGTGCAAGCGTCGTGCGGGTGTTTGTGAGTAGTTCTATTGGTCTCAGATTTCGTGAAGTAGGCATTGGATTGTCCTAGGCAGAGAGTAATCAGAGCTTGGGAGGGAATTGTTCATTGTAATCATTCGAGTGGTTTCGAGCATTATCCGCTGAGTCCGACTCAATGGTTATGTATGTTGGCTAGTTGCCCTGTTTATTGTACTTTGGACCGGATTGCCCTAAAGAGATAATAAAATACATGTGACTCCTAGTTTCTTGCATTGTGTGAGTGCTCATGTGTGATTGAGTCGATTCCCCGATCTTTGCAAGTGTGTGTTTTTCTTTCCACTGTGAATCCTTTATTGTACAAGTCCACTGTGTTTGTGGGTGTACTTGTGCAGGTAAACACTGAAGGCGTAGTTCGTAGTTCTTGTAGAATCCTGTCGCAACGAGGGATTCAGGGTCGGACAAGCAGTGCTGCATGGGCGGTTAGCTCCGAAGGGCTGGCCCCGTGACATGCGGGATGAGGGGCTAGTGTTAGGGAGTTGGGCCATGACTAAAATTTGGGTTAGTATGGTAAGCTCCCTAGGACTTATGGCTGGGCTCGACCCTCATGCCAAGTTATTTCTTTCTTTGATGAAGATGAAATTTAGTTTATATTTATTTCTTAGGCATTCAAAAAAGGGAGTAAATTTATAATTTATTTGACATAAGATCGAACTTAGGGTCATATGCAGTCCATAGTTGACGAGTTTTTGTAAAATCAGAGTATTTTATCTTTTAAGTTTCCACATAGCAATAACCAATACACGTCTACAACTTTGAATGCTCTCTATTTAGGGATGATGGTTTATGCATATATAAATCTCACGATTTGGTATTGTATGTGACAAGAAAGAAGCCCAACATAAGGTGATATTTCATTAATTTAGATAGAGCACTTTCAAGTAAATAATGAGAGATTTTTTTTTAACCCATGTTCTAAAAGATGGCAGGAAAAAGCATAAAATCTGATGACATATAGCCCAAATATTTTAATGGGGATCAACCATTCCTTAGGTCAACTATGAAGCATAATAGTTTCTTCTCAATTATGTTTTGAGAGTAAGATTTTAAGTGTGTAGTGGGCAACTTACTGCATAGTATTAAGAGGAATAAGAAAGATTTTAAGTGTGTAATGGGCAAGTTACTGCATAGTATTAAGAGGAATAAGAAAGAGTTTAAGTGTGAAGTGGGCAAGGTATTGCATAATGCATTAAGAGGATTATTTGGTGCAGATTATTGAAGACAAAAATGCATTTTACAAATGGTGTAGATTTATTACCATGTGTGTAGAGAAATAAATTTGCATAGAGAAATTGTTAGAAAACCACACACTCTACAACTATGTAAAATTAATATAAAGTAATTATAGAGATAATTAAACGAACAAGTTCTCAACATGTATGAGACAAAATATAAGATTTACGTGGTAAAACCTTAACAAGCTAAAGAAATATCTATGATGCAAGCTATCAAGCTTTATTAATTCTAAGACGAATAGATTACATATGAACTCGTTGTGTAGATTATATATAGACTCCACAAAGATAAATATGCTTAATTGACAAAACATCATTAGCATTCCTCCTAAAACTAGAGTGGAAAAATGCCAATATGACTTTCCTTTTAAAAATAGAATCCGAAAGGATTCGTCTTCCTAGAAATAGGGGTTTAATTCCTTGATTTCATACCTCTGTGACAATAGGGGCGTTGCTCACCTACACTTTATAAAAAACTGCACTACAAAAGGTCCAAAATTTAATTTTGTTATCACATATCTAACAAAAAGTTCTCTTAATAAATGATGTTTCGAGTATAATATGAAATTCCTAGAAATACCAACATATGCATATACGGAAAAAAGAGAACTAATATTCTAATATTAGAGGCTCAAATAAGTCAATAAATTCCTAAGAAACCCCAAGATATGGTCAAGCATGACATGCCCTAGATGGGGGAATATCAAAAGTCCATTTCTCACCTTTTTGAAAAGAAAGTAGTAGAAGACATTTAGATAAAGAAAGTGCTTTGTCTAAAATATTTTTAGAGGGCAAACATTTAGTTGACATTAGTCCACAATTTTTTACTAAGAACAACATATGTAAAAGGAATGCTTTTTTGGCTTAATGGCATGTTTCTTGTTAGTAATTATTGTCTAGGCATTCTCAAGGGAGAAAATGTGGATTCCTTCTTTATATTTCCTTATTCCACAGAGATGATGTTTTGCACTAATAGCTCCACTCAATTTGGGATCATGTGGCTAAGAGACGATTTTGTTGTGAGTCAGATCCAAATTTGATGAAAGGATGGTATACAAGCCCGTCAAATGGAGTATATGTAGGTTGTGTATAAAATTCAAGTCAATGAAAATCAAAGAGTTGAATTAGCAACAAATTTATAAAGAAAAGAGAGTTTGAAGAACAAACGTGCTCATGGTGCAAGTAAAATAGAATATATGATAAAAGGTTATGGAAACATGAATACTCTTTGAACTTTAGAAATTGAGGACTTTGAACAATAGGATTAATTATACTAGCATCGGTAATCCCATATCTACTAGCCCAAGGAGGGTGATGTGAATACCTTTATTTTTCACAAGCCTATTATTGCTAGGTGAAACTGTAATGGATACACACTATCCCAGTAGAGGATATGAGGGCTTGTGGAACAAGGGCAAATCTAGAGCACTATTGTCAAGCACTTTTGACTTAATGAAATAAGATGATATGGACCATCATGATGCACATGGGCATATTCATAGGGGTATCTCCAAACTAGTCTCTAAAGACTAGGACATAGAGGCTATGAAACTAGCATATACTAAAGAAGTAGAAAATGTAGATTCCAGATGAAGAGAATGTGTCATGCCCAAAATTTTAATTATTGAAACCCCACAAAATAGGACATTTTTTTTTGAGTGTACAACACATGTTCTACATAATTGCATTGCCCGTTGGCTAACCATATTCATGACACGAGATGCACAAAGCATCCGAACAACTTGCATGCCCAAATGACATGGATGACAATGCATAAGTCGTCGTACGGTCATTATGCAACCATGTTGGCCCCACTTGCTCTAAATAGCCTTGAAGCTATCAAACAAACTTACAACTCTCTCATTTAACATTGCATGCCCCATGATCCCAAGGCCCAAAAATGACACTCGACTAAAGTGAGGCGGGTTTAAGCAACCACCGGCTCCAACGATTCTTTCTAACTCTTCTCTGTGCTGAAAAATGTCTTCAGATGAATATAGCCAATTGCAAGGCTCCATTCACACTTAAGTCATAATTAAAATATATTTTCGACTCAAGTCAAAATCAAGGAAAGTGCTCAATCAAAGATCATACAGTCCCTATACAACCACTAAAGGGGTCTAAAATATCTCAAATAAGCCCATTAAGGATGACACACTCCATCTCTGTTGTCAGATCGATTCAACCTCGATCATCATATTAATTCAACCTCGACTGCCAGATTCGATCAAAGGTGAGGAAGCCCTAGAAATGCCTATGGAGGTTAATAAAGGCTTCAAATCAGTCATTAAGAAAAAAAAATTAGAGATTGGAAAGGAGGCAGGAGGTGTTGAGGATACTTTGTCCATAGTCATCATTCCTTTCCTTCCTTAATGTTGGATGTGTATGCAATATGAATCTAAGGGAAAAGATGCATTAGTCACTTGTTAGTAGAATTAAACATCCAAAAGCAAACTTAAGACAAAGCATTTCCAAGCTTAGATACTAGGGGGAGCTTGATAATAACAAGACAAACCAAAACACAACTAGAAGGATGAGATAAATCCCTTTCACATTCCTTGTAGCTCCGAATCGCTTGTTGAAATGGTAGTTGGCTTGCTTGGTTTGTGTCTAAATGGAGTCTTCGTAGATGCTCTTACTTTGCGGGCAACACCTCCCCTTTGTTTACCATGGTTTTGGCCTTGGCATGTATTGGTCTATGAAGACTCTCTTATAAATTCTGCATAATAACTTTAGACAAAAGAGCTTTTTTGAAGGTATTCTTGCATAATGACATTACACAAAAAATCTTGTTTGAGAATGGTGAGGTCTTGGCTACTTATAGTTTTTCTTGAAATCCCATGGATCAATCGTGATCGTTCAATCCAAGATCAAGATGGAGGACTCAGAGTTGGTCCAATTTTGGAGGCTAAAGGCATTAAATGCTGCAATCAATAAGCACGGCTTGCCATTTTATGTATTTGTTTTCATGGACTTTTGAGTGTGACAACTTTTAGGGTGATGTCACAATGATGTCATGCCCTGATATTTTGCATTTTTGAATTTTGACTTTTAGATATTCACTAATTGAATATGAATTTTTCAATGATGCACTTAATTGGGTTTAATCGATTAAGTAACTTTGATTAGTCTTTTGACCTTTTTAAAAAGTTGGTTAAGTGCCCCACTGAATTTGTTGAAAATGTCAATTTGCTTTGTCGCAACTTGATTGGGGGTGAATTCATGGGAGGTTATTGTTGCATACGGGGTAATATCCTAAATAAGGAAGCCTCGACATGATTCTAGGCACTTACATCTAATATGCAGATGAATTTGGGCATTTCAGTGATTTCTAGGCTTAGTTTATGTTTGTTAGAAATTAGTCTGAAGTCCATTTAGACATGAAAGTGGTCGAAAATGAGTGTCTGCATTTTACCCCTGTTTGAGAAGATGTTTTGAGACACAGACACAATAACGTCTTTTCAAAGAATAAAAAAATCGTTAAGAAGATAAATGAAGATAATGATTGAAGAATGATGCTCCAAACAAAGTTTGAGAAGCTTATGATGCCCCCTCGAGGGAGTGGCCAAACCATAAGATTGATGGATGGATCCTCGAAAAGAAACAAGAAGAAGAATGGAATTAATCCAATCAAGCTAAGGCTTGCATGCATTGATTTCTAATGATGAGAATAGAATTAATGTGTTGAAAATTGTAGGTTGTTACGAGCTAATAGGTACAGGGCAATCTAGATTGAATAATAATTTTGTCTCAACAGGGTAGATTTGATCGTGATAAATTGATTGTGCCCTAGTAGGGCAGATTGACAAGCATAATTTCAAGGATATAACCTGTTACATAGATTAAAGATGAGCGAGCACAAACATAGTACTATGGTATAATGACTTTTCAAAAATTGAAGAAGCTATAACAAACCAGGCACACGAGGATGCACAAAGTGATGAAAGAGATGATGGGAAGAACCCAATGAGGAATGATGGTAGAAATGGTGATGGTGGTGATGGTTGAGTTGCCTGAGATACGTCATGTATCCAAGTGTTGCCTACATAGTCCAAATGGACCTCATGCCAATGTAGTTCTCTTAGAAGCGAGAGAAAATGGACTGAAGAATATTTTAAAAGAATAATAATTGATTAATGTGGATGATTCGATTGTACCTGCTAACGTGGAGATGCTCATCCTGATTAGCATTGACACAACTAGAATGGTCAAATATTTTAATTTGATCAAGGAAAATGGGATGATTCACCAAAGTGAATAAGGGGAATTAACATGGTGCCATTGCTTGTAAGATCCACTGGCCTAATTTTTGATTTTGCATGTGACATTATGCACCATAATTATAAACAAATCATGATATCATTGAATTTTATAAGTATAAGCATTGACTCTTGATCCAACAAACAATTGAAAATAACGTACCAATGATAAAAACCATGATGACAATGTTGACATATGAATATGGATGGACTCAATTATAAGTGTGATGAATCATCCTATGATTGCACATGCATTGAGTCAAGGCAATAACAAGGCAAATAAACAAACAAACAAATAAATAAACAATTAAGTAAATAAACACACAAAGCTTGAAAATAAAAAACAACAAAAATCATCTTGTCGTTAACCAAGTCAATACCTATGTGTGAAGGTTTAATGGAATGATAAACCGATGGTGCCCCCAAGCAAGGCTATATGCAAGGGAACATCATGTGGGGATAAGTATCCCGTTATAAGCTGCGCACTTTGATTTGCCACAATAGGGTGAAAGCTGCGAGCTTGGCCTAAAAGTGAGAATCAGATGGTGCCCTTAAAAAAGGATACATGCAAAGAGAAGGTCACACCCCCAAACATACTTGTACTAAAAGTGCGAATGGGAACCAACCACAAATTTCCCCTGTAAAGCAGATTTGGGAAGGACACATCCCACTAGTTTTTAAAAATAATTGGCTCAAAGATTAAGGTGCCTCAAAGTGGGCGGATTGAGGATTGTTGACTAGGTTTAGGACAAGATAAATTTTTTTATATTTTGAGGCTTAACATCTCGCATGGAGATTGTAAGCCATTTTCAAATGTTTAGGTTTTTGTGGCTTTATATCTCCCATGGAAATTGTAAGCCTTTTCCAAATTTTAGGTCTTTTGATTGTTTGAATGTTTTTGGGATTTTTGACATCTACTCAATGAAGGATTAAGAAATGCAGAATGGGTAAAGCTCACAAAACAAGAGCGTGGTTTAGGTTGCTCGTAAAATGGCAAGAGTGTGGCTTAGGTTGCTCAAAAAATGACAAGAGCGCGGGAATAAGGGTGGTCGAGCTGACTAAAATAACACTGAGCGCTTCCTACATAGCCCAAATGCACCTCAAGCCACTGTAGTTCACACTACAATGAGGAATCTTGACTAAGTAATAATATGTTGGGAATAGGAAAATGGTAAAGGCATGGAACAAAAACAAGGCAAGGTAAAGGGCAAGGCAAGGTAAATGACAAGGCAAGGTGAAAATAAAGGCAAGGTATGATTATGTTGATTATGCTAATGTGGAGAAGTACATCATGATTAACATTGATACAACCAAAATGTTCAATGATCTTGATCTCTATCCCATACCCACTTTGAATAGATGCTTTGTCAAGAACCTATTGTTGATTTGGAATCCATTACTATTGATGTGATCTTCATTGGCTGTTAATGTTGTTTCCTCCAAACTTCTAGACAAGATGTCTTCATAGCCTCAATGAAGGAAAGTGTAGGTAGGAATGATAAATAATGGTATACATTAGATAAAAGCTCTGATTTGGCAATGAGATATAGGTCTTGAATGGAATGTATAATGGATCCATGAAGATTGAGATTTTTAGTCACATACAAGTTGATTCTAGATTTGACATAATTTTTGTTGTGGTGGGGCCCAAGACACCTGGAAATGCTCTCAATAGGACCATTTTTTGTTGTTGTTTAGGCCTGAGAGATGCTGCAATTTGATTATGTTTTAGATTGTTGGTTGTGACAATAATAAATTTAATAATTTATTCATTAAAAAATAATTATTGTGCTCAGTGATTGGCTCGTCGAAGAGGTTTTCACCAACAAAGTTGTCTTGATTATCCCATAGTGCCTCCAAGAAAGTTTAGCTAAGGAACATTGACTTTTGACTTTGATTGTCTTCTAGCACCTCAAACAAGGTTTCACTAGAAGATGTTGATTTTGGATTTTGATTATCCCCTAATGCCTTCGAGAAGGTTTCACTGGGATATTGTTATTCTAAATGTGGTCTTGGTCACCTTATTTTTTGCAACTAGGATGTCACCATAGATGTAGTTCAATAATGTGTGATTTTGTCGGTCCTAGTCGATGCTTGTGGGAGGTGGAATGTCAATATAATGTCTAGGTTGGTTAGTGTCAATGGAAAATATAATGATAATGGAATGATAAAAGGCAACATAATCTTCATAGAGGCTACTAGGAGAACTTGTGTTGATGTTAAAGGAAACATCCTCGAAAATTGTAGAAGGCTCACAAATGTGTTCAATCTAATTTGCAAGTAGTACGTAACCAATGTTGTAACATCCAGTAATGTATTCTGATTCAAACGCTGATTCTGATTCGAAGGACTCTGAATTTGATGTTGAGACTAATGTTGATTCTACTTTTGATGCTAAATATGATATCAGTTTAAAAATAAAACCCGAGTTTAATTTTGATTCTTCTTCTGGTGTGGATGTTGAACATAATGTTGGCTTGGAAACGAAACCTATTTCCAATGTAGGTACAAAGATGTCCTATTGAATGTTTAGCAATGAACGAGTAATGGCATGCAATGCAATAATAGGCTGTCGTTTAGCAATAGGCTCATCTAAGAGGGGTTCAACAAGACTAGCTTGTTAAAGTGAGGTTCCTCAAAGATAGGGAAATGGTCTAATGGTGGCTCAACTAAGACTGGCTTGTCAAAGTGAGGTTCCTCAAAGATAGGGAAAAGGTCAAAGGGTAATTTATCATAGGTCGACTCATCACAAATAGATGTTTTAACAAAAACACCAAGGATTAGTTGGTTGTTTTGGCCTTCACTTACTTTGGTTTTTAAAATCTCAAATTTAGACACACTTTGTTCCTTAAAAAATGACGAAAGAGGTAATGATCAGCTCTTGTTGTGGCTCTAAGACCGGATTGGATGTTAGAAATATTTATTGTTTTTGAAGAAGGTTATTCAATCTTTCTTAAGGAAATTCAGATGGGAATTTGGCTCTAGCTCTTAACGATTTTAGAAGGGCTGCATCTCTATTCTCAACAAGCCATTTATCAAACTGGATTTGAAAATGAGTTGGTGATGTGCTAACTAGATTGGGTGGGTGTGTGTTATAAGGCAATGATTGGTGTGGTTGTGTCTCAATTGTGATATCCCCATGGTCAATAAAGGTTTGGACATGTGTGAACCTCACACATCGATTAAGTGAATGACCTTAATCCCATGATACTCATAATATTCATTTGTTCAATACTAGGGAGGTTTGAGATCATTTTCACCAAAAGGTTGAGTATGTGGACACACAATTATGTTTGTTGTGACCAATTGATAAAACATGTCTCTCAAGGCTTTGTTGGGTAAATTTTCTACTTGGGGCTATGATTGGTTTGAAAGGCTTGGTCCATGAAGTTAGAATTGGCCCAATGAGGGAAAATTTAGCTTCGATCTTAGTAATTGGTCCAAAGAGGATGGTCTTGGTTTTGGTAAACAACCCCAAAGAGGGTGAATTCAATCTCAGTAATTGACCCAAAGAAGGGCACTTTTGCTTATGATAATTGGCATGGCTTGGCTTGGAAATTAGCATTTATCCCATAGAGGGTAGTCTTGGCACTTGATAAGAAACTAGCCCAAAGAAGGGCAAACTTGGTCTTAATTAGAAACGGGCCCAAAGAGGGTGAACTTGGTACATAATAAAAATGTGCCCAAAAGGGGGCAGCCTTGGTACTCTAAAATAAAATGTAGCATGTGGGTTCAAAATGAACCCTAATTCAGCATTGGAATGGCTTAGTAATAGGTACATGGGTTCAAACGTGAACTCGGATTGGATTAGAACATGGGTTCAAAATGAACCCAAATTTGGCATGGTTTGGAATGTGGGTTCAAAAGAAGACCTGATTCTAGCATCGTTATGTAAGTTGGTTGAAATACTTGATGTTTATAAAAGGTCTATGTAAAATCGGTTTTGAACTTGGTTAGCACATGTGAATTTGGTTTAGGAAATGGTTTGAAGTAAAATAGACTAGGCCTAGGTTTGGCATGAAATTGGAATTGAATTAGGCCTAGGTTTGAAATGAAATGGGACTTGGTTTAGGTTTGGCATGAAATTGGTCTCAGAAATGAACTTGGTTTAATCACGAACTTGAAGCTACTCTTAGGTCTAAGTCTCTTGGGATGAATCCAAAGGCACATTTGGTCTAAGTATAATTTGGAAACAAGGAAAAATTTGGTTTTGGTCCAAAAGGGAACTTGATTTAGGTAAAGGCCTTTAAAGCAATTGGAAATCCAACTCAAGTACCACAAACTAAGTACAAAAATTAAAACATTCAATCCTAAGTAGTAAGACTCAAATTTAAACTAGTTGTCCTTATATCTATACTTGAAAGTGGGTTTTGGACTTGGTCTGAGAAGGCAACTTAACTCTTGGCAAAAGGGTTGTAGGTCTATGAATAATATAACCATGCTAGATTTGAAATTGGCTCCACACTTTTAGGATGCTTAAAACTTGGTCGAGGATAACTCTAACTTGTCTAGGTAGAAATGGCCAATGTAACAATGCTACTTAATAAAGGGCATAAATGGTTTTTGATCTCATTTTGAACAAGGTAAATAGTTTAAATTTTTTTGGCAGTGTAACATTTCTTTGTGTAAAGCGGTGTGTGTAACATGTGTTTGTTTGATTTTTTTGACTTGTTTGATTCAAAAAAATTATTTTAGACTCAATCAATATAAGTAAAAGATGAAGTAACACCTAAGTGCATGCACCTACGCTATAACTAATATGAAGTGTGCATAGTATCCACCGATATACCAATCTTAAAAGGAATTAATTGTTAATACAAAAATAAAAGAACACATGTAGGTAGAGTTTTTTAAGCCCCCTTTTGTCTCTAAAAAAATGATACGTGGCAAGGAACTTGGAGTGCTGAAGTAACTCGACATTTGACAAGATAATCCATAGCAAGTGGGGTCAATTATTTTAATTTTTTGACTTGGCTTATTTAGATGGTCCACAAGTGCCTATAAACACTTGATCATAATAAATATCCATCAATGGATTCAAACTACCTAGCTTGTTATGCAAGGGTCTTGTCCCTTACACAATGACTTCAACCATGTACTACTTACTGAAGTCTAATGTTTAGACTGTTGCTTGAACCGAGTCTTCTTCTATCTAGTCAAACTAACGACCCAACCACTATCTCATCTATTTAACACGCTTAATTTATATACCCCACTGGATAAGTGGGGTTGGAACAATATTGGGAGATGAAATCCTAGGTCAAAGTCCACTTAAAGAACCCACGAAGAGACGATGAACTTCTGTTCACAAGCCATAAAAAAATAAAATTAAAGGAAGAACTAAGTTGTTTATGAGTCATCTAAATCCCTAGGAGTAAGGGGAGAACATACATAACATTTCTTTGGGTTTGACCCAATAAAACAAGTAAAACAATGTGTTTTTTGTCACCCAAGTTCCCTAAAGTGGACTAGGGGAGAGCATACGTGCAAGGCTTTACGAAAATAAAACTATTTTAAGAAATGAAACTAATTAAGTGCTTTGCAAAAGAAGAACAAAAAAAATAAAGTACTCTTATGAGATCTAAGTCTAAATGTGATTATTCTTTTTAAACACCTATTTGAATTGTGATTAAAGTTTGGCCTTTGTTTTAACTTTGAAATGATAAAAAGTTGTTTTGTAAAAAAAATTTAAGCACCAAAAGACGTGAAATGATTTTGTTAATATGTAAAACCTCCTCTCCTTTGTTTAATTCCGTACGCAAAATGCTAGAGGATTAATTTGCGCTTGTTTAGATTGATTTCACAAATAAAATTTTCCAACTTTTAAGGTCTCGATTTTTTGATCTCAAGGCGAAGTCACCATTTAGTAGATAGGGCAAAGTCATTATTTTTCTTGTAACATAGAACATATAACTTGGCAAAGTCACTGATTAACAGACACAAAGTTTCCAATTATAATTATTAAAGTCACTATTTTTGTTAAAAAAGAAGTGAAATCATTGAATTCACAACAAACTATTACCTGGCAAAATTGTCTTTTTTGTGCGTCGAAGTTGTTGATTTCTTCTAACAAAATCTATGTTTCTCATAAAGATAAAGTTATAGGTCAAAGTCATCATTTTAGGGCGAAGTCATTATTTTCTATCAAATTTGCTGATACACAATAATGAAGTCACTGATATTCTTTAAAAACACAGTCACACATATAATGAAAAAACTGATGAAGCCATCAATTTATCGGGTCAAAATCACCAATTAGTAACAAATAAAAACCATGGGAATTTGGAGAAAAAATTATAAAACTAAGGTCTTATATGAGTTTTTCTTGGATCCAAAGAGGTCAAAAAAAGCTCTTATGATGAGTGTGGGGTGTGTGGTCCCATCAGGCATGTCATTATATATGCAATAAGAATTCAAGGGAAAAGATGCATTAGTCACTTGTTAGTATAATCAAACATATAAAAATAAACTTAAGATAAAACATTCCCAAGCCTAGATACTAAGGGGAGCTTGATAATAATAAGACAAAACAAAACACAATTAGAAGGACAAGAGAGAAATCCCTTTCAATTTTTTTGTATCTCCAAATCACTAGTTGAAATAGTAATTGGCTTGCTCGACTTGTGTCCAAATGGAGTCTTCGTCAACATTCTTGCTTTGCAGGCAACACCTCCCCTTTGTCCACTATGATTTTGGCCTTGATATGTATTGGTCTATGAAGATTCTCTTATGTATTTTGCATAATAATTTTAGATAAAAGAGTTTTTTTGAAGGTATTCCTGCATAATAACATTACACAAGAAAGCTTGTTTGAGAATGGTGAGGTCTTGGCTATTTATAGCTTTTCCTAAAATCCCATGGATCAATCGTAACCGTTTAATCCAAGATCAAGACGAAAGGCTCACAATTGGCCCAATTTTAGAGGTTAAAGACATTAAATGCTGCAAATAATAAACATTGATTACTATTTTAGGTATTTGTTTTCATTGAATTTTGAGTGCTTACCAACTTTTAAGGTGATGTCATGATTATATCATGGCCTAATATTTTGTATTTTTGAATTTTGAATTTTAGATATTCACTAATTGAATATGAATTTTTCAATTATGCACTTAATTGGGTTTAATCAATTAAGTAAATTTGATTAATCTTTTAACCTTTTCTAAAAGTTGGTTAAGTGCCCCACTCTTTTGGTGAAAAACATCAGTTTGATTGGTCACAACCTGATTAGGGATGAATCTATGTGAGGTTATCATTGTATATAGGGTAATACCCCAAATAAGGAATCTTTGACATGATTATGAGTACTTACATCTAATGTGCATATGAATTTGAGTGTTTTAGTGATTTCTTAGCTTAATTTACGTTGTTTGCTATAAATTGGTTTGAAGTCTGTTTAGATATAGAAGTAGTCGAAAATGAGTGTCTACAAGATGACTACCATTAATGGAGTCTCCAAGTTTTTGGTCATTTTTGTATTTTATTTAATTAATCAAATCTGTTTTGATATAAGCATACTTGGATATGTTTTATAGGTATCCCTCTTCTCGCAAAGGTTATAGGAAGCCTCAGTCTCTCACGATTTCCATAAATTTCTTTGGGAGATTTAAGCTCCACCATAACCATTAATGGTCACTAGCAAGGTTTAAGGAGGAAACACTTTCAATTCTCAATTTCAGTTTTATATTTTTAGTTCATGTAGTAGAGGAAAAAAATCAATGGGGGTCCCCTTTTGGGTCGACCCATCATGGGGATTCCAATATCCCACAACCACTAAATAGGTCGAAAGGGACCTCTCTAGGACAAAAGAGCTAAATGTTGAAAACTATGAAGTTCCAGGTCCTCAAGCTACTTTCATGTTGAAGGGGATGAAAAGTTGAGGGTGGGAGGATGGGGTTGGGGGAAGGAATGAGGGAGCGTTCATGTATCTAAAATCATATAAAAAAACCAGGGATATTTGTTTGGAAAAAATTATGATTTGAAATGTTAAAAAAAATAGGGAACAAACTTTAGAAAGTGAATGTTTAATAAAAAAATTTAAATAAAAGTAATACAATTTTTTGGTTAGCCACAACAAAACCAAGTGGCATCAATAGTTTTTGATTAACATGGGGTTTAAAAATGTTATGGTTGGGGCTAAACCATGTGGATAAAAAGCTATGCAGTCCCGAACTACGAAAGCTAGCCTAATGTTAAGCCACATGATCACTCACACGCTAGTTGTAAGTGCTGTCCATCGAACTAGCTACCAGCCCTAAGGGCTCCATTGCTTGTTGGGTAGTCACATGGGTGTATACCAACCCAATCTCTGAGCTACCCTATACAAAGGGTAAAATGTTCTTCCTAAGGTCCTATGTTTTTAGAAAAGTGCCTTATAAAGGACTAAATTTTAAAAAATCATAACTAGAGCATCGTTAGATGATTTGTTTTGAAATGAGTAGAAACAAGGGCATAAAATCATACATTTTTATTTAAAATCCCCCATTGCAAGTTCTTTCAAGTTTCAAGATTCCACAAGATCCAAAATATATCTACAAGATCAAGGCAAGGAGTGAATTTCTTCCCATCCTATTGCCAACATCAAGGGACTACCTTAGACACCCTCGAGCCAAGGAATCCCAACTCTAATAATTTATACTACCAACCAAGTGTAGGTAAGGTGATGTGCAGGTAAGAAAAAAATGGTAAGAATGACTTGGTAGCTTGACTTAACATCTTCTCTACATGCAAGGGTACACACTTACACTCAATAAAGAACACAAGTTCTATTTAAAAATGTAAATCTAAAGCACTTTGTAATACATGGCAGCCACAAGAGTTTATAATTTAAACAAGGCTCATGAATCACCTATTGAGGATGAGTACTACTTCTCCCCACTCAATGGGGTGGGAGAATGAGGACTTTGGATTACTTTCTCTTGCCCAAACCCTTCTCCCTTGCCATGGGAGGACTTTGGAAAATTTTAGTTTTCCTATTTTCCAAACCCCATGTAATAAACTCATGTAGGGGAACTTTGGGACATAGTTCTCATATCCAAACCCTACCAAATGAAGGCAAGTAACAAACCCACAAGCTATGTCTATTTAGGAAACATAACCTTACAGATTTAAGTCAATAAAATGCTTGTTAAAATAAAAAGCATAATATGAGGGATTGGTCATCTCCATACCCAAAAGGGATAAAAACAAACATAGTGGTTATATGCCCAACCATGACAAACAAACCAATAAAAAGGGCCAAGCCAAATGGCCATGCAACCCTTTGAAAACACTCAAACAAGAAAAGAAAGAGAGACTTTATGACAAATATTAACATATTTTCATGAGGAAGCCTACCTTAGCTCCTCCACTTGTTACCAAACAATCATTCCTCCTAAGCGTGATTTGCTACCAACAATCCTTCTTTACTCTAATCTTCTTTCTTTTCCTTAAGCTCAAACTCCTTTTCTCTAAGAAGTAAAATAATGATCCAAAAGTTGTGAAAAATAGTGGATTCCCTCTCAATTATAGATAAATATCTCAATCCTTACCAATGGGAAGCTGACACTTGTCCATTCTATACCTTTGCTTCTCATAAAAGTCTTCTCAAGCATTCATTCATTCAACACACCAATGTGGGCAAGTAAGACTTGCACACTCCTCCTTAATGAGCTCATATCCCCATGCCATAAATGGGCACATGGGATGACCCAAAAGTTTTATTTGGCTCCTATAAGGACTCCCATGCATCTGTATTGGTTAATAGACTCTAAAATCAACACAAAATATCACAAAGTCACTTTATGCCACCCTCTAAACTTGGATTTTCAATTCCATTCGAATTTTGTGAGTGATGAAAAAAATTTGGATCCCTTTTCAACTTTGAGACCTTCTAAAAGTTTCAAAAAAGATCAAGGTATGGGTAAAGAGGGAAAGAATAGTGTTTTATAGTCTAGAAATTCCAAAATCAAAACATTTGACTAGAACATACTAATAAAAGAGAAAGAGTTAGGAGTCACTAAGGACATAACACATCTAGTGGATGATAGTATCCATGATCAATGTACTCCAATATACCTTGCTTGTTCACATGTGATCCTACACATCATTGCTCACAAATATTGTTCTATCTTATGATATACGAAGCGATAAAACTTGAAATAATCTCAAATAACATGTACAAACACACATGGTATACATATAAGCATTGTAAGAATAATATTATCTCCACAACCATCATGGGGTAACATACACATGTCAACCATTCAAGCATCGATATAATCAATCACATGCCAAAGAAGCACTAGCTCTACTAGTGAGGCAATATAATGTGCATATTAGCAAACAACTAAAGTCATCTATCACCAATATTGGAATCACACTAAAGTAAAATATAAAAACATCAAATGCATAACTCACTATGTTAGCAATAATTTAATAATCATATAATCAACATAACACTAAGTGTCTCATGTATCAATAATATAAATGAACATGTCATATCAAGACATGTGTACAATAACAACATATCCAAACACACACTGAAAATATGAGTTTCACAATAAGGCTTTGGTTTCTATATGATAAGGGATCAAAACCAAGGAAATTATTTCTTGAAGTGTCATATTTGTAAGAGTCATACATAACCAAGCCTCATCAAGATAGATCAACTTAACCTAATAATAGTAGACCACATAAACAAGGCAAGAAGGAAAATGATAAATAGAAATACCTTAGATTGGACAATAGAGGGATAATAATGCTACAATAATAAAGACAAAAAGAGAATGGATTAGGACACAATTGAGGGGATAACATAGAGCCAATAGTGAAGCCCATTTTCTTATTAGATCCTTGGTGACAAAAAATAAGTATTAAGAGGTGCTAAGAAGAGAGAGAAGAGAGATAATTTGTATGGCTCTTGGAATGATGTTTGATGTTGTGGTGTATGTAGATATCTCATAGAGAAAACATGAGGAAAACTAGTTAGTAACTTGTTGAATATATGATGAAAGGCATTACATGAAGGATAATGAAGGAAGAAGGATAATTTAGTAGCATAAAATATGCAATAAATGAAATAAAATCTTAAGATAGGGTTATGTAGTCAACAATGTCAAATGTGTGAGAAAGAAAAGAGGGTGTCTAATTTAATTCATATAATAGTGAACAAACCACACATGTACACACAAATAACAACTAAGAGAAAATACATTTCAAAATTTTATTATTGTCAAGAACTTCATTGCATTAAGTAACCATAGAGTTTTTATAGAAAAACATTGGAAAACTAGTTATTGACCTGTTGAATATATGATTAAAGGCAATACTGGAAGGAAATAATGAAGGAATAGAGGTAGACTAGCAACATAAGATGCATAATAAATTAAATGGTAAAATAAAATCCTAAGACAGGGCTATGTAGTTGACAATGTGAAATGTGTGAAAAAGAAAATAAAAATATCCTAATTTAGTCAATGTAGCAAAAAATTTTAAACAAACCACACACGTACACATAAATATGTAGATGAGATAAAACACTTTTCAGAGTTTTATTCGTTCTTAAAAAATCATTACATGAACTACTTTAGAGAATACATCACCCAACAACACTTCTAATTTATATTATAAAACTAGAATTACTAACACACAACCTAAACTTATATTGAATAACGGAAATTTGGCATTTATGCAATTTTCACTCATTTACTAGATACCCTCACTTTTCTAGCTTAACTCTTCTAAATTCCCCAAAACATTTAATTATAATTGGGACTAAATATTTATTTTCATGAACATATGTGTTACTATAGGAATAATAAATGATAGATAAGATCAAATAATTCACCTCTTGTTAGTTACAAGATCTTAGATTCTCAAGATACACTACTGTAGATAGATGAACCAAATAACATGTTTGATATTCCATCCTAATATGTGTCCAAGCATAAAATTGTCACACAATTTGTGATTGCAATTGGAAAGGAGTTCCACACAACGAATTCCATCTAATGGTTATTTTACAATTTGAATTTGACTTCATGACATGTTGAAATGTAATTAGCATATATATTACTTAGTTAATTAATGTAGGAGCATCCTTAGAAAGTAACGTGTTCTTACATGTTTAAGATAATTTTTAGTTCTGGTGGAGGCACCTTTTTAAGAACATTTTATTGGATTTTAAGAGTACCATGTTTGAAATCATTTTGAGATGCCTATAAGATCATTTTTTGGCTAAAAACTTGAGACTTGCAGATGCCATTACTTTATCATGTGGACTTAGAATTGAGTGCCTTGCTTTTTTGAAATCATATAATTTTTCAAGAGGAATCTAAATGACCACATTACATATTGGATGAGGTATCGCTTAGGAAACACATGGTTGAAGAAGATAGTGTGGCATTGTAGCAACAATATCTTGTTGAGACCATAAATTCTTCATACAAACTCCAATCAAGTTTCATTTTTTGATTTCATGTATTTTTATGAGAGGGATCCAATGGAGTTTCATTGTATAAGGTATCACATAGGTGACGTATTCTAAAATATATTTTGGGAAATATTGGAGATGCTAAAAAAGACTAATTTGAGGTATCACTGGGATAAGTTGTCTATGTAAAACATTATGCGGTATTGACCAAGTGAGACTATATATAATAAAAAATGCATCATGTCTATAAATTCATCTTGGCTTAGAGAAAATAGATCATACCTACACTTCTGATTAGGAATACATTTGTTAAGTGGGAGCATGACCAATATGGGGATCCACTAGACCTGATTAGGGGATCACTTGTCATAATACACTATGTGAGGTAGGGTTCAAAAGCCTACAATCTAACACAATCATGTAACAACCCTAAAAGAGTCATAGATTTAATATTTGAGTTATGTTTAATAAACAAGAAAGTAAATCTAATCTAGTGCACACCAAAGCTTGTGACACAAAGTGGGGGTTAGAAACAAAACAAATAACTAAACTAAACATGCATAGAAGACATAAACTCATGTCAACGTATATGGAATCCTAATACATGGAAGAAAGAAGCACAACTACATTATCTATCTACTCTTATAAATGAGAAATAAAATTAGGAATACTTACCTTAAAGATAAACCTGCCAAGCTTCAATCTCTCTGTTGGCCAAGGTGATTCGTAAGAGATTGTTGTTAGGAACCCCTTATCCAATGGAAGCACAATTGATTACTTTATTATAAGCAATTAAACACAGAATTATACCATAATGATTAAGTAACTAGAAAATTGAAACAACAAAGAATTTGAGAGACAATACACACTCTTGTATTAAATATTACTAGAAGAAAATACAATAGGGAAGATGCCATTTCTTCCTCCACCTCAAAGGTTCGCCACACCTCAAGACCTTCTTCCCTCTCTCTCTTGCTCAACCACAACCAACTCTACAATCTGAGTTGCTGTCCCTTCCTTGAATGCTTCAGCTGATCTCCTTGACCTTACTTGCTTGTAGATCTCCTTGACCTTGCACCTTGCTTCAATGCTTTTACTTGCCTTCTTAATTTACAATACATGCCTTATGGGTCTTTAAATAGGATCCCATGCTTACAAAAATAGAACTCTAGTTACAATAATTAGACACGCAGCTCATGACTTAAATTAATCCTTAAACATGTAAACACTCGCTTCACTTAACTGACTGTTCGTCAACAACAGTTCTAGAACTGCCACAGGCGACCGACACCGGTCCCTGTCTATCTGGTGCTACCAACATCGGCTGACTCCCTGCCGTCGCTGGTTGCCTTCTGCATTGCATCTGATCGACGTCGGTCATGCTGCCGATGCCGGTGCTTCTGGTTCTTCAGCAACCTTCCTTCTTCGTGTCTGCAATAGTTGAAGCTTTTAGCTCCACACCCTAACAATCTCCCACTTGGAGATAAATAGCTGCAACTTGTACCTGTACCTATACACCATCTATTTTGTCCCCTAGGCTCTGTATCCCTCTTCAAAGTCACTCTTGAAGACCAACCACCACAAAACCTGTGATGCAATACCTGTCACTTATGCCAAAATAATTTTACTGCTCCTAAATTCTCCATGACATACTTCTGAACCAACTCTACCCTTAGCTCAAAAAACTCCCTGTATATGAAACCCTGCAACAAGAAACACAATACAGTAATAGGATAATGTAGCTAATATTATCCAACCTAGTAAACAAAAAAATATAATGGTCAAACCTCCATTGTCCGCAGCCTAATCAAGACCATATACCATAGCCTTCTGTCTCATGTGTCCATCCACTCTCTTCTCTAATATGGGAATCCATCCCTCATCCAGTGCTTCCTTCCAGCTGACAACTCCACCAACAAATACCTGTTTGGTTCTCTAAGGACTCACACTCCTCATCCATGCCAAGCTCCCACTATTTCTAGATTCTACCTACATTGCTTCTTCCATCTTCCTAGTTCTTGACTATCAGTAAGTAATATAAAGAAGGTGAACAACGAATATGAGGTTCACTTACCCTTTCTGACCTCCAAATGAGCGTTTAAGACTCCTTGACAGCTTGCTGTCTGCCCAACATCCGTTCCAGTGACCGATCTCGGCCATCTCCCAGTCTGCTTTTGACCGATGTCGATTCCCTACACTGACCCTGACTGCCGATGTCATTTCCCTGGTTGATGCCGATGTCCCCCTACCGATGTCAGTCCTACTGACCGATGTCAGACTTCTCCTGCCTGACCTATCGACCCTGCTGGTCTGCACATGACCGATGTCAGTATCTGGCTGATCGACGTCGGTCCCAAGTGACCGACATCGGTGTCTATGTGTTCCTGTAAGTGACGAAATCTTCATTCACGAGCTCATCTTGGATCAAACCCCTGTCCATACTGCTCTGCTCAGAATTATTTAGCCCCTGTGACTGATCTTTGTCCTTCATCTCCTCCATAAACACCAAGGCTTCTTTGTTCTTGTCAAAAGCATCAAATTTATTTTTTTCGCAATGAACTCTATCTATGATTTCTGAATCTGAACACATAGCTTTTGAATCAAGAACTTCCATTCCCTTCTTATTCATGTGACCAAGCCTATTAAGCCACATCTTCGAATCTACAGCTGAAGTAGATAAACCAGAAGTAGAATAAGTAATACAAGTAGATAGATAAAGAGTACCTACTTTCTTACCTCTTGCTAAAACAAGTGCTCCCTTGGTAACCTTCCAAGAATCCGCTGTGAGGGTTATTGTGCATCCCTCATCACCCAACCTTTCAACAAAAATCAAACTCTGCTTCAGAACTGAAACATGCATGACCTCCTTCAACACCCATGTGTTGTCAATCTGTAATCTCAGCTGCACTTTCCCTTTGCCAACTATTTGACAAGGCGTACCATCCCCTAAATAAAGCACTCCAAAGTCTCCCTGTTCATACTCATGGAACAAATCTCTGTTTGGGGATGCATGAAAAGATGAACCAGAATCTAAAATAGATGATCCTACCTGAAAATCCAAAGAAAGTATGAGAGCGTCCTGTACCATAATATTTGCATCCTTTGCTTCTTCAATACCTTCGTGTTGATTCTCTTCATCTCTCAACCAACACTCCTTGGTGTGTCCTCTCTTTCCATAAAACCAACAGGTAACACCTCTGGACTCGGACCTCCTTCCCACCTTCGACCTTGATTTCCCTTACTCTATCTTCTCCCTTTGCCTTCCCCTGCTTTTTGCACTTAGAGCATTCCCTGATGATTCACCTGTGCTTCTCCTACGTATTTCTTCATTCAAGATCACACTCACAACATCAAGAGCTTTTAAGATTTTAGAAGTAGATGCAGAATTACTTACTGCCATAACCAAACTATCCCAACTTTTAGGCAAAGAACATAAAATTAAGAGAGCCTTTACCTCATCATCAAAAACAATATTGACTAAAGCTAATTGGTTTACCAAACCATGAAAATCACTAAGATAAGTATGTACCGATCCACCTTCCTGCATTTGCAAAGTAAATAGCTGCTTCATAAGAAACACCTTATTAGAAGCTGAGGGCTTTTCGTATAAATTTGCCAAGGACTTTATCAACTCTTCCGTTGTCTTGCACTGTGATAAGCTAGAAATCACAGATGATGCAAGGCTCAACCTTATGGAACCTAGAGCCTTTCGATCAAGAACGTTCCATTCTTCATCCTCCATATCTGTGGGCTTGCATGCAACCCCACCCAATGATAAGTACAAATCCTTATGATACAGATAATCCTCTATCTACATCCTCCAATGTTGATAATTCTTGCCGTTAAACTTCTCCATTCATAGCTTACTTTCTTCTGCCATTGCTGAACTCACACGCAATCAGAAAACCCTATGAATGACCTGTAATCAAACAATAACCTACTTCCTGCAAACCGTAGCTCTGATACCAACTGTTAGGAACCCCTTATCCAACGGAAGCACAATTGATTACTTTCTTATAAGCAATCAAACACAAAATTATACCAGAATGATTAAGTAACTAGAAACTTAAAACAACAAAGAATTTGAGAGACAATACACACTCTTGTATTAAATATTACTAGAAGAAAATACAATAAGGAAGATGCCACTTCTTCCTCCACCTCAAAGGTTTGCCACACCTCAAGACCTTCTTCCCTCTCTCTCTTGCTCAACCACAACCAACTCTACAACCTGAGTTGCTGTTCCCTCCTTGAATGCTTCAGCTGATCTCCTTGACCTTACTTGCTTGTAGATCTCCTTGACCTTGCACCTTGCTTCAATGATTTTACTTGCCTTCTTTATTTACAATACATGGTTTATGGGTCTTTAAATAGGATCCCATGCTTACAAAAATAGAACTCTAGTTACAATAATTAGACACACAGCTTGTGACTTAAATTAGTCCTTAAACATGCAAACACTCGCTTCACTTAACTAACTGTTCGTCAACAACAGTTCTAGAACCGCCACAAGCGACCGACGCCAGTCCCTATCTGTCTGGTGCTACTGACGTCGGCCGACTCCCTGTCGTCGTTGGTTGCCTTCTGCACTGCATCTGACCGACGTCGATCATGCTGCGGACGCCGGTGCTTCTGGTTCTTCAACAACCTTCCTTCTTCGTGTCTGTAATAGTTGAAGCTTTTAGCTCCACACCATAACAATTGTTGTGGTATATAAGGATAAAAAATAAAAATCAGCTCTAGGCTACACAACCTATCTATGCATTTAAAAAACTTCTCCATAAGACAAGATCCGTATCTCCAAAGAAAGTATGGAACCCTAAGATTAATTCCTCAAGTAGAATGGTCAATTAGTAGATGTTCATTCACACTGATTCTCTGCATCATCATGAATCAAATGTATTTTATGATTTTTAAAATGGATGAGTAAAAATAAATATACATGAAAAACAAGGAATTTGCCTATAAATAATTGAAAATTTTGAATTGGGAAAAGTCTTGAAATAGGGGGAAAGATAAGTCATTTGTTATTTTAATTTTGTGAAGGAGAGAAAAAACTATCTCTAGAGATCAAATGAACTAGGATGGCGAGGAGATGACAGGCTAGACATGGAGAGGCTCCAAGAGCGACAATGAGTGCACTACAAGTATGCAACTATGAATCTTAAGCCAATTTTTGAAATTTGTATTAAATTAAGTGAATTTTTAGTAATTTTGAATTTTAAGCATTTCTAAATGTCAAAATGGAACAAAATTTGATTATAGGGGTATTAAATATCAAGATGGGAAATGGGTTTAGAGGAATTAGGAAGAAAGTATAAAAATACACTTTTTTAGGAAAATGCAAGGGGTCCACAGGCAAAATGAACTGGGTCGACCCAATCGACCCAATAGGCTGAAATTGGGTAAAATCCATAGTGTCAACCTAGTAGGTATGGGTAGACCCTATACATTCTATAGGCTACCAACCTAATACATTTTTCCAATTGATTCAAAAGGTCCAACATGACAACATAATACTAGGAACAGAAAAATAAGAGGGTTGACTAAGATTTTAGTGTCAACCAAGGCAAAAATAGTGAAATTTTGGTTAAAGTATATTGACCAAAGAACCATAATAAGCACAAACAAGCATGAAAAGGGCCAAAAGAAGGCTAGAGTGGCTTGAAATGACCAAAGGAGGGTAAGAGGGATCGAGTAGGCTAGAAATAGGGTAAAATGAATAAATTTTAAAAGTAATTAGGCTTATTTTTAAATTTAAAAATGTAAAAAGAATGTATTATGATTATACATAATGTTAAGGTGTGGAGCTAAAAGCTTCACCAAAGGAGCGTTTTGCAATGTTGCAGGTTTACACAATCATCGGCGTCAGTCAAGAGCGATCGACGTCGATCAGAAGCAGACCAGGAGATGCCAGCATCGACAAAAATCGGCCGATGTTGATCACAAGAAACTAGGCAAGGAATCGATGTCAGTTACCTGTGCATCCAAAAAGCTATTTCTGTGGACAGAACAAAGTGTTTGCATGTTAAAATTAAGTGATAGTCTTAAGTCTGCATCTCTATCTTTAGTAAGACTGTTTAGAGCCCTTGATTAGGAGGTGCATCTAATGGCTGTAGTTGTATGCTCATGTTTCCTAATTATTATATAATAGGATAGATCTTCTTAGCTTATTGAGTATGTCGAATAGAACAATACATAATTTTACATGTGAATCATTCTAGGTTGTTGGAGTTGATTGTAATTGAGAGAGAGAGCTCTTGAGGGAAAGAGATCTAGATAGAGATCTGTACATCTGAGAGAGGTGTGGAAGAAAAGAAGTTTCTTCAATTGTATTTCTTCTGTAAAGAGTTTAATACAAGTTTTCAGGGTGGTTTCTTGTATCTCTTGTTCTTTGCTATTTATCATTCTAGTTAATTCCACATTTTATTGCTTTCATATTGTAATCAACATTGTTGGTTGATCCCCAACAAGTGGTATCAGAGCATTTATGTTCTAGGTGCCTGTCAAGTGGTATCAGAGCTCAAGTTCACTAATAGGTGTTTCAGATTTGTGTAGTGTGTATTGATTACAGGTTACTCACAGGGGTTTCTGCAGGAATTTCTATTTGAGTGGGAGAAGCAATGGCAGAAGAAAGTAAACTGAGAATGGAGAAGTTTAATGGAAAAAATTATCAACATTGGAGAATGCAGATAGAGGATTATCTGTATCAAAAAGATCTATACTTACCGTTAGGTGGGGTTTCAAAGAAGCCCAAAGACATGGATGATGAAGAATGGGAAGTTCTTGATAGGAAGGCTCTGGAGTCTATAAGACTGAGTCTAGCATCTACTGTGATATCTAATTTATCATAGGCAAAAACAACGGTAGAGTTGATGACTACTTTAGCAAATTTATATGAAAAATTCTCAGCGTCAAATAAGGTATATCTTATGAAGCAGTTATTTAATTTGCATATGAATGAAGGTGGATCTGTATCTAATCATCTATAATGATTTCCATGGAATCGTAAATCAATTAAGTTCTTTCAATATTGTGTTTGATGATGAAATTAAAGCTCTTTTAATATTATGTTCTTTGCCTAAAAGTTGGCATAGCTTGGTAATGGCAGTTAGTAATACTGCATCTGCTTCAAACATTTTAAAAGTAGAGGATGTTGTTAGTGTTATCTTGAATGAGGAAATTCGCAAGAAAAGCACAGAGGAAACATCAGAGAACGCTTTAAGTTTTGAGAGCAGGAGGCAAAAAGAGAAGAGCAAGAGGAGATCAAGGTCTAAGTCAAAGGTGAGAGGTAGATCCAAATCCAGAAATGGCAGGAAGCCACAATGCTAGAATTGTGGAAAAATAGGGCACATAAGCAAAGATTGCTGGTCAAAGCCTAAGGAGGACAATCAACACGAAGGAAAAGAAGCAAAGGTTGCAAATATTGCACAAGATGCTTTAATATTCTCTTTGCATAATAATATAGAATCTTGGGTTTTAGATTCTGGTGCATCTTTTCATGCTACCCCTAATAGAGAATATTTTAGTGACTATGTCCATGGAGATTTTGGAATAGTGTATTTAGGGGATGATGAGCCTTGTAAAATTATTGGCAAAGAAAAAGTGCAGTTGAAAATGCAGAATGGCAACACATGGGTATTGAGAGATGTTATGCATGTTCCCAACTTGAAGAAAAATTTGATTTCTGTAGGAAAGTTAGGGGATGAGGGTTGTATAGTAACTCTCACAGCTGAATCTTGGAAGGTGACCAAGGGTGCACTTGTTGGCCAGAGGTAAGAGAGTAGGTACTCTCTATTTATGTAATTGTGTTACTAATAATTCTCCTTCTGTATTATCTACTTCAGATGTGGATGTAAAGTTGTGGCACTCAAGGCTTGGCCACATGAGTGAGAAGGGAATGTCCATTCTTAAGTCAAAAGGTAAGCTTTCAGATTTGAAAAGCATAGATCTAGATTTTTGTGAGCACTGTGTTTTTGGGAAACAGAAGAGAGTGAGTTTTCTCAAGACTGGGTTAACAAAGAAGAAGCATAAGTTGTAGCTTGTTCACACAGATGTGTGGGGACCGGCTCAGGTTGCTTTTATTAGAGGATCACAGTACTATGTTTCATTCATAGATGATGCTACAAGAAAGGTATGGGTCTATTATATTAAGAATAAATCTGATGTATTTGAGACTTTTAAGATTTGGAAAGCTATGGTTGAGAATGAAATAGACAGAAGATTGAAGTGCCTAAGATCTGACAATGGTGGTAAGTTTTGCAGCTATAAGTTCAGAGGTTATTGTTATATGCATGGAATCCACAGGCAAAAGATGGTTCCAAGGACACCTCAGCAAAATGGAATTGCTGAAAGGATGAACAGAACAATAATGGAGCGTGCAAGGTGTATGAGATTGCATGCTGGTTTGCCCTTAGAGTTTTGTGCAGAAGCTGTTGATACTATAGTGTACCTGATTAACAGAGGACCCTCTACAGATTTGGATGGTGGAATTCCAGAAGAGGCATGGACAGGTAAAAAGGTAGATCTCTTGTTTCTCAAAGTTTTTGGTTGTGAAGCCTTTGTGCACGTTGATAAGGAAAATAGAAAGAAGCTGGATGCTAGGTCTGTGAGGTGCACATTTATTGGCTATGGCTCAGATGATTTTGGTTTTAGGTTTTGGAATCTAGGAACTAAAAAAATAATTAGGAGCCGTGATGTTGTTTTCAATGAAAAAGTGATGTATAGTGATTAGTTGAAGAAGCTGAATCAATTTGAGTAGAGCAATGGAGAATTAGACGAGGTGACCATCCAAAATGAGCTCGCAGGAAGAAGAAATAATCACTTGCAGGAAAACACAAAGACCGACATCGACAAGGCAGGAACCAACATCGATAAGACAGAAACTGATGTCGGTCAAACAGTGATCGACGTCGACCAGGATGGAACTGAGGTCAGTCATGGATAATCGACGTTGGCCAGTTACAGGCCTGGAGGTGATTGAGGTCGGTCACTGTCAGAGAATTTGGGCGGACAACGTGTTGTGAATGATTCTCAAACGCCCATCAAGAGGTCAAAAAGGGTAAGTAAACCTCTAATTCGATATTCTCCTTCATTATTTTATTTATTGCTTACTGATGGTGGAGAACCAGAGAGTTTTCAAGAAGTAATACAGGTAGAATCCAAGAATCAGTGAGAGCGTGGCATGGTTGAGGAAATGGAGTCCTTGAAAGAGAACCAAACATGGGATTTGGTTGAGTTGCCAGCAGGAAAGAAGACACTAAAGAATAGATGGACCTTCAGATTGAAGGAAGGTGAGAATGGACAGATGAGATATAAGGCTAAGTTGGTAGTGAAAGGATTTGCACAAAGACCAGGTATTGATTTTGGTGAGATTTTTTCTCCTGTTGTTAAAATGACTTCTATACGGACTGTACTGTCTTTAGTTGCTATTGAAGATTTGCATCTTGAGCAGCTTGATGTTAAGACAATGTTTCTTCATAGAAATTTGGATGAAAAAATATATATGGATCAGCCAGAAGGATTTGAGGTCAAAGGTAAGGAGAAGTTAGTGTGCAGATTGAAAAAAAGCTTGTATGGCCTCAAGCAAGCTCCTAGACAGTGGTATCTGAGATTTGATAGGTTTATGACTGAGCATGGCTATAGTAGGTGTCAATTTGACCATTGTGTGTATTTTAAGATATTGAATAATGGTAGATATATTATTCTATTGTTGTATGTAGCTGATATGCTGGTTACAGGATCACACATGCAGGATATCTTTGAGCTTAAGGAGAAATTAGCTCACACATTTGCCATGAAGGATTTGGGAGCAGCAAAAAAAATCTTTGGCATGAGCATTAAGAGAGACATGAAAAATCATAGGTTGATTTTGTCTCAAGAGGATTATGTGAACAAGGTGTTGAAACGGTTCAATATGCAGGATGCAAAATCAGTAAGCACACCTTTGGCTGGACATTTTAAGTTGAGTAAAGAACAATGTCCTAATTCACATGATGAGGTAGAGTACATGAGTAGAGTTCCATACTCTTCTGCAGTAGGAAGTTTAATGTATGCAATGGTATGTACTAGACCACATATTGCCCAAGCAGTGGGAGTTGTAAGTATATGGCCAATCCAGGGAAGGAACACTAAAAAGCAGTTCAGTGGATCCTTAGATATCTGAGAAGAACCAATAGTAGGAATTTGTGCAATGGAGGTTCAGATACTTCTCTACATGGTTATGTAGATTCAGATATGGTAGGTGATTTGGATGGCAGGAGGAGCACCACAGGGTATATTTTCACTATTGGTGGAACGGCGGTTAGCTGGATATCAAAGTTGCAGAAGGTTGTTGCCTTGTCAACTATAGAAGCAGAGTATATTGCAATCACAGAGGCTAGCAAAGAGATGATATGGATGACACGGTTCATGGAAGAGTTAGGAAAGGAGCAAGAGAGTTGCAGATTGTATAGTGACAGTTAGAGTGCAATTCATTTGACTAAGAATTCAGCCTTTCACTCAAGAACCAAGCACATACAGCGTAGGCACCACTTAATACGACAGGTATTGGAAGATGGTGAGTTGAATCTGGAGAAGATCCATACAGATAAGAATCCTATTGATATGTTAACCAAGTTGGTTACAAAAGAGAAGTTGAATCTTCAGTCAACTTCTGTTGGTCTTCATGATTGAGTTAAAGATGGAGGAGCTAGAAGATGTTGCTGTACAGGTACTAGTGCAGCTGTTTATCTCCAAGTGGGAGATTGTTAAGGTGTGGAGCTAAAAGCTTCACCAAAGGAGGATTTTGCAATGTTGCAAGTTTACACAGTCACTGGTGTCAGTCAGGAGTAGACCAGGAGATGCCGGCATCGGCCGACGTTGGTCACAGGCAAATAGGCAAGGAACCGATGTCGATTACCTATGCATCCAAAAAGCTATTTCTGTGGACAGAATAGAGTGTTTGCATGTTAAGATTAAGTGATAGTATTAAGTCTGCATCTCTATATTTAGTAAGACTATTTAGAGCCCTTGATTAGGAGGTGCATCTAATGGCTGTAGTTGTATGCTCATGTTTCCTGATTATTAAATAATAGGATAGATCTTCTTAGCTTATTGAGTATGTCAAATAGAACAGTACATAATTGTACATGTGAATCATTCCAAGTTGTTGGAGTTGATTGTAATTGAGAGAGAGAGCTCTTGAGGGAAAGAGATCTAGATAGAGATTTGTACATCTGAGAGAGGTGTGGAAGAAAAGAAGTTTCTTCAATTGTATTCCTTCTGTAAAGAGTTTAATACAAGTTTTTAGGGTGGTTTCTTGTATCTCTTGTTCTTTGCTATTTATCATTCTAGTTACTTATCATTCTGGTTAATTCCGCATTTTATTGCTTTCATATTGTAATCAACATTGTTGGTTGATCCCCAACAAGTGGTATCAGAGCATTTATGTTTTAGGTGCCTGTCACATGACATGAGAGAACTAATACATCTTGTTTTTTTCTTGGTTGTAGAGATGATGGAGGTTCTAGAGATTAATGGATGTGGCCTAGTTACCATCATTATTAGAGTGATTTTTAGATAGAGATAGGGCTATACTAATATCCATAGGTCTAAGAGACATAGTTGATATGTGCATGATCCCCATGAGGACAGATTTATTAGTCTTGTTCCTCAGTTGATGGGAATGACTAACTAACACCTTTAGATGGGATGTGGATGGGGATGTGATAGAGGTAGCCATCACACTAGAGGATGTCCATGCCATCTTTGGGCTACCCATAGCAGAAGTACCAGTGACCACAAGGATACTAGACAATATAGAGGAGAAGAGAGCCTTAGCCATGTGGGCTACAAGCTTAGATATTATTTTGGGAGGATGGAGAGTCAGTATGAATGATGTATATATGTCATAGATTTTAGATATCTAGAAAGTTGTGATAGGGCTTGTGACATAGTGGGTGCTAAGTTACAAGTTAGATGATAAGGTACCACTGTTCGTGGTAGCCTTGAGTAGGATGATACTGGAGGAGAAAGTTTTATATGATTTGGGATCTATCATTTGGGTCTAGTTCATACATGATCTGTATGAGATGTTGGTCAAATGATAGAATACCATGGGATAGATCATATTATTCACAACTTATAAATATGAGAGGTTTCTTATGTATCGATCAACTAGGCTACCCCATATGGTTGATGATAGGTCACCTTGGGTATAAAGATGGAGAGAGGACCAAGTAGTATGAGTCATGCCCCACATGCTAGCACTGTTGTTAATGAGAAAAACAACTATAGTGTGGCATCCATATGGAGACATAATGATTACATGGGTGAGTTGACACATAATTGCACTAGAGATAACTAAGATAAAGGTGGTCAAACACTACACATGGTGGAGAGAGCCATTTTTAGTGGCACAAGTGCTAAGACAGATGGGATTACCTCATCTAATGACATTGATATTGATGCCTGAGTAATGGGTTTGGCATGTGAAGGAGCCATAGGGTAAGAGAGGATTAGGACCAAAGATTATAAGATTAACACGTAGACCATGTCATGAGCAACCATGGACTAGTCAATCATGATGAGGAGTAGAGTAGGAGGAGAAGGAGGTAGAGGTAGAGATACCAGATGTACCACTATTATTTCTATAGTAGGAGGATTTTCATGACCATTGAGGACATGATGGTGATGGAGGCAGTAGGAGATAACATAGATCAATGTCATCCTTAATGAGATAACAGAGGAGCTAGAGGAGGGATGGATGATAGAGATACCACTCAGGTATAGGATGAGATGGATGTGAGCCATGATAGAGGGATTTGAGTTGAGGAGGTACTATGAGGCTACATATATGGGGATATTGTGCTAGGAAGTCATGAGGATGGTGAGACCATAGTAGCTGAGACACAGACAGGTAAGAAAAGATGGTTAAATTTTTGCTTTGAGATTTTATTTAGATGTAGAGATAGATAGATATTTTGAGATATAACAACGATCTAATATCCATCTAGTGTGATTTTATAGGTGTAGCTAAAGATGTAGAGAAGAGATGGGGGTCCTTGATGAGGGGAGTACTCCATGACATCCTAGATGAGACTCTATAGCCATATGACCCTACTACATTGGAGGACCGTAGTGTACCATCTACCCTAACTTAGGCAAGGTGGTTTAGACTGATTGGGGAGGTAGTGATATAGATACAGGTGTAGAGAGAGAGGATGTAGCCACCAATAGAGATGGGTATAGGTGAGATGTGGGCATGGCAAGCCTTGGTTGAGGAGGGAGATGTGTATTTAACCATAGTGGAACAAATGACAAAGATCCAAACCCAATTAATGGAGTCACAAGTGCAGGTAGTGTACCTATAGGGACATGTAGATGGACTGGGATCTTAGATGACCTCCTTACAATGTATTATTTGGAGTCAAACTAAGGCCTTAGTAGGCAGCATGGTTAGTCCATGAGATAAATAGGAGTGGACTCAGCCTTAAAGATGGAGAATTGTATATGGTTATATTTATTGTATCAACACTCATGATATATATATATATATATATATATATATATATATATATATATATATATATATATATATATATATCATTTTGGCATATTGTTGTTGATTATGTATGTTGTCATTATGGTTTATTATGGTTGTTCATTATGGCTTTGGTTGTGGATGCTTTGGATATATTTATTTATAGCACACGTATGTTTGCTTTGTTGTAAATGTTATAGGAAATATATGAGATGTGGTTTCTTTTCTAGCATTATGAAAAACACATGCATGGTTAAAAATAAATAGGCAAAAAGGACTTGGAAAAATATAATCAATCAAGAATGTACTACACACTATTTCAAGTTGGGAAACATGTAATAACAATAATTGACTAAGTATAAAGAACCAAGAAATGGTAACACAAGATAGTTAAAAAAGATTTATTTTTAAACCAAAGTGAGATTTTTGCACCAAATTAAAACAAGTAAAATCATATTAATTCACATTGGGAAGTATGAAAAACAATGTACTAAAATATAAGGTATGTAAAAGGGCACAAATGGTATAAAAAAATGAAATTAAGTCAATCAATCATACTATATCACGTTAAGAAGTATAAAAGAAAAACAAAATTAGCAAAAGATTGGTCTTAAATTTATCACACTAATTCAAGCTGGGAAGTATGAAAAATTCAAGAAATGGCTGTATTCTTACATGTACTTAGATAATAAGAAGATAAAAAGGTGAAAGAGAAATGAAGTAAGATAAAACTCACTAAGTCAAGCTAGGAAATGTGTCAATGACATGTAACTTCATAATCAATCAAATCTTATCTCATAATTGACACATGTAATTTTAGATTGTGACTTGGGTATTGGAAAATTTTGTGAGGAATGGTCCTATTCATGGTCATATATTTCAACTCACAAAGAGATCACCACTGGGGTGGAATAATCAGGAAAAATTAGGTAAACAAGGATGTGGGTAATAGGAAGAAAAAGATGGTAATTTATGAGGATGGTTAGGTCCTATCCATGATCTTATAATGCAAATCACAAATGAAATCCCAAGGAGAGTGATTAGTAGACAAAATAATATTTCTCAAGAGGAAATATGAGGGATATAGGGAATGAAAAAGGGATTGTAAAAATCAAGACTTAGGTATCTTATGAGAAGACCTTAGGAGACAAGAGGCATACTAAGGACATGAGAAGACACTAAGTGACTAGTGGTCATCTATGTAAAAAGGAAACCTATTCACTATAAACATAATGCTTTGTAAGAAAATAGGAGTGGTGTTCTCTTTGTGAGAAGACCTTAGGAGACAGGAGGCATATTAAGGATATGAGAAGACGCGAAGTGACTAGTGGTCATCTATGTACAAAGGAAACCTGTTCACTATGTAAGGGGTCTACTGCAAAGATTGGGTACTTGGGTGAGAAGGTAGGTATTACTAACTCATTTTTTTATTCTCCTCTTCAAATATACTAGCCTACCACACCCCAAATGACCTCAGCTCTACCATGAGGCCAATTGTGGAGTTTGAGATTTGACTAAAATAAGGTGATGTGCTTTGAATCACATTTTTTAGTGTGATTTGACTTTTAATAATATTTTTGTCTTTTGATATCATTGCCTTTTGTTATATGATTTGGATTTTAACTTTTTATGGCTTTTAAGATTCCTCCTCCATACAAACTTGAAATGACCAATCATGAGATATGTGGTGATACACATGAATGAGATGTAGGCTAAGACTAAAGGAAGCTAAGTAACAAAAGATAAAGACTAAGACACTTAGGGTTGATAATAAACTAGCATCTTAGGAAAATGAAGAAAACCATCACCAAGGGAGGGTGATGATGAGGAAGGAATGGAACTAGGCTCAACAAAAGGAGCAATGGAATCATAAAGAGGGGTAGGCTCAAAAATAGTAGGAGCGGGAATATGATCAACTATATCAAGAGCAAGAATAGGTTTAACTATAGTGGGCTCTACTAAGGGAGGAGTGGGATCTACAAAATGTCTAAGGAGAGTCACACTAACTTTAGGGGTAAACTAGCTATGAGGGTTAGGGTACCTAAAAAAATGGCAAGGCTTGATCATAGCACAATCTAATCATAGTCCTATGTGGTTCCTTAGAAACTAGAGGTTTTGACACCATCTATACCTTGCGATAAATTGGAAAACTACAAAAATTAGGAACTATAAATGAAGAAAGATGATGAGATGCGAAAAAATAATTAAGTAAATAAGAATGATAATGGATAATCTTGGCATCATGGGCCTATATAATGGATCATCTAAAGATTAACCATCATCATGATCTAGGGTATGAAGATCAATGACATAAGTAGGGATGACCTTGCCATTTGAGGAAGTGTGGTGAATAGAATGCCTAGAAAGTTTAGAACAAGGTTGTAAATTATGTTGAGATGATTAAGTAGTTAGTTCAAGTTGATTTGGAGAATTGATAGAAGAAGTGTTAGTAAAATTTTGATTATCATTAGTGTTAGAAGATGATGGAAGAGTGGTAGAAATAAAATGAGAAGTGTTATCCAAGGGAGAATCATAAATTAGATCATCAAAAGTAATAAGGTCATCTTGCCCCAACTCATTTAAATGAGTTGGAGAAGAATACTAGATAACATGATATGTTCTAGATGGAGGAGTGTAGAGAGGATGCAAATCAATGTAATTCACCACCTTTCTCATATTAGTCATGATAACCATGTTCTCTTTGGAAGTTGGTTCAACAAGACTTTTTACGTTATTGGTGGAAGGGGTAGGCTTATCTTGGGTGTCTTGAATTAGATAATGATTAGGAAGAGGATCTTTTTAGATAGCTAAATGAGTGTTTGCTTGATTTAAGGCTTGAGTTTTATCATGCGTTTTATAGTCCTTAAAATAAATTTCATTAACTTGTTGACACTTACAAATGATGGAATCATGATCAAAATTAGGTCCAAGAAGAAAATCCATAGCTAAATTACAAATTTGTCTATAGGTCTCATGAGAATGACCCCAACTAGCGTGAAACCAACAAAACTTGTTAGGATCATACCAAGGTTTCATAAGATAGGTAGGGTCAAGTTATCATGGAAGAGGCCTAGGTAGACACTTAAGAAATTCAACCTAGGATAGAGGTTTGTGAATGTTGATTTATTTGGTGAAGATAAATGATGATTAGTATATTGTTGAGAAGGGGGAGCTGGTTGTGAAGATTAGTTAGGAATGACAACTTGAACATTGTGAAAGGTGTCATAAGAATTTGTAACACCATCATTGGTAATATTGTAGATTTTATTTTTTAGTAATAGACTAGGACCTGCATAAGGTTGGGATGGATCGAATTGATGCATAAGGAAATCTTATCATTTAGCTTGGTCAATAGCCTCCTACAATATACGTGGAGAGAGAGTGTGGAATTGATATTGTAAGTTAGGAAAGAAGGCATTTGTAAAGAGATGAAAAAGATTGTCATCGACCATGTTATGCTTAGATTTATTTGACAAAGTCTTCCACCTTTTAAAAGAGGCTTGAGTGGTTTATTTTTTGTTTTATTTGTAATTTATGAAATGGGCCAAAGTGTTTTTGAGAAGATCACTAGTTTGGAATTCTTGCACTAAAGCATTCACTAAATCCTCCAAACTAGCAATAGAATGAGGTCTAATTTGATTGTACCAATCTAAGGAATCACCTATGAGGGTTTTGGTAAGGAAATTGGTAGCAACAAAGGTGTTTAATTTGACCCAATATTTATAAAGATTTACAAATGTCTCAAGATGAAGGGTAAGATCAATTGATCCATTATAAGAAATTGTAGGTGTTATACCTCCTATGTCAATGTTAGCAATTTGAGTAGTGAGAGGTTAATTTTGTAGATGCTTGATAGTTTTTTTGACAAAAGAAAGTTGATGAATGAGATTGCCTTGATATTATTGAAGAGGAGGGGGAACATTTTTGTTGTGTGCCCCAAGCCATTGGTTGAGGATGAGATTGAAAATGAAGAAGGTGGTTTTGCATTCTCATCATTTGATTTGGGTTATGATCTTGAAATGTATTCATTTGATTAATATTTTGTAAAAAAAGTTGATGTGTTTGATTAGAATTATTAGAAGAATTAGGGTTGGCATTAGTGTTAGTATTAGTGGTTTGGGTACCACTATTGGTGTTGATAGGATCTTGAGAAGAATTTTGAGAATGTGATGCACTCGTGAAAAAATTTGCCCATGTAGCAAAAGATGGAGTAGTGAATGGGTTAGAGGAAGAAGCACTATAAGCATGATTTCCTTGGGTATCAAATGAAGCACTAGTAGATTTATTAAGGATAATGTATCTTAAGAAAGGCCCACTAGATGTAGAACCTACCATGTTAGTTGAGATACTAGGCATAGAGGTGGAAGAAGTTAGAGAAGAAGAGGTCATGGTATAAGAAGAGGTCATAATCAAATGAAGAGGCTAAGAATCAAAGAAAGTGATACCCCCAAATCTTCTTGAAAATGTAGGAATAGGTGAAAGAGGCTCTTCAACATGAACACTAATCATAAGATTTTAAATGGTAGAAGGATCCTTTCCTTGATGTTGAGGAAAGTTAGAGATAAAAAGGAGCATTTTGGGAGTATAATCTAACTTAGGTTGGTCCTCTAAGAAAAGAGGAAAATTATGCTTCAAAGAGGTATTAGGAGGGGTCCCATAGTTCATTGTGTGAGTGGAAATATGAATGTTACTAGCATCCTAGAGAGGAACCCTACTCTGTCTATGGGAGACCCTATGAGGATTAGTAAAGTTCATCATGTTTGTTGAATGTAACTTAGTGTCACAATCAAATAGAAATTTCATGATTAAGGGAAAGGAAGAAAGATGAGAAATAAAATAACTAAGAAGTGACTGAAATGGTATAGGGTTGATTGGGTTGACCTAGCACAAAATAAGGACTGTAAAATTTTACAGGGTCGACTGGGTCGATCTAGTATAGAGCACATAGACTAGAAAAAGAGGTAAAAGGGGCTACATATAGTACAAGGTCAATTGGGTTGATCCTATACAAGGTATAGAGGACGAAAAAAGGTATAGGGTCAATTAGGTTGACCTAGTACAATAGACAATTAAAATGAGAAGATTGATAACAAGTTATGAACTAAAAAAGACAATTTTTGTAGTTAATTTAGGAAAGAAAGAGCTGAAGGGAAACACATAATCAATTGGATCAATGCTAGCCAATCTAATTAAAGCACACAATATAAAACCTTGTACTAACATTGGTAATGCATGTTATTGTACACACAATTGAGTAAAGAGAAAGAAATCAACTTGAAAATAAAGGAGCAAAGAGCAACAAATCAATTAAGTTTGAGGTAATCATGCTAGGATTTTTTTGGTGCCATATTCCATCCACGCATGATTTTTTTATTTTTTTATAAACATGGTCTCCTTGTCATGTTACAAGGCATTAATGACATCACACCCTTTTTTATAATCAAGACATATACATATAATACCATGCTTTGTAGGTAAGGGCATAGTGATGTATTAGGTTAAGTGGGTATGTGGGTTTGCCTAATGTCCCCATGATGTGATAAGTTCATGCCTATATAAGAGGCCTCAAGATATATATAAAAAGAGAAATAAAGAGATCACCTCTTTGTATTCACCTATGTAATCACTTTGATGATGATATAATAAATATGCTCCTTGTACAATCTTGTTCTCATATTTTATTACATTATACTTATATTAATCATATCATGTTGATTTCATAATTCCTTGTAAAACTAGTCTACAACTGTTTGTGCCTTGAGGGTCCAAAGCAAACCATTGCATGCCTTGGGTGAGTAACTTATTTGAATATGATATGTTGATGTAGGGTGGTGTTTTTTTTGAATTATAGGTATTAATAATGCAACACTAAATTGAGTTAAAATTTTGGTTCCATTGCTAAGACCCTCGATGATCTTGTGGGTTGTAGTTTTGGAGGTCGAATCTAAACAAAATCAATGCTTGGATATCATTAAACCCTAAAATTCACCAACGAGGGGAATGTTGGGATTGATATAGATGTGTGGAGGGACACCTTTTTGTATGACTACTTATATATGATTATTTATTATTTGAGCTACTTAGTTACTTATTTGTGTGGATTTCTACTTGGTTGACACAATGATGTACTATGAAAAACCAAGAGGTTGAATGGACACATGGGACCATTGAATTATTGAATAAGTGTGATAACACATGGATGCATATAATGAATACATTAATGGAGAAATAGAGAATTTGTGGTGACTAGATATACATGTGTGGATGACGTATTAACAAAATTTCTCACCATATTTCTGAAAATATTTATGAAGAGTATTGTGCTTTGGATTAAGATGTTTTTGGTTTAAAAGAGAGTAGAGTGGCTTGGGAAAGAGTATTAACCTATCCATGATATGACATTAGGATACAACAAGGGTGTAAGGGGCACCAAAAGGATGATTTTGGTCAAAATTTAAGGAGGAGAGTTATGGAAGAGACATATCCTTGGATAATTTTCCATGAAAGATGGGATTAAAATTGTGAATATGAGTTATCCATGAGGAAGGTATTGGAGTAGACCCAAGGAGGTCACACATGCAAGCAACATATCAAAATGGAAGGATATAATTAAGAAAACCAAGTAGCGTCAAAGAGAAGTGAAGGTTATGGTGATGAGTGGGAACAATAGATGATAGGCCATACATAGAGTGGTGAGATAATGTAAGGTCCACTTTTGCATATAAAGGAAACAAAATAAACCATATCAAAGAGTGGTGAAACCAAATTCCTACCCAACCCTGAGCCTCACATGGTATATGGACATTTTATGGATTTTTGATTGAAATCACAAAGTCATGGTACTTGGTTGAGGAGATAGTATTAGGGTTTAAATTAGGAGCTAATGCATAAGTTAGAATTGAGGAGTTTGTATAAGTAAAATAAATATAGTTTGAGAAATTTTCAAAATTTTCACTTAAGCAAAATCAAGTATTGGAATAATTATTGTTAGTGTTGTAGGTGTAGACACTAAAATCTAGATTTAATGACCTACCTTTACCTTATGAATTTTATATACACATATGGATCTTACACAAACTTATCTTCTATATAATTACCTTCTATGTGTTTAAACTTCCCTATTTGATATCAGTCACCTACATGAATTCCCTAGTTTGTGTCTACCTTGGTTAAAATCACAATCAAATTATTTTTAGATCATCATATCAATATTTATGACTTTTAAACAACTCTGTCATAACTCATATGCCTTAAAATTATGTAGGTGTCTAAATATGATGGACATGTCCCCATGCCAAGTAATGATACTTTTTAAAATTTAAATTATCTTTATGGGTCAGTCTATATGTTTCACATGTCAGTGGCTTGAGAAGTTATCAAAAGAGTTATCTATTTATACATAATATGTCTAATCCTATTTCCATATCTAACACTTATCAAAGAAACATATATAGACATATACACATTGAAAGGGGCTACCTTAAATCTCTCAAATTAGAAATTAGTCAAAGGGAGTAGGCCCTAGTTATGTCTAAAACACCTATTTAACCCTAAAATCTAGATTGGGGGAATCTAGGGTTAAAGGGGTAGAGATAGCCTAGGGCACAAGGGTGGTAGAATACATTAATAGTAGGCCAATTAATTTACAAACTCAGATAAACATATATTTAATTTATTATGTTGATATATGTTAAAAATAGAAAGTACAACTATGCTAGATATTATAATGATAATAAAAACAAGATACCTAGCTAGATCTAGATATGATATTAATATAGATCTAGATATGGAACATTTAGGAATTAGACTAGAAGTGAATTTTATATTAGTCATCAAATTTTGGATTAAGCACATTTTTGACCTCAAAAACTTGCATCCACCTAGGATGATTACATTGGTGTTTTTATCTGACCTAGATGTAGGTGTCCAATGAAAAATATCTATCAGATCTAGATGTGACCACATATAATACTTTGGGTTCTATGTTTCCTTTACTCTAGTGTTCTTAGATCTGGATCATGGGTTTTCTCTCCTTGTCAAATAGTAAAACCCTAGTTATTCATCTTCATAATAGATGTGGGAAAAATGGGTTTTTGGGCACAAAATTTTAAGATGACCCAAATCCCCTTTATCAATGAGTTTTACCTACATAGACAATACTTTGAAGATGGACTCAGACTTATTTAGTTCTCCCCTACATTTTAGATTATGTGTGCATAAGGATGCAATGTGGGATAAACAAGTACATAGAGTGACCTAGCTTGTAAATTGATAAATATGACTCATGGGATGCTCCTTCAGTACTTCAAACTTGTGGATATGTTATCCTTATGAATGTTATGGAACTAATAGAAAATAGGAAAGATTTTCTCACTTGGTTACTTAATTGAATGGATTTTGTAAGCTTCCTTGTGAGAGGTAAGAATTTACTAGGTGAAGAATGAATAAGGATTGATATTGTATATATACCAATAGTTTTGGAGAATATCTTGTATTAAATAACTTAAGCCAACCATATGAATATATTTAATTTGTAAATTGGATGACTCTAGGGAATTGGATACTTGCATCAACATAGATGTTTGACTAGGACATAAGTGTTCAAAATGTTGAAAAATAAGCATAGGTCCAAAATTTGCAAAGACATAAGATACATATTTTTTTAGCATTTTGGGTATGATAGAAGGTTTAAGTCATCATAATAACATTAGTTAGACTAAGAGATAAGTAATAGGCACAAAGAGATAGTGTATGCAATCCATCTAAAAATGGAAAATGTTTAGAAATTGAAGGTACATGTATTATATGTAGTTACCAAGTGTACAAGACTTATGTGATACATAATTCAAAATAATGTCTACATTCTTCCTTCTTTAATCTAATAATGAAATTTTTAGTTTAAAGGAAAATAAATGCATACCTTGGTGTGTATAACACACCTTATCTTCACGTGAGTCCAACTTGAGTGATTTTCTAGTGACTGACTTGAAACCAAGAACATGTTATATAATATAATATGAAATTAAAAATATTGAAATGATTGAAATTGAAAGAGATCAAGGTCTAAGAGTACACCTATGTATCTATGCAACTAACTTGCCTTTTGATAATTTAATTTGAAAAGATGTATCAGTATGTACCATTAGAGATGATATTAGGAAAAATATAAATATATAAAGTGCATAAATATATAAATATTTAAGGACATAAATAGCCCCCAAACTTAGAGCAAAAAGTGAATTTCCACCCAATAGTTGAGATTAGCTTAACCATGCAACCCAATCATAATTATAAGCTAGTGAGCATGAGTGAACTAACTCAACTCACACTATAAATTTGATGAGGTTGAATGATGTAATAAAGTCCAACCATACCAAAAATTAACCAATTACTATAGTAGATTGGAAAAATTGAGTGGTTTAATCACCTCAACCATAACAAAAATTAACCAACTACTACAGTAGATTGTATCATTACAGTTCATAAATGTCTAACATGATGGGTGATGATAGTCTACAAACTTGGAAAAATTGAGTGATTTAATCAACTCGACCATACCAAAAATTAGCCAACTATTGCAGTAGATTAGATCAATATAGTTCGTAAACGTCCAACCTGATGGGTGATGACAGTCATTAAAAGTATTTTAATCACCTCGACCTGATGGGTGATGTAATAAAATTGGAAAAACCAAGTGATTCAGTCACCTCAAACATACCAAAAATAAACCAACTACTATGATAGATTGTATTAATACAGTTCATAAAAGTCTAACTTGATGGGTGATGACAGTCCATAAAAGTATTTTGATATCTAAAAGTTGATTTGATTTTATAATTTAAGTGCCCTTTGCATAGCATATGCTTTTTGTATATGTCTCATGATAAAACCTGGGTATAATAATGGTACTAATGTATATAATTATGCCACAAATGTAAATCTAAATCATAGAACTATGCAATTTGGCCAATTTACAAATTGTGTAAGTGTAGATAACATGTTTCCATAACATGCCCCCAATGTATTTATGAAAATTAAACTAGTGTATGTGTGGAGAACATGTTTCCAAAACATGCACCCACTATATATATGAATCTGATGAACTATGAATAATGTGCAATTCATATCTCTATGGCATGCCCCCACTAATATTCCTCCCTTTTGAGGTGAAGGGAAGTATACACTGATAGTCACATTATCTGAAAAGGATAAGATAACTATATAATCTATGTATAAACTATGTAACATATATAAATAACATGTCTAAGTAGTTATATAATTTAAGCACAAAGGATGTGATCACATCAATTCCTAAAATGCATGATGTAAATCATGGCAACATCTAAATAATAAAAATACAAGATCATCAAGCAATCAAACACATACACAGGATCATGCACAAGCAAATCAAGAGATAATGGTCTAAGGAGACCTAAAAAAAAGAGCATGTTCAAATGTCACACAATCGAAGGGACTTGATTTAATCAAATATCCACAAAGCAAGGAATGACACATTCAAATTTCAACATACAACAAAGCATGACATATACAAATTTTGTAATAGGAAAACATATGCACGAGGGCCTTAATAAATAGAGCATATTCAAATGCTTGAATAAGTAATACAATGCATGAATATAATAAGGAAATAACACAATTAAATAAGTGAAAAAAATAAAATCATGTACCATAAACAACTAACATAAACATAGTACACTACCCCATGGATATATGTGTTAGAAAAAAATGTTACGTATATTACATATCAAGTATATTGCAAAAGATACAACCATGGATAAATGCATGTGTAAGTACATAAGCTCAAACATGATAATATAAAGTGATCATAGAATAATATAACCTGGGTGTATCATGATCAAAGAAGCAAATGCCTTTAATGTCCACATGACACTAATTGAGGGAAGGCCCAACATTCAGAAGGACATATATCATGTATCTATATATGCTTCAATCACACTCAAAATATGCATAAAACACATGTTTATATAAATAAATTATATGCCATCTATCAACATATAACCAATAACATAGATGTTTAGGAGACGATAAGAATATGTAGATGTTGAAAGTATTTTTGGATTTGAAGTTTTTTTGTTTTTTGGTATTTTTGGAATATGTGAGATATCTCAAGAATATTATTATGCAAATGCATGATATGCATTAGGTTTTTGAGATGTTTTCCTTCAAGTGTGGCTAGGTGGTACATGTATTTTTCCAAATTTTATATAACTATAAATGGTCCCAACCAATTTGGTTTGAACTTTAATTTCTTGTCTTTTTTTGCTTTGGAATTCTTTTGATTTTATTTTAGTACCATGTCACCCAAAATAAATTTGTGTGGTTGAACCTATTTTTAATATGCACGTTTAACGTGATCTTGATAAAATCATAAGTGTTCAACAACCATGTTTTATTTTTCACTTAAATATTCTAATTAGTGCAATCTCTTTTCACAATAGTCAATGTCTTTTATAATATATTTGATAAAAACATGTAAGGAAGGGACATTAAGTTCAATTAGTAACACTGCCTTTGTACCATAAACCAAAGAATAAGGTGTATTTAGGGTGGGTGTGTGAACACTAATATGGTATGCCCATAAAGTATATATGATATGTTGGTGCCCATCTATGTTGTATCGTTAAACCATTTTGCCAAGTATTTTGATAATGACCTTATTCATTGCCTTTGCTTGTCCATTACCCTATGGGTAGTAAGGTGTAGAAAATTTATGTTTGATTTTATACTTATAGCAAAAGCATTTTACTATCTTATTTTTGAATGCTGATCCATTATTAGTGTTAATAGTTGAAGGTATGCCAAAATGAGAGAGAATATTGGTTATCAAAAACCTGCATATGTCATCCCCCATAGTAAACTCAAGTGGAATTTCCTCCACCCATTTTGTAAAATATTATAGTGTTGTGATTATGAATTTATGTCTACTAATTGGCATGGGAATTATCTTTACAATCAAATCAAATCCCCATAAGGAGAATGGCTTTGGTGAGACAATCAACTATAACTTGTGAGATAGTGCATGGTTCAAATTGTTGTATTTTTGGCACTATAGGCATAATTTGGCATATTCAATACATTATTGTTATATGGTAGGTCAATAATAACCTTGGCATAAAATTTTTTAGGACATGGAATTTTTATTGAAATGTCTACTACACTCACTATCATACATTTCTAATAGGGCAGTGCATGCCTCATATGTATTTAAGCATCAAAGTATTTGTTCGTCGAAACCTCATTTGAACAAATAATTTCCAATGATAACATAACAAAGTGATTCTAGTTGTAATTTACATTTATAATTTTCTATAAAATGGTCCAGTAAGTAAGCACAATAGATAAAATTACAGATATCATTATACCATTTTGTATTTGTATAACTACGAGTAATAGAAAGAATGGCTAATGTATACATTCTATCAGAAGAAATGGAAGGATCACATAACTAGTATATGGTAAATTTTATATGGTCATTATTGATATCAAAAGGGATTAAGGATGTTTCACTAGCCATTGCATCTAAATGGTGGTTATCTTTATGGAGAATGCTATCAATGGAAAATGTATCAAATGTATCCTTAAGTTTGTCCACCATTTATTTATATGGTTGTAAGTATTCTTATTTGGTTTGATAATGATTGGTGGCTTGATTAACAACCAAATGAGAGTCACCAAAAACTTGATTGTCCTTAATATGAATCTTTTGTGCTATTGATAACCTAATTATCAAGGCTTCATATTCTGTGATATTATTCATGTAAGAAAAGGCTAACTTGTAAGAGAATGACATGTACTCACCCTCAGGGGTGGAAAATATAATACCTACACTCATGCATGTTCTACATCTGGATCCATCAAAAAACATTGTCCATGGATTTGAAGACATATTATACGCCTCAAATTCATCATGTAAAATTTTGGTAAATAGAAAAGGATCAACTAATGGAGTTATAGCTAATTGATCAACTATAACTTGTCATTTTATTGATTTTTGGGATACAAAATTGAGATCAAACTCTATAAGTTACATAATGAGGTGTTTTGTTCATAAAAAACTTTAATAGATATTCTTTAATTATAACATGGACCTCATTATTGAACAAATAATGTCATAATTTTTTTGTAGATAAAATTAAACCCAAACATATTTTTTCCATTCCTGTATATTTCCATTCATAATATACCAATTAGCCATTGATATAATAGATATCCTATTATTTGTGATCATCATCATATTATTCTAATAGTGCTCAAAGGGCCTCATGAGGATACAATATAGAGAAGCAATGGTCTATTAGGAATATGAGGTATGAGCATTGGTGGGTTTTCTAAATATTCTTTAATTTTATTGGATTTTTTTTGGCAAATGTCATCCCATAAAATTTTTGTCCTCTTTTAGCAAATGTGTGAGAGAATTTGTTTTATCAACCAACTGAGTAATGAAGTGTCAGATAGCCTAAATTTCTACCTTGTAAACATCTTAACTATTTTATATTAGTTGGTGGTCGCATATGAAAAATAGATTTTACTTTTTTGGATCAACCTCGATGCTTCAGTGAGAAATAATGTACCCAAGAAGCTTTTTGGAACACTTCAAAAACACTTTTTTGGGATTTAATCGTACATTATACTTTCACAAGTGTTCAAATATTCTTCATAAATCAATAACATGGTCTTGGCAACATTTATATTTTGTGAGTAAATCATCAACATAATCTTCAATAGTTTTGTGAATAAAATCATAAAATATATGAGTCATGGCCCTTTGATATGTTTCTCTAACATTTTTGAGTCCAAAAGGCATGATTGTATAACAAAATGTGCCCTATGGAGTAGTAAATGCTATATTTTATCAATCTTTTGGGTTAATTTTTATCTGGTTATATCAATCAAAACCTTTCATAAATGAAAATGTCTTATATTTAGCTATATAATTGACAATCATGTTGATGTTAAGTAATGGAAAATCATCTTTGGGATAAACCTTGTTTATATCACAGTAATCAGTGTAACATTGAATGCCACCATTCAACTTAGTTATATGTACAATGTTAGACACCCAATCCAAATGTGCAATAAATCTTATAAATCCTACATCTAAGAGCTTTTGAATCTCATATTTTACTAGCAATGTCACTTTGGGATGGATTTTACAAATATTTTGTTTAATAGGATTTGCATCTAGATAAAGTAATATATTGTGTATTGCTGTTGATGGATCAATTCCAGGCATATCCAAGTAAGCTAAAGGAAATAGTTTTAAGTAATCATGTAAAACTTGCTAATAGGCCTTACTTTAATCATCATGCATAATTGTAGAAATTAATACCGATCAAAGATCTTTATCTATGCCATAGTTATATTTCACTATTTCTTTATTAAGCAAAGTGAATTGTTTAATGATAAATGGCATGATAGGATTAAAATTATGTGCATCATGTTAGACATTGGTATCATTATTCTCTATAAATTAAGAATGAATATAGGTGGAATGAGGAAACCTATTCTTATGATAGAAGGAAGGAGATTCTCATGTATTCCCAAGTACTCAAATAAAGACTCATAATTTGAGAACTAATCTAATGTCAAAAGTTCTATCAGAATGCTCTCATCAATCATATGAGAGTTGAATAATTATAGACCCTTTGTAAATTTATGATTACATTTTAATTTGGTCTTTTGGAAATAGGGATTACTATGAATAGATGGTTTATGACTTACAAATTATCGTAAAAAGCCCAAGACATGCTGCTTTGTGTTATTTGTACGATAGGTTAAATTATCCCTTGATCATGTTTTCCAACCCTTGTCTTTTATGCCCATATCTTAGCAAATATCAATAACCAAAATTAGGATTATAGGATTATGGTGCTGGATGATCCATTTAATAGATAATTGCACATTGTGTGAGGAGACTAATATCCATTGTACATGTGTAAATAGATACATGATGGATAAATTTTAAACATGTGTGAAAATTAGAGAGAATTATATACATCTCATATATCCAAGGCCATCCTAATATAATGTTAAAATTTAAATCATTTGGCATAACTTGATACAAAGTAGGTAATGTACGAGGTCCTATGATGATGTCAAGGATATTTGACCCAATACTCATTGTGAAATGTTATCAAATCCTTTGATGCTCATTTTAGAGGGTTCCAAGTCTTTAAGGCCAATGTAAAGTAAAGAAAGTAATGATATGTTAGAAATGTTGAATCCCAAACCATTATCTACAAGAACTCTTTTAACTAATTTATTGCTCACACATACCTACATGTATACTAGTAAACAAGAATTTATGAGGTCTTGAGGTGGTAAGTCTTCTTTCTTGGAAGAAATATTATATTTAGTCCATTTGATAGATTTTAACATGGAATCCACATGTGTAGGTTCCATATTACTTGGTAAAAAGGTCATGTGTAATGCATCCAAAATAATATCCTTGTAATGTGAATATTGATGTAATACGTCTAAGAGTGAAGTTTTATAGTAATATCATTGGAAGAGGTTATAATATGGTGGGAGGATCATGACCATTTCATACATTCTCTTTTGCATTTTGTGGTAATAGGTAGAAGTTCATTGTAAACATTATGGTAGTACTAATTACGCAAGAATGCATTAGATTTGCAATGATCAGGTTTTGAACTCTAGAGGTTTTATTGAATTTACCATACATGAAACATAACAAGTAATGACTATCATGATGTACTGTAAAATAAAGTAGTTAAGAGGTATATCCATATTAAACATGTTTGTAGAAAAAGGGAAATTTTGTTTTTAAAATTTTGAACTCTTTGAAATTATAACTCATAAAATAACAAATCAAGAAATCAAATCTTAGATCATATTTTTTTTCATTCACATATGTTTGGTTCACTAAAATGATTAACCCTAAAATCTAGATCAGGGGAATCTAGGGTTAAATGGGTAGAGATTGCCTAGGGCACAAGGGTGGTAAACTTTCCATAATAATCCAATTAATTTATAAACTCATATAAACATATAATTAATTTATTATGTCAAGATATACTAAAAATGAAAAGTACATCTATACTAAATATTGTAATAAAAATGAAAACAAGATACTTGGTTCTCATGCTAATATAGATCTAGATCTAGAATATTCATGAATCAGACTACAAGTGGATTCTATATCAGTCATTAGATTCTATATTAAGTACCTCTATGACATCGAACACTTGAGTCAACTTAGGATAATACATCGATGTTTTTGTTTGACCTGGACATAGGTGTCTAGTAGATAATATTTGTTAGATCTAGATGTGACAACATGGAATGTTCTGGGTTATGTGTCATCTTCGATCTGGTGTGCACATATATAGATAATGGGTTGTTGCTAATTGTCAAATAAAAAATTTTAGTTTTTTTTACATCCTGATTTCACCCTAAGTTTTATAACCTTTGAATCCATGGATTAAGTGATTATTATTGATTTAATTTGAGTTTTATGACATATATTGATTATGGGATAGTGATATGCTAATTAGTTTACATGATGTGATAGTTGTACTTTTTTATTTTTGTACATTGTGGATGAATATTTGTTAGTTATGCATCATTAGTTTGATATATATGATGAATTAGACCAACTACCTACTTATCATGAGGTGGATGTAAGATTGATTCTATCCTCCTGACTGAGGGAGAGCATCATCGGAGAGGATGGCATAGATGGGATGATTGGTGGATGACAGAGAAACTTCTAGTAACCTAACACACACACCACAATAGAATAACTTGTTAACTCTTTTGTTTGATCTGGATAGTTAATTTATTTTGTGTGATTATATAATTTTGTTATGTTCATGTTTTGGTCGATGCTTATCAAAATTATGTGATTTCATGTATGTTGGTAGTGCATTTAAATAAAGGAAATTTAAATGTAATAAAAAGGCTAACTTTAGAGCTAGTCCAATGGATTTTTTGAGAATTTAAGGTCTAAAATTAGACTCAAGTAAACTTAATTTAGTAATTAGTTTGACCTTGAAAACAAATATTAAATCACGTAGGATTTAATAAATAAATAAAACTCAAGTTAAAAAAGAAGAAGAGAAAATTATGCATGAAAAAATAAAATAAAAATAATAGAAAAGATGCTGAACTATGCATTTTAAAAAAACAATAAAAATACTCAAGTAAATATGGTTAAGGTAAAGTTTGAGGAAATTAAATAAGTGGTGTTGATTTGAGGAATAAACATGCATGATTTTGAATTGAAATAAAACTAAAGAGAAGATTTTGGAAACTAAATGAAAATAGGTAGCGACTTGTAAATGATAGGAAAATAAAAGTTTGAAGAAATTATATTAAAATTAATTGATTATGGAAAAGGGCGATTTGGGCATGTTAAATAGATTTAATGAAAGCTCAAGTTAAGTGAAGGAAATAGATTTTTAAACTGAAACACTTTAGAAAATGTTTTTTTGCATGAAATCCAAAGGAGAAGCCACACCATGTATATAAGGGCATAATACAGGAAGGAAAATGGACATATTTTTATTTTAAGGTGGTGCTTCCGAAGGGAAATGAATGGAAGGAGCTAGTGATGAAAGATTTAATATAATCAATGTAATAATGTAAGTGGTTTTTCTCCATTCTCAATTCATAAATTACATCATATTATTGTGTTTATTGCCTTTAAATTAGTGAATATGAGTTTTGTATAAAGATGGTGGCTGTGTCAAATTATTTTTCTAATTACTGAACAATAGTGACATAGTAACTTGATTATTTATAGACATATATAGCATGCCACTTAAGATGGGTATATAGCAATTTGAGTTATAATAGTGATCTATTTTATAATTATAACTTGTCAATTTAAAATGATTTGGTATATTATACATATTTTATTTAAGCCTATCTATAATAAAAACAAAATTTTAAATAGGGTGGTCTATTTTTAAAATGGTATTTGATTGATCTTTTAGAGGAAGATCTGCATACGAAAGATTAAATATGAATATAAATATGAAACCTGAGCTGAGTATAATTATGGTACTTTTATGTGGTGACCCCCCTGAATCAATGCAATAACTTCAATTATTTATTTTCTTAATTTGTAGTATAATTCCAGCATTTTAAAATAGCTTCGTAGGTTTTGATTGTGAAGGAAATAGTAAATGTATGAAGGAAACTATGTTTCCTCTTTAATTCAAGATCAAATGTTGAGTGGAACTTCATTTTTGTCTCAGATTTTTGTAATATTGTTTGAGTCGATTTGCACTGCTAGCTCAAGTTGTGTTGTGAGCCTGAGTTGCATTTAAAAAAAATTGAGCGTGATTATCATGGGATCCTTATGAGAATCATGATACTTCCATTTTTATCTCATTTCTTTGTATTGCCCCCTTGATCCAAAATCAATGATGAATTGCTCTGTATATTTGATTCGAAAAGAAATATAAAAATGATAGATGTGGGATTAATGTTATAATATTAAGACTTAAGCCTTAGGAAGGTTAGTATTTATCTTATGAATTTATATATATTGGCATAGTAAAATGATATATGTGGGATATCAACAACATTGATGTATATCTATAATATTAGAAGATGTGGGTATCAATCATAATATAGAATAAATATAGATGAACTAGACTAATTGAATCATAATAACTTACCAATTTAGTCTGGTCATGAGAGAGATGCCTTGTAAATTAGGATAATTACATCTTTATGATCAAATGTTATTATAGAGGATCTTACTCATGAAATTTTAACACGCTTGTTAGTAAAAATTAAGATCATTTGACATAAGACTAAGATTATGAGACAATTGATTCTCAACCTGATTTTGATCCTCTAATCTATGTTAGATTAATTGATGAGCTTTAGTCAATCAATGGATTGAGATGTGACTACTTATATTTGTAATCCATTATCATATGATGACCATGCTAGAAAATAGATGTACATAATTTTTAGAGAGATGAATAGAGTTTTATATTTATAGTTATGTCGCTATAATTTATGTAAACAATAACAAAGTTAGACATTTATGTGGTACTGTTACTATACTCCTATTTGATTAATATTATATGATCTAAATCTATACTATGGCTTTACTTACAATACTAGTAGAGACCAAGCAATATATTAGTAAGCACAATAGTGTTATGTAAATATGTCGACAAGATCAAATTTGTAGCATCATGTAAAGATGAAAACTTATGTGTAGTATATATTATGAGAGTATTAATATGTGCAAGTGATTAGATATTTATAGAATAAAATAGTGCATCATGATATGTGCCTAGAGATTATATTTTTTTATGATTTTTATTGTATAGTATAATCTAGGGTATACTTAGGAGGTATAATTTTGTACTTGTGGATTAATAATTATAGTGTAATATTGTTTGTTCATGATTAAGTAGGGTGTTCATACATGATGATCTATGATATTATGATATGCCATAGAGTTCTTTAGTATTAAATTATATTATACCCAGATGGTACATACTGTAAATGTTATATCTAGACCTACACCTACGTAAATGTATGCATGTTGGTTTTTACTTGAACAATATGTTTTGTGATAGTTAGTAGGACATCATGTATGTGTACATACAATTTTGAGAGTGTAATGAATGCTATGTTAGTATTTTATGTTTTTAAAACTATGACTTGATTTGTTATATTTAGTTACTTGAATAGAATCTTATAGTTCCATGTATTTAAGACTACTTTGTATGACTGATAGTAGAAAAATAGTAGTTATGTTTTAGAACACTAGACTATCATAATATGGGTTATCATGGAGTGTAGTTATATGGAACTTATTGTGGTAGTTTGATACTAAAGTTAAATATATATTTTTATCTGAGTGGTATAAATTGTAGTCATTATTTCTAGTATGAGTTAGATAATAATGTAAGATTTATTCATGCATATGATGGAATAAATATATACTATGCTTACTCCTATGTTTAGCATGTGTTGTGATATGATTACTATTAAGATGTAAATTGTATGATTATTATGGTTAAATTATGTTTTACAAATCTCATTTTGGTAATGCTGAGTAAGGAGTGAGATGAAATTCATCGGCTTACTAAAATTATAAAACAAGATAAGGGCAATCCGATCAAGTGGTGTGCATAAATTTTATTGATGTATAGATCACTATTGAATATTTTTATAAAAAGTATGTTTAGTGAGACATTATCATTTCATGGGTATCATTACATGTATGTATGATATCTTGCAATGAAATGGGTTTTATGTGATACACTGCATGTTTAGTTTTAGAAATCATACAACACATGTGTACTTTCTAGTCACTCTATATTTCTGTGCCATCACTATTTACTCATCCATGAAAGGAGGGATATTCTCTGATGCGATTAGTGTAGGGAATTGTTAATTCATGGTTGGTGTGGAAAAGCCTTTGGATGATGCCTTACCTCCCATAATAGTACCACTTTTGAGATGACATTTGAGATTACCATAGATACTAGAGAGTCCAGGGAACTCATGCTCTAGGGGGCCTTGTATCTTATTTTTGTATATTGTTTTATATTAAATTTAGTATTAGAAACATTTCATGTATAAATGTAATTATTTGTTTACTATGTATTGACAACAGTGGTTGTGTATTGTACCAACAGTGGTTGGGTATTTGTATTTATTTCTATGATTGTATTATGATGCATTTTTGTATATTGATAATGATCAATGATTGTTAGATGACACATGCTTAATTACAATTATCACTCTTGGAGTATTTTTGTATGATCTACTTAGATTCTCATGCTGTAATCTATTTATAGTTTATATATATATATATATATATATATATATATAAACTTTCCCATATTTATAGTTAGCACCTAATATGGTTTTTACATGTGGTATCATTGTTATGGCTCAAACTCTAGGACCTAATGGGTCCATTAGCGTTTTTATATCTTTCTATTTATCAGAAAGGATAATTGTGAATGTGTGTGTGGTACATTGAGTGTATACCCTAGGAACATTCATACCCTCTTAGAATTGTTGAAAGGCTGGCTTATTAAGTGTCTCGTTGGTAATGGTTATTTAAGGTGTTGGAGTAGGTAATTGCATAGCATAGTTCATGAGTTGTGAACAAGAGTTCCCTACTATATTCTTAATCTTTTAAATTGAAAACATCGAGTATGATTACATCTTTATTGTTAATCAAATCACCTTCACCATTTGTGTTTTGTGTTGTAAAGGCATGGAGTGCTCCTCACTTAAGTATTTATGCTTTAGTTTTGTGTCTTATTTATACAAATTTTAGGAATGAATTTTTTTATAAGACTATTTCTAGTTTGGTACCACGTAGTGTGGTGGGAGTTTCCTTATAGTTGAGTATATATGCCTTGGTTGATAGTTTATTTGTGTTAGGAGTTTGCTTAGGAGTATTTTCCTTTTTGTTGTGGAAGTAGGTTATGATACTACACTTACAAGATTAGTAGGTGAATGATGATTTGGCAACTTGGGTTGCAATGTTTCTTTTTACCATGTGAGGGTATATAGGAGTTTTATTTTTGAGATGTTAGTTCTTTACTTTCCACTTGTGACTTTTTAAAGTCACTATTTTATCTAACTTGTTAACTTGACCTTGAAGAATGATGAACCTTGAATTTATGTTAATTCTAGATGATTATAATTATTATGTTATTATATACCTTTGATTACACTAATATTTTAGAAGCATGTTATTTTGAAGTGTTATTTATGTAGCTTTATTTGAGAGCAAGTAGGATATACGATGTGCAAAACATCTTGGTAGTTTAAAAGAATTGATATAAAATTTTAACTTGTTAAGTACTAGCCGAATAAATAAGGAGACATTGTCTCACTTATAAGGTTATAGGGATGGTATGATCCTTGGCCTTTGTATGTTATAGTAATTTTAATATTATTTTCTCTTAACTATGAATGTAAAATTATAGGCTAAGCTGTGAAATATGATACTAGTTGTGTTTGGTTAGTGGCAACTTAATACAATTTTAGAATGATTGTATGATTTTTTTTGTATGTAAGTGCATCTAAAATCATTATACATATAACATTGCTTTCTATGATCTATTGGTATAGACTTAAGTTTCATTAAACCTTGCATACATTATGGAGATCAGTAGGTCATGGAGACTTGAGTGAAGAGTGATGAATTAGGATTGTAAGTACTAAGTGATAGGAGTGTATCCTACTTAGACTCACATTGACTTGGTAGTTACTGAATTTGGATCTGACTGATGAATTGGTCAAATCCAAGATTTGATAGATGGACTTGTCAAATTTAGTCATTTGGACATATGCAAGTATACAAAAGATAGGTATTCCATAATTTTGTATACATTATAAATGTAGTATTTCTAGTTATTAGTCATCATTATACTTCTCAGGAGCTCTATGGAGTAGTGATAGTAAATTGACATGTTATACTTATTCAAAGCTACACGAAGCAATGATAGATTAACTTATACACATCATTCTTGCCAGGTTCCCTAAACACTTTTCTCTATAATGAAAAATACACTCTTTAGGTTATAGAGATGTGCATAGGGGTTGGAAGGTTTTTTGGAATTGTCCCTAGTCATTTGTTTTAGATTTTATGATGATCTCATGTGATTTTGAAAAGTTAATGAAACTTTTACCAAGATATTATAGGCTTGTCTTGTAGTTTTGGACTTCAAAGTGGTCATGATAGAACCAATCAATGTAAGTGACATTCACAAAACCTTTTTGCATAATAGGAATGTCATAGAATAGGGTCTTGTGGGACTAATACTCTAAGAATAGTGCTAATTGGGAGAACTATGATGATTTTTTAAGTTAAATTTCATATTTATTTGCTTGATTTGATACTAGATAGTATGATTTTATTTTGTTAAACTCTATTTTAGAACTATTATTTGAATAAGTGTCATTGGGACGATGACCAATTTTAGGGGGAAGGATGTTACATACCAGTTTCTTCCTAAGTTTCATAACCTTTGAATATATGGATTAAGTGTTATTATTTGATTATTATTTCTTTGATTTGAGTTCTATGACATATACTAGTTATAGGATAGTGATATGTTGATTTATTTACATGATGTGATAGCTATATTTTTTTATTTATGTATATTGTGGATAAATATTTCTTAATTATGCATCATTAGTTTGATATATATTATGACTCAGACTAACTACCTACTTGTCATGAGGTGGATGCAGGATTGATTCTACCCTTAGAGTCTGACGAATGTAGAGCATCATTAGAGAGGATGGTGTAGAAGGGATGATTGGTGGATGAAAAAGAATATGCTAGTAAACCAACACACACACGACATTAGAATAACTTGTTAACTCTTTTATTTGATTTACATAGTTAATTTGTTTTGAGTGCTTATATCCTTCTATTATGATCATGTTTTGGTTGATGCTTATAATGATTAGAATTATGTGATTTCATATGTGTTGGCAGTGCATAGATATTGTCATACAATGTTGTCTTATAATAAAAATTAGATTATTAAGATAATTACTAGTTGTGATTATATAAAAATAATTACCAATTGCACTTAAAAATAAATAAATAAATGCAATAACAATGCTAACTTTAGAGCTAGTCCAATGGAATTCTTGAGAATTTAAGGTCTAAAATTAGACTTAAGTGAACTTAATTTAGTAATTAGTTTGACCTTGAAAACAAAGATTAAAACATACAGGATTTAATATATAAAAAAAACTCAAGTTAAAAAATAAAGAAGATAAAAATATGCATGAAAGAATAAAATAAGAATAATAGAAAAGGCATCAAACTATGCATTTTAGAAAAAGAATAAAAACACTCAAATAAATATGGGTAAAATTTGAGAAAATTAAATAAGTGGAGTTGATTTTAGGAATAAACATGCATGATTTTGAATTGAAATAAAACTAAAGAGAAGATTTTGGAAACTGAATGTTCAAAATAAGTGGTGATTTATGAATGATAGGAAAATAGAAGATTGAAGAAATTATATTAAAATTAATTGATTATGGGAAAGGGAAATTTGGGCATGCTAAATAGAATTAATGAAATTTAAATTGAAGTGAATGAAATGGATTTTTGAATTGAAATGCTTTAAAAAATAGATTTTTGCATGAAATACAAAGGAGAAGCGATGCCATATGTTGGGATTTCTTTATCTCTATGTTGGTGTTGAAGCCTCTTCCTAACAAGCTAGTGTATTGGACCTATCACACAAGGGATGAGTCTCACACGCTCACCCAAAGCATGTAGTAAAAGACCAGTTCCTAAAGGATTTGAAGCACAATGTATATTTGCTCATATCTTGTGTCAACACCATAAATATAGTACTATTATTCTTAATATTCAAGATTTAATTACCACAATAACTAGGATTACCATTACTAGATATTTATAAAAGAGAAAGGAACTCGTGGCTTGAAAATAAAACACAATTCAACATACAACACTTGAAATATTGCATTTTTTGGAATATAATATGATAAACATTGAATTCTTATTAGAATGGTTACTGAATACAAGATTATCTATATTTCTCCAAAATTGATCTCTCTACCCTCTCAAATGCTTTCAACAAGGGTTTTTATACTTATTTTTCCCTAACCAAGTGTCATAATCCTAGCTACCAACAAAAAATAGCACACATACTCTCAACATACTAAGAGTCATGGCTCTTACAACTAGTTATTCCTATAGACACAGGGCTTTTCACCCCTAAATACTTACTCTATGCTATATATTTATGTCCAAGTGTTCTATTCCTCATAGGATGGTACAAAACCTTCAAGTGGTGGGGTTGAAGAGTCCTACTTGATTTAATCTTCTAACTACTTGTGCATCCCTGGTGCTCCACTTCCCACATGCTCCCCTTGTCTTCTACTTCTATTCCAAGTCCTCTAGTCTCAAGTCCCTCAGGCCACATTTTCTCTTGACTGGGTCCTCTCATGTTGGGTCTCTTGTGCCATTGTCCTTCTATGCCCTTTAACTCTCACACCTGCTAGTCCCATGCCATGGTCTTTTTGCACCATGGTTCTCTCACACCGTACCAATACTTACCTAAAAATGAAAAATGTTTCCTCCACACTGTGTGCTAAAATTGGAACAAATATTCAGTCAAAACTGAGGGGCTAACATCACCCCACACTAAGCTCTTAGTCCATCCTATAATAAGCCATACTGGTTTCTTATAGGAATTTAGGCCCCTTCTACTCGATTTCTTTCTTTAGCCCATCCCAATGGGATAAAACATCAAGAACTTTAGCAATTATTCCTTTAATGGCTTCTTTTGCTACTTTTAACTCCTCAGGATGAGTTGGAGTCTCGGTATTCTTAATCTATTCATCCAAGGCTATGGTGGTTTCCTTCTACATGTCTTTTAACTTAGAGACTTCCTTATCAACCTGCCCTTGGAGAATTACAAAACTGCTATTTATTTTTTGGTGATTATTTATTCATTTTCCATCATTTCTACATCTTTGAATGCTTTTGCATGTTTAATGCAATCTTTAATTAATAATGCAGCATTAGCTGCTTACTACCTCAAGACCTCCTCATCATGGAGCTAGGCTTTGATTATTTTATTTAGATGCACCAAGTGTGTAAAAATGCCATCCACAATGGGGACAACCTCTCTGACCCTCTTCATGGTGCTCCTACAAATGTTTGTAGCCATGGTGAACTATTCAAGGGTTTTTTTGGCCTCATATTTGGGTGCTAGGTGCTCCTTATTTCTCTTGAGTAATAGCTCAACCAATGTCTCTATTTTCCCAATGACATCTCCATCTAGTGATACACCATCTTGTATTGATGGATCCTCTTTCAAAATAGTTTACATAGGTTTAAAACCCTTATTTGAGTCTTGGTGGCCTCTTAGATTTATTAATTTAAGGATGATACTTCCTTGACTAGTGTTTGCTTCTCTACCACCAATTTATTTTACATATCTATTAATTGTCCATGTTTTCTTTCTATCATGCACTTGTCTAAATATAACAAAATATTTTGGTGCATCACTTCCATGACTAGTTTCAAAAATGTGGTGTTTGTCATTATTAGAGAGATCCATTATGGATCAACCCCCATCAGGTTTGGTAGACCTAGAGCATTTGGGCTAGAAAAAATTTAGTCCAAAGGAATATCAAATTATGGTTCTTCACTATACATTTCCAAAAAGAAGGACATCTACTTCCTTATTTTTGGGGTTGCATCCTTGGGGTGGAAATGGTTTGACAGATAGAGGCTCTTGTCCTCTATACCAAACTGGTATTGTTCATGTAGAGTGGATAGCCTTTACTATTCCTATTCTCCCTCAACTAGCCCCTTACCCCTTTTTAGGTATTGCTCAATTTCAAATTCTTGATAAAATTTTGAGGCCATCTAATATGATCTCATTACATTAATATCAATTTGATCACTAGATGGGGCCTCTTACATTAGGGATGTAGTCTTCTCTAAGTCCAATCCCAAATCATGAATCTATTCCTAAGTGGGTTTCTTTTGGGGTGCTTGAGATGGAGGTTGGTGTGGTGTTGATCCTATAGTAGTCATTGGAGAAAGTGGAGGTGAAGGTGGTCATGGAGGTGAAGGTGGATTCAAAATAGGTAAGTGAGACATAGTGGAATGAGTAGGGGAAGGTGAAACACGTGGTAATGAAATGTGAGATGGAGATAGAGATGGTTGAGGGGGTTAAAGTGAAGGATGAGGTGGAGGTGAAGTGCAATGTGGTGGTTATGGCACTGACTAATGCTAATGAGTTGGTCTGGAGGGATGCACCTCCACCATCCTCTATTATTTTTGGTGTGCCTACTGCCCACTAGAATTAGCACCTAGTTGTTGAGTTGTGGAGCTAAAAGCTTCACTAATGAGCTACTATGGAGGTTGCTATGCTTACTCAGTAACCAACATCAGTCATAACCAATCGACATCATTTAGGGGTCCACTGACATCGGTCATAACCAATCGACATCGATTAGGGGTCGGTCGACATCAGTCATCTTTAGATCGATGCCAAATTTTGTGCGTTTTCAGCTTTTTTATTTTTAGGTGAACATATTTGAGACTTTGATTTAAGAGGTGGATCTAACAGTGGTGAATTCATGGCTCATGAAACCCTAGTGTTTTAGTATATTATATAATAGGGTTAGATCCTCATAGTATGTAGGGGAACAACAACTCAGTAATAGAGTTGATTGTAATTGATTGAGAGAGAGAGAGAGAGAGAGCTCTTGAGGGAGAATTATTGTACATCTTCGAGGTGTGAGGAGAAAGAGATTTCTTCAATGTATTTCCTTCTGGAAGAGTTTAATATAGATTGGTTATTTCTTGTATCTCCTCGTATTTGCTGTTTCTGATTTCTAGTTACTTATTACTTTTGATTTAATTCTGTGTTTAGTTGCTTATACAAAAGTAATCAATTATACTCTAAGATCCTAATAATTGGTATCAGAGCGTGTTAGTGTTTGTTGATTACAGAATTCACTCATAGGGGTTTTTGATTGAGTGAGAGCAAAGCAATGGCAGAAGAAAGTAAACTAAGAATGGAGAAATTCAATGGCAAAAATTATCAATTATGGAGGATGCAGATTGAAGATTATCTGTATCAGAAAGATCTGTATTTACCGTTGGGTGGGGTTTCAAGAAAGCCCATAGATATGAAAGATGAAGAATGGAATGTTCTTGATAGAAAGGCTCTTGGATCTATAAGGTTGAGCCTGACAGCTTCTATCTTTTCCAACTTATCACAGGCAAAGACAATGATAGAGTTAATGGATACTTTGACAAATTTATATGAAAAACCCTCAGCTTTGAATAAGGTATATCTTATGAAGCAATTATTTAATTTGCAAATGTAGGAAGGTGGATCTGTATCTAGTCATCTTAATAATTTCCATACATTAATAAATTAATTAAATTCAGTCAAAATAGTTTTTGATGATGAAATTAAGGCTCTCTTAATCTTATGCTCTTTACTTGAAAGCTGGTATAGTTTGGTAATGGTAGTTAGTAATACTGCATCTATTTCAAATATCTTGAAAGTTGATGATATTGTTAGTGTAATCTTGAATGAAAAAATTTGTAGGAAAAGCACAGGGGAAACATCAGGTAATGCTTTAAGTGTTGAAAGCAGGGGAAAACAAAGAGAGAAGGGCAAGTAAGGGAAATCAAGGTCAAAGATGGGAAGTAGATCCAAATCCAGAAATGGAAGAATAACCTGCTGGAATTGTGGAAAGAAAGGGCATGCAAAGAAAGATTGATGGTTGAAGGATAAAAAAAAAATCAGCATGAAGGTAATAAAGAAGCAAAAGTTGCAAGTATTGTTGCACAAGATGCTCTTATAATTTTTTTGGATAATAATGTAGAATCATAGGTTTTAGATTTTGGTGCCTCTTTCGTTGCAACCCCAAATAGAGAATTTTTCAATGGTTATGTCCATGGGGATTTTGGAAAAGTTTATTTAGGGGATGATGAGCCTTGTAAAATTGTTGGCAAAGGAAAAGTGCAGCTAAAATTGCAGAATGGCAACACATGGGTGTTGAAAAATGTCATGCATGTACCCATCCTGAAGAGGAATCTGATTTCTGCAAGAAAGTTGGGTGATGAGGGTTGCATAGTAACTCTCACAACTGAATCTTGGAAAGTTTCCAAGGGTGCACTTGTATTAGCAAAAGGTAAGAGAGTAGCTACACTTTATCTATCTACTTGTATTACTGATTATTCTCCTTTTGTTTTATCTACTTCAGATGTAGATGCAAAGTTGTGGCACTATAGGCTTGGTCACATGAGTGAGAAAGGAATGAATGTTTTTAAGTCAAAAGGTAAGCTTTCAGATTTGAAAAGCATAGATCTAGATTTTTGTGAGCATTGTATTTTTGGGAAATAGAAGAAAGTGAGGTTTCTCAAAACTGAGTCAACAAAGAAGAAGCACAAGTTGGAGCTTGTTCACACAGACGTGTGGGGACCAGCCCAGATAGATTCTATTAGAGGATCACAGTATTATGTTTCTTTCATTGATGATGCTATAAGAAAGGTATGGGTTTATTGCATAAAGAGGAAATCTGATGTTTTTGACACATTTAAGAAATGGAAAGCTTTGGTTGAGAATGAAACAAGTTTGAGATTCAAGTGCCTTAGATCTGACAATGGTGGTGAGTACTGCAGCAATAAATTCAATAGTTATTGTTCTATGAGTGGAATACATAGGGAAAGGATGGTTCCAAGGACACCTCAGCAAAATGGAGTTGTTGAAAGGATGAATATAACAATAATGGAGTGTGCACAGAGTATGAGGTTGCATGCTGGTTTGCCCTTACAGTTTTGGGTAGAAGCTATAGATACTATGGTTTACCTGATTAACAGAGGACCTTCTATTGCACTGGATGGTGTAATTCCAGAAGAGGCTTGGATAGGTAAAAAGGTAGATCTTTCATTTCTTAGAGTTTTTGGTTTTGAAGCTTTTATGCACATTGATAAAGAAAATAGAAAGAAGCTGGATGCTAAATTTATGTGGTGCACTTTCATTGGTTATGGTTTTAGAGATTTTGGATTTCGATTGTGGAATTTAAAAACTAACAAAATTATTAGAAGCTGTGATGTAGTTTTCAATGAGAAGGTGATGTACAGTGATTAGCTCAAGAGGCTGAATAATTTTGAGCAGGGCAACCTTGATTTGGAAGAGGCTATGATCCAAAATGAGCTCATGGATAAAAATCATCACTCACAAAAAAACACAAAGATTGACGTCAGTCAAGTGGAAATCAACGTCAGTCAGATGGAAATCAATGTTAGTCAGGTGGAAATCGATGTCAATCAGATGGAATTGACATCAGTCGGGTGCAGACCGGCATTGATCAGAGATGACTGGGATCGATCACTATCAGAAGAAAATTTGGGTGGACAACAAGCTATAAATGAGTCTCAAATGCCCATAAGGAGGTCTAAAAGGGTAAGTAAACCTCTAATTCGTTATTCCCCTTCTTTATACTACTTGTTGCTCACTGATGGTGGAGAACCAAAAAGTTTTGATGAGGCAATACAGGTAGAATCTAGGAAATAGTGGGAGCATGGCATGAATGAGGAAATTGATTCCTTGGAAGAGAACCATACGTGGGATTTGGTTGAGTTGCCAGCTAGAAAGAAAGCACTAAAAAATGAATGGGTATACAGGTTAAAGGAAGGAGAGAATGGATAAATGAGACATAAGGCCAGGTTGGTAGTAAAGAGATTTACACAAAAACCAGGTATTGATTTTGGTGAAATTTTTCTCCTGTAGTAAAGATGATTTTTATTCAGACTGTGTTGTCTTTAGTTGCTATTGAGAATTTGCATCTTGAACAGCTTGATGTTAAGACAACATTTCTTCATGGAGATTTGGATGAAGAGATATATATGGATCAGCTAGAAGGTTTTGAGGTCAAAGGTAAGGAGAAACTTGTGTGCAGGTTGAAGAAAAGCTTATATGGTCTTAAGCAAGCTCCAAGACAATGGTATTTGAGGTTTGACAGGTTTATGACAAAGCATGGCTTTAGTAAATGTCAATCTGACCATTGTGTTTATTTTAATAGATTGGATAAGGGTAGTTATATTATACTGTTACTGTATGTAGATGATATGCTTGTTGTAGGTTCACACATGCAATAAATTACTAAGCTTAAGGTAAAATTAGCTCACACATTTTCCATGAAGTATTTAGGAGCAGCAGGGAAAATCCTTGGCATGAGTATTAAGAGAGACAGGAAAAATCATAGTTTGATTTTGTCTCAAGAAGATTATGTGAATAAGGTGTTGGAGAGGTTCAATATGCATGATGCAAAACTGGTAAGCACACCTATGGCTGGACACTTCAAGTTGAGCAAAGAATAGTGTCTTAAATCACATGATGAGGTTGAGTACGTGAGTAGAGTTCCATATGCTTCAACAGTTGGGAGCTTGATGTATGTAATGGTATGTACTAGACCAGATATTGCCCAAGCAGTGGGAGTTGTTAGCAAGTTTATGGCCAATCTAGGAAAGGAACACTGAGAAGCAGTTCAGTGGATTCTCAGATATCTGAGAGGGACCAGTAGTAGGCATTTATGCTATGAAGGGTCAAACACTTCTCTACATGGGTATGTAGATTCAGATATGGCAGGTGACTTGGATGGTAGGAGAAGCACCACAGGATACGTGTTCACTATTGGTGGAATGGTGGTTAGCTAGATTTCAAAGTTGTAGAAGGTTGTTGCCTTGTCTACTACAGAGGCAGAATACATTACAGTCATAGAGGCTAGCAAGGAAATGATATGGATGAATCGGTTCATGGAAGAGTTGGGAAAGGAGCAAGAGAGTTGTAGATTGTACAGTGATAGTCAAAGTGCAATTCATTTGGCAAAGAATTTACCCTTTCATTTAAGAATCAGACATATAAAGCTTAGGTACCACTTCATTAGACAGTTATTGGAGGATGGACAGTTGAAGCTGGAAAAGATCCATACAGATAAGAACCTTGCTGATATGTTAACAAAGCCAGTAACAAAGGAGAAGTTAAATCTTCATTCAACTTTTGCTGGTCTTCAAGATTGAACTTGAAGAGGGAGAAACAAGCCAGAGATGTTTAGAGGATGTTGCTGTACAGGTATAGGTGCATCTGTTTATCTCCAAGTGGGAGATTATTGAGTTGTGGAGCTAAAAGCTTCACTAATGAGCTACTATGGAGGTTGCTGTGCTACTCAGTAATCGGCATCGGTCAGAACCAACTGACATCGGTTAGGGGTCGATTGACATCGATCATCTTCTGATCGACACCGAATTCTATGCATTTCCAACTTTTCTATTTTTAGGTGAATAGATTTGAGCCTTTGATTTAAGAGGTGGATCTAATGGTGATGAATGCATGGCTGATGAAACCCTAGTGTTTTAGTATACTATATAATAGGGTTAGATCCTCATAGTATCTAGGGGAACAACAACTCAATAATTGAGTTGATTGTAATTGATTGAGAGAGAGAGAGAGAGCTGTTGAGGGAGAATTACTGTACATCTTTGAGGTGTGAGGAGAAAGAGATTTCTTCATTGTATTTCCTTCTAAAAGAGTTTAATATAGATTGGTTGTTTCTTGTATCTCCTCTTATTTGCTATTTTTAATTTCTAGTTACTTATTACTTCTAGTTTAATTTCGTGTTTAGTTGCTTATACAAAAGTAATCAATTGTACTCTAAGATCCTAAAATTAGTTCTGGATGCTTTCTTTGTAACTGTGGTGTCTAGGGGATCCTTTCCTTAGGGTCTCCATCTTGAGGGTGCTGGTTAGGACATAAAATATAGAATAGTTTGTATACATGTTTCCCAACTAGGATATCCTTAACCTTGATGTCAATTAATCTCATTTCTCCCCTCTTTATATAGGCCTTTTTGTCAAGATATATAAACATTTTTTAGAGGGTGTGGCATTCCACATTGATCTATTTGACCTATATAATGATTAGATATGAATCATAAATCCAAATAATAGAATCAATGAAGTAGGATATAGATAATGCATATGGAAGCTTGAGCCATGCCGATAGTTCTCCTGAAGGGTTCACTCGAATGCATGCCAAGGAGTAGTGCTAGTTCACCATAATTTTTTCTTGATCTACAGTTAGGGGGGTAGATCCTTAAGGATGCACCATTCATTGATAAAAAATGCCTTCATTTCATCAAACTAATACCTCATCTTCATTTTTTAAGATGGGGTAATGTGTTGGGGACATGTGAAGGCCTTAAAGCATTCAACTGGAGACTTGTGAGTGGTGGGGTATGCCCACTTCAATGTACCTGAGCTATAGTTAGGGACCTTTATCTCATCAAACACCAACAATAACAAAATTTATCCCCACACAAACCTAGATTTGGGCATTTTGTGCAGCTTTTCCACAACCTCTATTATTTTTTGAGTAAAATATAGTGCCCAATTATACTACATGCCCTGAGTGACTTGGTGCTCAATGTGTAGGTGGGCCATGTCCACTTCTTTTTATTGGTCAATCCCTTTGACCTTGGTAAAAATGATCCATGCTAAAAATATAAGGGCCAGATCCTATAGGTTTCATATATGCATTGCATGTCCTTATTTTTAGTATATGAGCATGGTGGTGATCTATTGAACCTCCTTTGTGTCTGCCAAGTCATCCAAGATATTCATTCCCAAGCACTAAAGTCCTATAACCTTGCTAATCCTCTTTATGGTGATTTTCATATTACATATTGTGAAGTGGATGTAGTCCTCATGGATGCACGAGAGGAGGAATTAAACCACCTCAGTAGGCTTGCCAAAGTATGGTAGCTCAAATAGTTGGAATAGGCAAGCTCTCTCCAACTGGTTCTTGATTGAAAGGTCATAGATCACTTGATTTCTAGTGTTGGTGGTTTGAAATTGATAGTCATTCTACACTTCCACATCATTCTGTAATTGGTGGTGGTTATAATCAAATATCATTACAGTTGACACCTTGGAGACCTAGTTCTCTACACGTAAGATCGAATCTGGGTATTACATCTCTTTTATGTAAAAAGACTCAAGGGGAGATGGTGAAGTGATCTGTGATGAAGGGGCCTAGGCCTGCTTTACCTTTTTCATGATCTTAGCTTCTTCTACACTCTCTTGGAACTCTTGCACACTACACTTGTTTTTATGTCTCTTGTTGGTTTTCAAAACACTTCTCTCTTATAGGGAACTATGCTCCTCCTCTCACCTCTTCCTCCTCTAGTATAGTTGGGTAGATTTTCAAGTCTTTTAGCCTTTTTATTTGGCCATATTACCCTTCATGGTGCTTGAAGGTTAACATGTGGCTATCCCACGTTCCCAAATAAATATGTGGTGGTAACACTTCCCTTGACTTTTTGAGGTTCATGCTATAACAATGGTGGACCTATAACCTATAAATTCAATAATCTCCACTCCTACTCATCAATCCAGACTAATAACCTCTCTTCTTGACTTGGAAAACCATTGTCGTATCTTTATGAACTTTGTAAACACTTTTGCTTTGTAAAGGATTCATATTCATCACTCTAGTTCTCTGGTTCACTAAGCACTCAAAAATTATAGTAAGGTAAAGTGTAAAATGAGTTTGGATCATTTATTTATAGGTCTGATAAGTTTACCTCATTAATTTTCTTTTGTTCCTTGTCATCTCTAACCATAAATGCATATCTTTTAATGGTCTTCATACTTTGAATCTTGCATCAAACATTTAGTGTTTTAACAAACTTGTCCCATCATTCCACTCACATGCTTGTTGTTATGACTAACCTTGTTGCATTAATGGTCCATTCCTTCCTACACCTTTCTTGGAAGTGGATGACAACTATGTCCCATCTTCCTAGATTAGTGGAATCCAACTATCACCAAAATGGAGAGAACCTTTAAAAAATGCTTTCGATGTGCATTAAATGACTCACACAACCTTAATAACTTACGGGCCATCTATAAATCTTGTGCCTTCATAAATTGCATGCCCACATGTCATGTCTTGTATTCATATGCATAATTCCTTATCCCACACTAAAAAGGGGTTCATGGTCCTCCACGAAAACAAACAAAGTATAGGAACTAAAAATTACATGAAAGAGTCACGCACCTAAAGGGAAGTGATTTTTATTAAAAGCAATTAAATCCTCACCTAATGGCTATAAGCCTTATTAATTACAACACAAACTTAAATAGAATCAAAATACAACTGAAGCTGACTCCCATTATAGTGTCCTAGGAGGAATTGACCATCTAATTACTTTAGCCAACAAGCTCTAGTAGGTTGAATGCTATGAACTATAAATGGTCCATCCTAACGGATGCAAAGCTTCTTAGGGTGGTGCACAAACTTTGAATTATATAGTATAAATTACATGCCTAGAGAAAATAATTTATTCTTTAGATGGTGATCATGCCATGCTTTCTATTTACATTTTTGAACATCCTAAATCTAGTGGGTGAGGAGCTGAGCCTCATCTAGTTTCATCAATTCATCGAGTTGAGCATTCAAAGAGGTTTCATCATTGAGGTTTCTTATACATGTTATCCGAAGATATGGATCTAGGAAATCCACTGGCATGAATTCTTCCTTTCCATATACTAGGTTGAATGGTGTATTTTTGTTGACACACTTGTATGTGGTCTGATATGCACAAAGTATTGTAGATATCCTATCATCCCAATTAGTTCTATCAACATTGCAAATTTTTGTCAAAGTAGTTCTGAGGATCTTATTGAAGGCTTCAATTATTCCATTGACTTGTGGATGATATGGTCAAGCTTCATGAATATCACTAATGGAATGGAAATCATTGGTGTCATGGGTATAAGCATCAAAAATACTATAATACTCAGATACTTTAGTGTTTGTATCCCATTTCAAGAGTAGAGAAGAATGGACATCATGGTCATCATGAAAAATCTCACAAGTTTGTTTTAGGACCACGAAGATGTTCTTATGTTAGAAATTATTCCTTGTGTGTCCTTCAGTCTCATAATCGGTACACCAAACACCACTGCATGTCTCATGTGCATTGTTCATCATTAAGTTTTCTAGCTATGAATCCATGGATGTTATTTACATCTCCATGAAAAGACCAATCTTAGTAACCATACTTCCAATTGCTTCAGTGAGTAAGGTAGATTCCAGAGCCTCGTATGCATTGGTGAAGGTTCTTTGGGATAGTGTCCATCTAAAAGGTAACAATAAGCCTCCCACAAACCACTGTGCAAGTTGAGTAGAATTTATTTCAAATGAAAATTTTGAAAGCAAGGTTTTGAATCATGCATCATACTCCTGCACCCTTTTAGTAAGTCCCTGCTTTATGTCTTTCAATACCACTATAATTTTCTGCTCAAACTCAAGAATATCAAATTCTTGTAAGAAGGCTACTTTGAGCTAGTCATAGTCTACCACTACTTACTGGGGGTCAAACTTACGATACCATTTATGGGCACACTCTAAAAGTGTGGTTATAAATTGTGTAGCTTTTATTTTAGATGGCATGATGTCGCATGTTCACCAAATCAATTCACACTTATGGATATGCTCAACTAGATTTTCTACTTCTCAGTACTTAGGTAAATGCAACATCATTTCATAGTAGACTATCGCAGGTTGTGGTAGTTGAGTAGGTGGTTGTTGGGGTGATCCATATCCTATTCCATGAGGGGGATTCTACCTCTGCCAGTGCCTCTGAATGCATTACCTATAGAAAGAGGTGTGGTAGAGGGTTGGTTACCTAGATTTAGGCTTGTGGTTTGAGCCTGAGGACTAGTTCCACCAAGAATTCCAAACTATGCCATTGAACTCCCTTGAAGCATAGATTCTAAATGATCACCTAATGTCCTAGTTTCAATTTCCCATACTTGTTTAGTTTTAGAATCTGTACTATCTGTATCCAAATTTTGTATATGTATTATGTTCAACTCAAAGTTATGAGCATGAACTATGGTGGGGGAGCCTGGTTGACTCATACTTGGTTATTCTTCTCTGGTAGTTTAGCTTGTTTCTACTTCATAAAATAAAAAAGGTAAAGGACATGGCTCAAAAGTGATGGGTTCTTCATACATGTCTAGCTCTCTATGGCTCTTCACAGTGCTCCTTGAGTTTTCCCAATCTCCTCCCATACCACTAACTCCAATGATCCTCTACTAAGATTCATCATACTTTCATTTTCATAAGTCTTGCTAGATTGATACCATGTTGAAACCATCATATTTAATCAACCGTTAATCTCCCCTCCAAATGTATGTCTCATACATATGATATTTTAGCCTTTCATGGGTAGTGTTTCCAACCCAAGATCAATAATTAAATTCTTTAATCTCAATGGAAATAATGAAAAATAACATCCCCTTGGTGCTCATAGAAAATATAACTTTGCTTCCTCAAGACATGAATAGGTGGTTACTGTGTATTCTAAAATGTAACTATTTCGAATGCCTTTTCACCAAAATTTTTTGCTTGCATCCAGGGAACTCTAAGTTGTGCTAATCTCCTTTGTCATTTTAATGTCCAAGATTGTCTTCTTCTGAGATTTCTAGAATGTCCTTGAGTGAGTACTAGAATCCAAGAATATAAGAGAACTAGGACCTTAGAAGAGAAAGTCTCATATAATGAGCTACAAAGATTTTTCTCTACCCACTATCATGTGAAAACCCCTGGTTCAAGATAGTGGACCACAAAGTTGTCTTCTACACTAGTAAACCATTATTCAATATTATTTAATGTGATACACTCAAACATTTTCCTATGATTATGCTCTAATTACTTTAGTTCCTGATAATATAACCAAAATTTTAGGCTTTCTTTATCTCTACATTGACGATGAAGCTTCTTCCCAACAATCTAGTCCACTAGCCCTATCACTATCAGAGTTGTTGCCAAGGTCTGAATAATGCGAATGCAATGGTCAAGTGATCACACGAGATGAAGCTAGTGCACACCACAAAGAAGCTAAAACAATTTAAAATTATACAAAGAGATAAATTGCACAAGACAAATAGGAGAAAACCCAATATTCCATTAACATAAGATGGCCAAAGTGAAGAATACATATAGGAGAGCACGTGAGTAACTCCTCCATAAAAGGTGGTCAAGGTACCCCAAGAATAGACTATAAATCCTCCATGAAAGGTGGTGACAAGGTGCTAAGAATAGAGAAGTAACTCCCATACCCGAAATAGCCAGTCAGGGAGTTACTTATGACATTCTTATGACACCTATGACATATCTATGACACACATCTCCACATAAGCTAGCCTATCCCATGAATGTAGGAAAACTCCATGTAAGCACAAATATATAATTCTCTAATTAAATAATAGGGAAAAATAAAATCCTACACATTTAATACCCCCCCATAAGCAAAACTTAGGTAGGCAGTGTGGAAATATAAAATGGGTCCTGGCAACTAGGCCTGATGAGGTACCTATGTACAAATGCAATCTCCCATAAGATAGAGAAAAAGAGAAAACTTGTTAGAAAAAACTCCCCTCCAAATGAGAGATATAAAAGAAATGAAGAGGCTAGAAGGCCCCCCATGAAGATGATGTTGTTGCAGATGTAGACCGCACCCCAAGAAGAGCTCATAGATGAATGAACTTGCTTTCGGTGAAAGGTTTGGTGAAGATGTCTACAACCTACTCTAGAGACTAGCAAAAGATTAAGTCAATGACCTGACTATGAATAAGCTCCCAAATGAAATGCATGTGAATCTCTATGTGCTTAGTCAGCTAGTGCTAAACTAGATTCTTGAAAATTTGAATGGTACTCTGGTGGGTTGCCTGATAGGAATGCCAAACTTAAAAAGATTCCCCTGAAACCAAATAGCCTCAGTAGCTACATTAAAATCTCCCCTGTACTCTACCTTTGTGGATGATATAGCAATAACATTCTACTTCTTGCTAGACCAATTGATAGGACTAGAACCTAGAGAGAAACTATAACCAGAAGTGGACTTGTGAGTTTGTGAATAGCCAGCCCAATCTGAATCTGTTACCCAACCAAGTCAACCTCTATGCCAAATTGATAATGAATGTCGTATCTATTTGAACCTTGTATATAATGCAAGATACTCTTAGCTGCTTTATAATGCATCTCATGAGGTTCTTGCATAAATCTGGAGAAAAGTCCCATTATATATGATATGTCGAGCCTGGTGTGAGTCAAGTAGATGAGACTACCAACAAGATGTTGATATCGAGTGGCATCAACTAATGGTGAAAAAAAATCAGCCTCAAGCTTGACTCTTGATAGAAAGGGAGTCAAAGATGGCTTGCAATTAGCCATGTGAAATCGAGCCAATAAGTCAAGAGCATACTTAGGCTATGCAAGAGAAATCCCTGAATCTGACTGTGAGATCTTGATGCCAAGGAAGTAGTGCAACAAACCCATGTCTATCATGTCAAATCTATTCTAGAGAGATGCCTTCACCACTGTAATAGCCGAGGAAGAACTCCTGGTGATCAAAAGGTCATCGACATATAGAACCAATGCTAGGTGACCCCTTATCCAATGGAAGCACAATTGATTACTTTCTTATAAGCAATTAAACACAGAATTATACCAGAATGATTAAGTAACTAGAAACTTGAGACATCAAAGAATTTGAGAGACAATACACACTCTTGTATTAAATATTACTAGAAGAAAATACAATAAGGAAGATGCCACTTCTTCCTCCACCTCAAAGGCTTGCCACACCTCAAGACCTTCTTCTCTCTCTCTCTTGCTCAACACAACAACTCTATAGCCTGAGTTATTATCCCTCCTTGAATGCTTTAGCTGATCTCCTTGACCTTACACTTGTAGATCTCCTTGACCTTGCTTGCTTCAATGCTTTTACTTGCCTTCTTGATAATTACAATACATGCCTTATGGGTCTTTAAATAAGATCCCATGCTTACAAAAATAGAACTCTAACTACAATAATTAGACACGCAGCTCGTGATTATAATTAGTCATTTGACATGAAAACACTCACTTCACTTAACTGACTGTTCGTCAATAGTAGTTCTGGAACACACAGGTTACCGATGCCAGTCCCTGCTTGTCTGGTGCTACCGACGTCAACCGACTCCCTGTCGTCGCCAGTTGACTTCTGCACTACATCTGACCGACATCGGTCATGCTACCGATGCTGGTGCTTCTAGTTCTTCAGTATCCTCTTCTTCATGTTTGCAAATAGTTGAAGCTTTTAGCTCCACACCCTAACAATCTCCCACTTGGAGATAAATAGCTGCTACTATACCTGTACCTGTACACCATCTATTTTGTTCCCTTGGCTCTATATCCCTCTTCAACGTCACTCTTGAAGACCAACCACCACACAAACTTGAGATGCTATACCTGTCACTTATGCCACAAGAATTTTGCTGCTCCCAAATTCTCCATGACATACTTCTGAACCAACTCTACCCTTAGCTCAGAAAACTCCCTATATATGAAACCCTGCAACAAGTAACACAATACAGTAACAAGATAATGTAGCTAATATTATCCACCTTGGTAAAGATAAAATACAATGGTCAAACCTCCATTGTCCTATAGCCTACTCAAGACCATATACCATAGCCTTCTGTCTCACGTGTCCATCCACTCTCTTCTCTAAAATGAGAATCCATCCCTCTATCCAGTGCTTTCTTCCAGCTGACAACTCTCAACAAATACCTGTTTGGTTCTTCTCCAAGGACTCACACTCCTCATCCATGCCAAGCTCCCACTGTTTTTGGATTCTACCTGCATTGCTTCTTCCATCTTCCTAGTTCTTGACTATCAGTAAGCAATATAAAGAAGGTGAACAACAAATATGAGGTTCACATACCTTTTTTGACCTCCATATGGGTGTTTGAGACTTCTTGATAGCTTGCTGTCCACCCATCATCCGTTCCAGTGACCGATCTCAGCCATCTCCTAGTCTGCTCCCGACCGATGTCGATTCCCTGCACTGACCCTAACTGTCAATGTCATTTCCCTGGCCGACGCCGGTGTCCACCCTACCGACATCGGTCCTTATGACCGACGTCGAACTTCTCCTACCCGACCTACCGACCCTGCTGGTCTGCACATGACCAATGTCGGTATTTGGATGACCGACGTCGGTCCCAAGTGACCGACTTCGGTGTCTGTGTGTTCCTGTAAGTGATGAAATTTTCATCCACGAGCTCATCTTGGATCAAACCTCTATCCATGTTGCCCTGCTCAGATTTATTCAGCCCCTGTGATTGATCTCTGTCCTTCATCTCCTCCATAAATACCAAGGCTTCTTTGTTCCTGTTAAAAGCATCAAATTTCTTTTTTTTGCAATGAACTCTATCTATGCTTTTTGAATCTAAACACATACCTTTTGAATCAAGAACTTCCATTTCCTTCCTATTCATGTGACCAAGCCTATTAAGCCACATCTTTGAATCTACAGCTGAAGTAGATAAACTAGAAGTAGAATCAACAATACAAGTAGAGAGATAAAGAGTATCTACTTTCTTACCTCTTGCTAGAACAAGTGCTCCCTTGGTAACCTTCCAAGAATCTACTGTGAGGGTTATTTTGCATCCCTCATCACCCAACCTTCAAACAAAAATCAAACTCTGCTTCAAAATTGGAACATGCATGACCTCCTTCAACACCCATGTGTTGTCAATCTGCAATCTCAGCTGCACTTTCCCTTTGCCAACTATCTGACAAGGCATACCATCCCCTAAATAAAGCAGTCCAAAGTCTCCTTGTTCATACTCATGGAACAAATCTCTGTTTAGGGATGCATGAAAAGATGAACCAGAATCTAAAATCCATGATCCTACCTGACAATCCAAAGAAAGTATGAGAGCATCCTGTACCACAATATTTGCATCCTTTGCTTCTTCAATACCTACATGTTGGTTCTCTTTATCTCTCAACCAACACTCCTTTGTATGTCCTTTCTTTCCACAAAACCAGCAGGTAATACCTTTGGACTCAGATCTCCTTCCCGACCTTGATTTCCCTTGCTCAATCTTCTCCCTTTGCCTTCCCCTACTTTTTGCACTTAGAGCATTCCCTGATGATTCACCTATGCTTCTGCGTATTTCCTCATTCAAGATCACACTCACAACATCATCAACTTTTAAGATTTTAGAAGCAGATGCAGAATTACTTATTGCCATAACCAAACTGTCCCAACTTTCAGGCAAAGAACATAAAATCAAGAGAGCCTTTACCTCATCATCAAAAATAATATTGACTGAAGCTAATTGGTTTACCAAACCATGGAAATCACTGAGATGAGTATGTACCGATCCACCTTCCTGCATTTGCAAAGTAAATAGCTACTTCATAAGATATACCTTATTAGAAATCGAGGGCTTTTCGTATAAATTCGCCAAGGATTTTATCAACTCTTCCGTTGTCTTGCACTGTGATAAGCTAGAAATCATAGATGATGTAAGGCTCAACCTTATGGAACCTAGAGCCTTCTGATCAAGAACGTTTCATTCTTCATCTTTCATATCTGTGGGCTTGCATGCAACCCCACCCAATGGTAAGTACAAATCCTTCTGATACAGATAGTCCTCAATTTGCATCCTCCAATGTTGATAATTCTTGCCGTTAAACTTCTCCATTCGTAGCTTACTTTCTTTTGCCATTGCTGAACTCCCGCTCAATCAGAAAACCCTATGAATGACCTGTAATCAAATAATAACCTGCTTCCTGCAAACCATAGCTCTGATACCAATTGTTAGGTGACCCCTTATCCAATGGAAGCACAATTGATTACTTTCTTATAAGCAATTAAACACGAAATTACACCAGAATGATTAAGTAACTAGAAACTTGAGACAACAAAGAATTTGAGAGACAATACACACTCTTGTATTAAATATTACTAGAAGAAAATACAATAAGGAAGATGCCACTTCTTCCTCCACCTCAAAGGCTTGGAACACCTCAAGACTTTCTTCTCTCTCTCTCTCTTGCTCAACACAACAACTCTATAGCCTAAGTTATTATCCCTCCTTGAATGCTTCAGTTGATCTCCTTGACCTTACACCTATAGATCTCCTTAACCTTTCTTGCTTCAATGCTTTTACTTGCCTTCTTGATAATTACAATACATGCCTTATGGGTCTTTAAATAAGATCCCATGCTTACAAAAATAGAACTCTAACTACAATAATTAGACATGCAGCTCGTGACTATAATTAGTCATTTGACATGCAAACACTCACTTCACTTAATTGACTATTCGTCAACAGCAGTTCTGGAACACACAGGCGATCGATGCCTGTCCCTGCTTGTCTGGTGCTGTCGACGTCGGCTGACTCCCTGCCGTCACTGGTTGACTTTTGCACTGCATCTAACTGACATCGGTCATGCTACCAATGCCGATGCTTCTGGTTCTTCAGCATCCTCTTCTTCGTGTCTGCAAACAGTTGAAGCTTTTAGCTCCACACCCTAACAACCAAAATCAAGAGTGAATTATCCTGCCGTAAGAAGTAGACATTGGGGTCAGAATGACACCTAGTGAAATCCGCTATGAGAAGGAAGGAATCCATCTTGGCACACCAAGATCGAGGGGCCTATTTAAGGCCATAGATAGATTTCTTAAGTCTACATACTAAGGAAGAATCCTAAACAAATCTTGGCGGCTACTCCATGTAGATCTCCTCCTCTAAGTATCAGTGAAGAAAGACACTCTTCACATCCATTTGGTGAAAATCCCAACCATGTGCTAAAATAATAGCCAAGGTGAGTTAGATAGAAGTCATATTTGCAACGGGTGCAAAGGTCTCTGAGTAGTCAATGCCTGCCACCTGTGAGAAACCCTTGGCAACCAATCATGCCTTGTACTTATCAATCAACCCATCTACTACAAACTTGGTCTGATATATCCACCTACATCAAACCATCTTCCTTCCCTTAGAAAGTGAAGTCAAATCCCAAGTGTGATTTTTGATTAAGGAAGAATATTCTTCCTCCATAGCACTATCACACTCAGGTACCCTTGATGCCTCTCAAAAAGTTTGTGGATCCTAAATTGAAGTAAAGAAGGCATGTGGATCTCTCTCAAAATCCCCCTAGTATGTCTATCATCTACGGGATCTCCTACCCAAGTTCCAGCACTCTTAAGTATCTGTCTAGCCCAAAGTGGCCTAGAAGTGGGTAAGTCAGGTGCTAACTCCTCATCCTTTGACTGACTAGAGGTGGATGGCTCTGCATCACTATCCTCACTATCTGAACTCAAAGAAGAAGAAAATGTCTCTGGCTCAAGAACCTGCTGTGGCTAATCTGAATTTGATGAGGAATCATCATGAAGAAGTAGATCTGATGAGGGAGAAGAAGTGCCAAGTGTTGAGTCTCTAAGACTCTCCTGAAAATGGACACTTCTCTCGATGAACAAATCATGAGTGACTGGATCTAGAAGGTGATACCCCTTAATACCATCTAGATATCTTACAAAGATGCAAGGCTTGGACTGACATTCCATAGCTTTGCATTTCTTCTTTGGTATGCGGGACATGGCTAGGGATCTGAAAACCCTAAGGTGCTCAACATTAGGTTTCCTTTTATGCCAAGCTTCAAAGGGTGTTATCCCTTTTAAAGCTTTGTGAGGAACCCTATTTTGAATGTAGCAAGCACAATTGATGGATTCGGCCTAGTAATGTGGTGCTAAGGATTTGGAGTGAATCATACAACTACCCATCTCTTTCAAGAACCTATTTTTGCATTCTAAAACCCCATTCTATGAAGGACTATAAGTGACTGTGTGCTACAAATCAATCCCCTCTACAGTGCAAAACTGCTCAAACCTGATGTTGACATACTTCCCTCCATTATCAGTTCGAAGAACCTTGATGGATTTCTCACTCTGTATCTCAAAAAGAGCCTTGAAGTCTAGAAAATTTTCAAACACTTCAGACTTTTGTTTGAAAATATATATCCACGTGTACCTAGAGAAATCATCAATGAAAGTGAGGATGTACTTGGCCCTTGTGAAAGATGGTTTGGAAAAGGGTCCCGATACATCACTGTGGACTAACTCCAAAGGTTTTGAAGCCCTACAAGCTTTGCCTTTGTCAAATTTTGCTTCGGGATGCTTCCCAAGGGAGCACCCCTCGTAAAGTCCTTTTGAGAATTAGACATAAGGCAAGCCAATGACCATGTCATTTTTGCAAAGTTGTTCAAGGTAGCGGTAGTTAAGGTGGCCAAACCGCTCATGCCATAATTTGCTAACTCCATCTAAATGAGTTAGCAATGCTATTGGAGAAGAATCAGGTGCAAAATGTGTACAACCTTTCTTGGTGATCTTCCCTACCCACTGCCACTGTAGTGTCACTATGCAACTCCCTGATAGCCACTGAATTTGGTGAAAACTCAACTCTCATGCCCCGACCAATGTGAGTGATTTGGTACACTGATAGGAGACTGGTTGAAAGAGAACAAACACTTAGAACATTATTAAATGTTCCTCCTTCCATTTCAACTGACCCTCTCCCTGCAATAGAAATTGATGTGTCATCACCCAAACTAATTGAAGTCATGCTACAAGGCTCTAAAGATGAAAACTCAACTAGTGAAGAGCCCATGTGGTGAGAAGCACTTGAATCAATGACCCATGATGTTTTAGAAGTTGAAATTGCTACAAGGGCCTTTCCCTTTTCTTTCTCCTTACCCTTGCCTTTTGCCTTGGTAAAATCTTGGGTAGATGAATTCTACTACCTGTGTTGTGCTTCTCTAGAAGATGAGTTAGGTGATCTATTTGTTTCTTCATGCATTTGTGTTCATCATGCCCTATATTCTTATAATAGGCACACTTAACCTTCTCCTTCTTAGGTTTAGCATTGGAAGAGGAAGACTCGGTGTTGTTTTTGGCAAGATTGTTGTTTTCTTTCTTCTTCTCCTGGTCCTTATTCTTTTTCTTCTTCTCCTTTGTTGAAGTCTTATCCTTACCATTTCGAGCTATCAAAGCTTGGGGTTGAGTAGACTTCATTGTGCCCATTTGAATTAGCTTATATTTCTCCCTAGTCAAGTCAACAATGAATGAATCCAAAGAAGGCATTTTCCATGTAGTGCCAAGGGCACTTTTTGTGGCATGGAAAGTGGAGACAAAGACTGAATAGCTTGGACCTAACTTTGAGAGAATAGAAAGGATGAGTTGATCATATTTCTTCTCTATCCCACATTCTTTGGGAGTCTTGTAGGTTTAGAAATGGAAGATAAGTTCTAGAGACATGGACAAGATCAGTAATCCATAGGCTTCATCACTATGGTTGTACCACTTAACCTTTTCAGCATTAGTGCTGGGTTCTACTTCAGTACCCATGGTGATCTTATACAACCCTTTGCTTCTAAGAATGATTGACATTTTAACCTTCAATTAATGATAGTTGAAGGGTGTCAGGGGTTTAAGTTGAAAATAATCTATTTTAATCTAAATTTAGGTGAAGCTGTGTTGATTGCAAGTTGTGAAATTATACAGAAAGGAGAATGAAAAAAAAATTACAAGTGCTAAAAAGCAATCACACCCCCCCCCCCCAAAAATTTTAGTCCCCCAAAATATGCAAGTTCATTTTCAAAAGACTTCGAGCTCAGCTGAGAATGCGTCTTAGAGCAGTTAGTGCAAGACTTTAAGCAAACAGGACGTCGGACTCAACTGAAAATGCGTCCCAGGAGACTCAAATTTTAGGCACTTTATAAACTAGTGAATTTTTAATAAATAACAAGCCTACACTATGGATAATTGAAATACAAACACTTTTAAAAAAAATGGCACCTGAATCTGAGCTACCATTTGCAAGATATTAAAGATTCAATTTCTCGTAAACTAGTGTTTTTGCAAAAAAATAGCACTAAAACATTAAAAAATGCTTGTTTTGAGAGAGAAAGTGGCCTTCCAACCACTCATTGGACTCAACATGGAGCGAGGAATCTAAACTAGGTCTTTGTGAGGGAGAATTGGCCTCCTGCCAACCCAGGCCTCACCCTTCGTCTTCGACAGGCGAAGATACAAGTTTAAATTAAAACCCCTAAATCATCAAATTGTCTAAGATACTTAATACTCAGTCAAATTCACTAATTTTTTTTGAACAAGTCAATTTTAACTGAAAATAATAAAGTAAAAGACAATTTAATGGATGGCCAAGTGTTTAAAGGCCCACACGAGACGCCAAACAAGTAAAAGGAGTGCCATTTTCAAACAAAGAACAGTTCTGATTTTTTTGGAAAAAAATAGAGATATTGAATTTGCAGACCTCATAGATCTCAATGCACAATAGCAAGTGGCAATCACAGAAGAGAAGAGACAAGTTTCAACCACAGCAGGGAAGAGACAAAGTTTCAATCTCAACGCACAACAAGTAGTTGCAAACACAACCTCACTACGCACCTCTTGCGCATTGGATGCCGTACAACGCCATTTCGCCTTGCTGGAGTCCTACTCCACACATATCTCACCCTACCAGATGCCCCACATGGACCTCCACATGCAGATGCGCTTCCTGGAAAGCTGCCCCAAGCTGAAAGTGACGTCCAAGAATAGAAACCAAATGTGCAGAGATCTCTCTTTTCCTGTAGAATGACCAAAAAAAGGAATTCCACCGCCTTTGCTGAAGCGACAACAGATCTATACAAGATGTCTTGGCAAATTTTAACTCAAATATCTAAAGGGTAGATCTGAATGAAACTCAACAGAAGTAATTTTTTTAAATAGGTTTCCGTATGGATTTGCATGAGTTTTCAAGAAACTCTACCAAAACTCTCAAATGCAACTGAGTTAAACAAAAAACTACTAAGAAAGCAAAGTAAGAATTTCAAAATAAACTAATAGCATAACCAGACACACGATTACTGGGGTTGCTCTGATGCCATATCGGAGTTGTTGCCAGGGTCTGAATAACGCGAATGCAATGGTCAAGTGATCACATGAGACGAAGCTGGTGCATACCACAAAGAAGCTAAAGCAATTTGAAATTATACAAGGAGATAAATTGCACAAGACAAATAGGAGAAAACCCAATATTCCATTAACATAAGATGGCCAAAGTGAAGAATACATATAGGAGAGCACGTGAGTAACTCCTCCACAAAAGGTGGTCAAGGCACCCCAAGAATAGATTATAACTCCTCCATGAAAGGTGGTGACAAGGTGCTAAGAATAGAGAAGTAACTCTCATACCCGAAATAGCCAGTCAGGGAGTTACTTATGACATTCTTATGACACCTATGACATATCTATGACACACATATCCACATAAGCTAGCCTATCTCACGAATGTAGGAAAACTCCATGTAAGCACAAATATATAATTTCCTAATTAAATAATAGGGAAAAATAAAATGCTACGCTAATAATCACATGAGGGATGAGTCTTGTGCGCTCACCCAAAGCATTCAATGAAAGACTAGTTCTTGAAGGCTTTGAAGCAAAATGTGTGTTTGCTCATCAATTATGTTAGCACTAAAAATATACTACTATTCTTCTTAATATTCCAAATTTAATTACCATGATAACTAGGATTACCATTATTAACTAGTTATAAAATAAAACACATTTCAACATACAACACTTAGAATATTTTATTGTTCAGAATACAATATGATAAACATTGAATTCACATTAGAATGCTTACTGAATACAAGACTATCTATATTTCCCCAAAAGTGATCTCTCTACCCTCTCGTGTGCTTTAAAAAGGGTTTTGATACTTGTTTTACCCTAACCAAGTGTCATACTCCTAGATACCAATGATAAATGACACAGGCTCTCAACAGATGGAGAGCTGTGGTTCTTATAACTGGTTGTTCCTATAGACATAGGCCTTTGTGCCCCTAGATCCTTGCTTTATTCTATATATTTATGTTCAAGTGTTCCATTCTTCATAGGCTGGTACAAAATCTTTGATCAATGGGGTAAAAGTGTCCTACTTGATCTACTCTTCCAATTACTCTTGCATCCCTTGCACTTTGCTTCCCATTCGCTCCCCTAGTCTTCCACTTTTATTCTGAGTCCTCTGGTCTCAGGTCCCTCATGCCATTTTTTCTCTTGATTGGGTCCTCTTATGCTACATCTCCTATACCATTGGCCTTCCATGCCCTTCAACTCTCGTGCCTGCCAGTTCTATGCTATGGTCTTCCTGTGCCATGGTTCTCCCACGTCATATTGGTACTTGCATAAAAATGAATAATGGTCCCTCTATATTACATGCCAAAATTGAAACAAATACTTGGTCAAAATTGAGGTGCGAAAACCATGTATAAAAGGGTGTAGCACAAGAAGGAAAAGGGATAAATTTTTATTTTAAGGTGGTGCTTTCAGAGGGAAAGGAATGGAAGAAGGACCTAGTGATGAAAGATTTAACATAACCAATGTAATAATGTAAGTGGTTTTTCTCCATTCTCAATGTATAAGTTGTAGCATATTATTGTATTTATTGCCTTTAAATTACTGAATATGGGTTTTGTATAAAGACGGTGGTTTTTTCAAATTATTTTTCTAATTACTAAACAATAGTGACAGATTAACCTAACTATTTATATACATATATAGCATGCCAATTAAGATAGGTATATAGTGATATGAGTTATACTAATGATCTATTTTGTAATTAGGAATTGACAATAAACCTATCTATCATATAAACATAATTTTAAATAGGGTGATCTATTTTTAAAATGGTATTTGATTGATAATAACATTATTTTTATTGATCTTTTAGAGGAATATCTACATACAAAACATTGAATATGAATATAAAAATGAAACCTAAGATGAGTATAATTATGGCACTTTTATGTAGCGACCCCCCTAAATGAATGCAACAACTTCAATTATTTATTTGCTTAATTTGTATTATAATTTCAACATTTTAAAATAGCTCCATAGGTTCTGATTGTGAAGGAAATAGTAAATATATGAAGGAAACTATGTTTCATCTTTAATGCAAGATTGAATGTTGAATGGAACTTTATTTTTGCCTCAGATTTCTAAAATATAGTTTGAGCTGAGTTGCACTGCCAACTCAAGTTGTGCTATGAGCCCAAGTTGCATTTTAAAATAATTAAGCATAATTATCATGGGATCCTTATGAGAATCATGATACTCCCATTTCTATCTCGGTTCTTTGTATTGCCCCCTTGATCTTAAATCAATGTGGGAATGCTCTGTATACTCAGTTTGAAAGAAATAGTAAAATGATAGATGTGGGATTAGTGTTATAATATTAAGACTTAAGCCTTAGGAAGGTCAGTGTTTATCTTGTGAATTTATATATATTGGAATAGTAAAATTTAGATGTAAGATATCGACAATATTTACATATATCCATAATATTAGAAGATGTGGGTATCAACCATAATATATAATAAATATATATGAACTAGACTAATTGAATCATAATAACTTACCAATTTAGTTTGATCATGAAGGAGATACCTTGTAAATTAGGATAATTACATCCTTATGATCAAATTCTATTATAGAGGATCTTACTCATGCAATTTTGACATGCTTGTTAATAAAAATTATGATCATACGACATAAGACTAAGATTATGAGACAATTGATTCTCAACCTTAGTTTGATCCTCTAATCTATGTCAGATTAATTGATGAGTTTTAGTCAATTAATAGATTGAGATTTGACTAAATATCTTTGTAATCCATCATCATATGGTGACCGTGCTAGAAAATAGATGTACATAATTTTTAGACAAATGAATAGAGTTTTATTGTTTTAAGAATATCCTATAATTTATGTAAACAATAAAAAATTAGACATTTCTATGGTAATGTCACTATACTCCTATTTGATTAATATTATATGATCAAAATCTATACTATGGATTTACTTAGAACACTAGTAGAGACCAAATAGTATATTAGTAAGCACAATAGTGTTATGCAAATATATTGACATGATTAAATTTGTAGCGTCATGTAAAGATGAAAAATTATGTGTAGTATATATTATGAGAGTATTAATATGTGTAAGTGATTAGACATTTATAGAATAAAATAGTTTATCGTGATGTGTACCTAAAAATTATGTTTTCTTTTGATTATTATTATGCAGTATAACCTAGGGTATACCTAAGAGGTGTAATTTTGAAAGTGCTTGATTAATAATTATAGTGTAAGATTATTTATTTATATTCAAGAGTATGGTGCTCATACATAATGAAATATGATATTATGGTATGCCATAGAGTTCTTTAGTATTAAAGTATGTTATACTCAGATGTTACATACTATAAATATTATGTTTAGACCTACACCTAAGTAAATGTATGCATGTTAGTTATTACTTGTACAATATATTTTGTGATAGTTAGTAGGACATCATGTATGCATCCATACAAATTTGAGAGTGTAATGAATTCTAAGTTAGAATTTTATGTGTTTTTGGAAACTATGACTTGCTTTGTGATATCTAGTTGTTTGAATATAAGCTTATGGGTCCATGTATTTAAGATTACTTTGTATGACTGATAGTACAAAAATAATAGTTATGTATTATAACAATAGACTATGATAATATAGGTTATCATAGATTGTAGTTGTAGGAAACTTATTATGGTAGTTAGAATCTACAATTAAATATGTATTTTTGCTTGGATGGTATAAACTGTAGTCATTATTTTTAGTATGAGTTAAATAATAATGTAAGATTCAATCATGCATTTGGTAAAATAAATGTATACTGTGCTTACTCCTATGTTTAACATGTGTTGTGATATGATTGCTACTAGGATATAAATTATATGAATCTTGTGGTTAAATTATGTTTGATAAATCTCACTTTCTTATTACTGAGTAAGGAGTGAGACAAAATTCATTGGCTTACTAGCATCACATAGCGAGATAAGGGAAATCTAATCAAGTGGTGTATATAAATTTGATTGATGTATATATCACTATTGAATATTTATATGAAAAGTATGTTTAGTGAAACATTATCATTTCATGGGTATTGTTTACATGTATGTTGATATATTAGAATAGAATGATTTTTCTATGATACAATGTATGTTTAGTTTTAGAAATCATACAACACATGGGTACTTGCTAGTTACTCTAGATTTTTGCACCATCACTATCTACTCATTCATGAAAAGAGGGAAATTCCCTTATGGGATTAGTGCGATGGATCATTGGTCCATGGTTGGTGTGAAAATATGCTCGAATGATGCTCTCCCTCTCCATAATATTACTAGTTTTGAGACGACACTTGAGATTGCTATAGATATTAGCGAGGTTGGGAAACTGACTCTCCAAGGAGCCTTGTATCTTATTTTTATACATTGTTTTATATTGTATTCACTATTGGAAACATTTCATGTATAAACGTAATTATATGTTTATTATGGATTGACAACAATGGTTATGTCTTGTACTAGTAGTGGCTAGATATTTATATTTGCTTCTATGATTGTATTATGATGCATTTTCATATATTGATAGCGATCACTAATTTCTAGATGACACGTGCTTAATTATAATTATCACTCTTGGAGTGTTTTTGCATGATTTGCTTATATTCTCACAATGTAATTTATATATAATTTATGTGTTTATTAAAAAAAGGACTTTCACATATTTTTAATTAAAACCCATTGGAGTTATTACATTCTTTATCTTCATAGCGGTTGTGGGATAAATGGGTTAGTGGGCATATGATGTTGAGCTGCTAAAAAACCCCTCTATCAATGAACACTACCTACATAGCTAATACTCTAAAGAGGGCCTCATATTTATGTAATGCTCTTCTATGTGTTGATGTGTGCGTGCATAATGATGTAATGTATGATAAAAAAGTACATAGAGTGACCTAGCTTAAAACTTGACAAATATGGATCATAAGATGTTCCTTCAATATTTTAGACCTATAGATGTGTTGCATCTAAGACTCATATGAAAATAGGATAAAATAAAGAAGCTTTACTCATTTGAGTGCTTGATTGAATGCCTTTTTTTAAGTTTCCTTATGAGAGGTAAGAAGTTGATAGGTCATGAATGAATGAAGATTGATCTTGTATATATGTCAAATTTTTTGGAGAATATCTTGTATTAAAGCACTTACATTAACCATATGAATATATTTCATTTGTAAATTGGATGAATTTATGGCACCAGAGACTTGTATTGGGATAGGACATTTACAACGATTTAGGCATCTGAATGGAACACAAGTATCAGCATGTTGGAAAATAGGCACATGTCCTAAACTTGTAGAGACATAAGATAAACATGTTTTTAGTATTGTGGGTATGATAAAAGGTTTGAGTCATAAAAATAATATTGGTTACATTAGGAGATAAGTAATAGGCATAGAGAGATAGTGTATGCAATTCTTTTGACAATAGAAAAGGTCTATAAGCTAAAGATCCATCCATGATGTGTATTTTCTAAGTGTACAATGCTAAGGTGTTAGATAATTCAAAAATAGCGTCTACAACATCAAAGCCAATTCAAGTTTTTTATTTTCAAGTGTTGAATGCTATATTATATGTTGTATTCATAAAAGGAGTACAATTGAACATATATACCTAACTAGGATAACTACGTGTGGTTTGATTTCTATCTTTAGAATATTAGATACTTAGGTAACACTCAACCATTCATTGGAGAGTGATTGGGGTCACCTCAACCCACCTCTTTCTTCCATTTTTATAGTTTAACATAGTGTTAGAAGTGGAACTATAGTTTCAAAGTGAAGGAGAAAAGTTTTATGGATTTGTGTACATAGTAGGCATTTGATATTTCATAGGAAGATGGTTTACAAGCAAACATAATGATGTGAAAAAAAATTAAGGCACAAATTCAAAAGATGAATCCAATAGAAGAAGATGCCTGTATTAGACAAAGGTGTCTAGAGGCTAATGAACTCATCCACCAAATCTAGATGCTCGAGATCTTAATCTGAGTGGCTCTTGGTCCATTTCTACTCCTTTCAACCACTTTTATTCAGTGTCATAACTATATTGACTTGGAACAAGCTTAGTATCTTAATCCCTTAGGTCATTTACATTTATAGTAAGTTGTGATTGTTCAATCATACTCTAACATTTATATTTGAGTTTTATTGTCATATTGTACAATATGAATAGTTAAAATTTTATATCTCATTAAATCATATTAATCAAGAATAAGGTAAAATAATGAGACGTATGGGTGTGATAGAGAAGGCAATAACCAATACTATTGAGACTGAATGTGCATCAACAATGACACATGGTTTTACAAGAGGCCAAAATTACAACAAGAGGCTAAAAAAATCATCCCCTTGGAGGAGGTGGTGCCACTAAAGGTGGAACTAGGGTTGATCCCTTAGGAAGTGGTGATTATTTTGGAGGTGGAGGCAGAGCTCTTAGAGGTTGCAACCCTCCTAGAGATAATATAGTAGGAGGTAGAACTAATAGTGGATCAAGTGGATCTAGTGGAATTAGAGGCAACCTAGGTGGTTAGCAAAGCCCAATTACTACCATCATCTAGGAGCCATCATAAGTTATCTATAAAATATTTATTTGGAGTGGAAGATGTAGCTCATCATTGGATAGCTTGTAAAATTGTATGAAAAGTGAAAAATGCATGAGATATTATTCAAAAAATTCAAATATCTATGGCCACTCTCAGAGGGCACACATAGGATTGGTCTCCTAGATTTGACCTTACAAAGTGCACACCAATATGCATGAGGTAAAGCGAGGATTCCTAGATGAGTTTGATGACTCGAGTTGGAACATCAAAAAATTCCAACTTAAAAAAAATCCAACAAACTCCCATAGAGTCTATGAAATTATATAGTTAAAGATTCAAAAATATTTTAAAAAGATATTTAATGTGAACATATATTTAAAAATATTATATTTATGAACGTATATTTATTAATTATAAATGTGTATGAAATTATAATAGTGAGTTCTAATAACTCACCTAAATAGGAGAGAGAAAAAAAATATATATTAATTATACATGTGTATGAAATTATAATAGTGAGTTCTAATAACTCACCTAAATAGGAGAGAGAAAATAAAATATATATATTTTAGGGTTGCTTACTAGTTTTAAGAGATATTCGAGGAGATATAAGAATATGTATACTTATATATTTGTAATATGCTATGGATTAAGACAAATTGAGCTTGGACTCTATTCCAATATAGAGGTAAAACTTCATTTGATATCATAGCAGGTTTCTTATAAGGCCTCTCTCTTCATGTCTACCTGTGTCACGACGACACAATGACTATACAGTTAAAACCAATTACAAACACCATTACTTTGTCCATCCACCATATTGCATTGTGTCAACCGATAAACAATGCAAACCACATGCAACCCCGATGGCATTCATCATTTATTTACATTATATCCGCGTTTCCACTTTCCAATCAGTTCATTCTATCCGCTGTCTTCATTCAATTTTGTTCGCAGTTTTCAATCCAAAAGAAGAAAAAGAAAATCTTTTTTTAGGCTGTATTGTTTGCAGGTTTTCTGGGATTTGCAAGCAGACGCATTTTAGTTGGCTGCATTGAGAGGAACAGATCTCAGTTTGTTTGGGTTTGCTGATTTCACCAGGACATACATCTACAGACTTGTGTTGAAGGTTTGTGCATTCGATTTTTATTTGCATTCAGGGTTTGATGGATCGGCTCTTGTCTACAGTGATTTTGAGCTCGCATGAAGTCCTTTAAATAATTGTCTCATGTGCGTCAGCTTTAGTATTGTGCCTGTACTTTGTCAATCTTGTAATAAGTGGGTTAAAATTTGTATTGTAAGCCGTCATTGTCTTTATGCCGTAATTTCTACAAATAATTGGCAATTCCTAAGAGTATCCATCATGTTGTTAACATATAGAAGAAGAAACAGGGCAATAAGGATTGGCCAAATTGGTACAAGAAGCTAGAGTTACAATTTCTAGAGGAGGAGAGATCATGACACAAGTGATGCAGGAAAATCAGAAAAGCAAAAGGCTAAATGAGATAAATTCTAATTTTCAATGGATTCATTCTCTAGAATCTGTGATTTTGGAAAAATCCAGCAATGAGAATTCACTGGATCAAAACTTAGGCAACGAAGCTTTTGGGAAAGTCTAACTTCAGGAGCCTTTAGATGCACATCAGGGCTTGGTAGTTGAAGGCACATCTACTTCAACCATTGCATCATATTCACATTTTAATATGGGCAGCTCAAATGAATAGGATGAGAGTGAACCTTACTGTTTGATGGTAATGTAGACAATTGAAAATGTAATTTCCAACTTGGCAGCTTCTGATATTGACGATTTCCTGGATAATTGCTAACTGATGGTGTAGTATTGTAGATGCTCATTCTTCCATTACCATGTTGAAGGACATGCATAATGGGAGCACTTTCAAAAAAGATAGTGATCCTTGTAGCACAACAATTTGATTTCCTATCAGCATTTTATTCTATACAATTGATGATGGATGGGGAGGTTTGTCTAAGTGGGGACTACCTTTGGTGAACTTGTATGCAAAACGTGAAAGCTTGTAGAAGGTACGTGAACTATTTGACAAAATGGCTCACTGAAATGTGGGCTCACTGAATGCAACGATGCACATAATTTATTTTTTGATTTGGCCTTGGAATTCTTTAATCAAACGCATTTGATAGGTGTAAATCTAAATATCATAATTTTTATTTTGAATGAGCCAAAACGAGAGCTTTAAATCAATCAGCAGGCACGAGGAAGTGTTTGACAAAATGCTTCAATGAAATATGATTTCACATAATGCAATGAACATAAGGGTTTTAGGTCTATCGATGTTGGAAGCAGTAAAAAATATGTATGGAGGCTTTGATCAATATTCAGTGTGGCATCAGAGGAAGAATTATCTTACAAACTTATTTGAAGTATTAAAATGTTGCATGCGAACTGCAACATGCTTTCTGAGTTTGGATCGAAAGAAAAGATGCTCAAAAACATGGTTTTAAAGCTCAAGGTGTAATGGAAGCAGCTTTTAGAGGCTGACGAGAAAGGCAAAGATAGAAGATGAGGCTTAGGGTGGCAAGAAGGATCCAAGTCAGATTTCGTTGAGTTATTTTGTCAAATAGATTGTGTACTCTCTCCGTGCTTCCATATTTCACATGCATGTCTTGTTGGTATTGCACACATCCTCTTGCTTGTTTCATTGTGTTCCCTATACACTATTCTAACTGGTTTGCCCTTGAGTGATTGTTAAACAAGAAAATGGTTGAAATTCTTGTGTGACAGATTGATTAGAGTTATTGATATCTAAGAGTAGTAGTTCACATGCTACGGAATTTATAAATAAAATGTAGATTTTTTGATTGAAAAGCGCACTTTTATTAATATAACAAGATATTATAATTTACATGAGCAACCAGCTTTCTGGGAAGGAGAAGGTAGATGAGTTTAGCAATACTAAAATCACTTTCCATGGATGACTAAGTAGTGGTGCACTTGAGAAGAGATTGATTCCTTTGGGACATGCAAGAAATTGAAACACAAAAGATAGTTGTCTATACCATTCTAAAAATTTTTACATAGAAAACATATCTAAGATATAGGCAAAGTTACAAAATTGTCTTGAGAGATGAAGGCAACATATAGTTCTGGAAAAAAAATTCAAACTTGAAGCCTAATAGAGAATGTATTGGTCAAATCATGAGTTGCAGGATTCTCTTGCATTCTATCAAGGAATGCGGTTCCACAGTCAGAGCTAGTTGTTGTAGTATTTTTTCATTCAAAATTTACTTCCCATTTAAGTTAATTTTCATTGATTTTAATTTTTCTACTTTTCACAATGCTCTATTTGACTCTACAACCCAATATATAAGACAATGCTACAGGGAAATTTGCATGGGACAATTTTTTAAAATGAATTTTGTGGGCCAATATGGAATCTAGATAACTTAATGATATTAAATTAGATTAATTATTATATAATTCATTACTTTCATGTAACGTTATAAAATAACATCAATGAAAGAGCACCAAGGAGAAGCGCAAAAAATGAGCACCAACGAAGAACATCAAAATCAAGCTATGTTTTTTCTATTTGGAGTTATTGATCAAATTAATTATTTTTATTGAATGCAAAGTCATAATTGCATTAAAGTTTTTAAAATGCTCAGATAATAAAATCAAATATGGGTAAACTCTAGTTAGAAGCTTTAGGTTAAATTGGTGCAAAGGATGGTTTTCTAACTTCTTTTGTGGCTGAAAAACATGTACAAAAGAGACAATTCCAAACTATCATAGGAGGTTCTTATTTTTTTAAGCTCTTGGGAAAGGGTTGGTTGCAATTTTGTGTGTTCTATGTACTTTTTTGAATTTGATTAGTAGAGTAGAAGCAAATGTGTGAGATCATTCTTTGAATTTGTGGGTATTATTACTGTTGTCAACTTGGAGTTGCATCATGAATCGAAGATGTGCTGAAATGGCCAATCCTCTCTTCGATTGAAACAATGGGATCTTCTCATGAGGGTGGGTGCCTCAATGGTGAGAAGAACCTCCAGAAAAGTTTGGTTCCTGTAAGATGTATCAAAGGATCTCTACTCTGTGTTGTGAATCTACCATGGAAAAGGGAGAAAGAAACTTGAAAGGGAAATCTTACCTAATGACGGTGATACACCAAAACGTTGATCTACTTGGAACCTTGAACATTGAATCAACCAAGGTAAAAAGAAGACCTTTGGTTTCAATTGATCACTATGCATAAATATTTCATGAGAAGGTTCAATCCAATGACCGAAACATGAGGGAAAATGATGGAGAGAGGTATGATACAAGACACTTTACAGCCACCTAACATCCACTTACAACTTCAACAAAAGACATATAAAACACTAAACATGACTTGCATAATATGATAAGCTAGCAACTAGGTACGAATTAGAATTTGAGAAGGGAGAGAAATCTACCACATATGCAAATTGCTGAACGAATATACTCTATGCCAGCACTTGAAATATGAAAGTACAATCTTTCTATTGATTGAAGAGGTTACACAACTCACCAATGGCAGAGTTTGGTCTTACCAAGAAAGGGATATAATTCAAGGCTGAAAAGCTAACTTATATAGAAAATTACAATAGCCAAGAGTTGGTGTTGGAAAAATAGGAGAGAAGCTAAATTCGTCCAACTCAGCCTTTACAAAAAGTCTATTTGTCTTGCATGAAGCTCCTTGGCGTTAGAGGAAATGGACGGTGAGTTTTTTGAAAGTCAAACTCTTATCATGTGAAAATGCTATGCCCACCTCTAACTATGGACTTCCTCTTGAGCCGTTTGATCATTTGAAAGCACGAGATAACGAGAGCATGCATGAAATCCATGCCATGCTAAAATTAGAACTTGAATTGAAATGTTGGAAGCTAAGTTGGAATTTTTGAAAGCACGAGTTGATCCAGAGATGAGCTTGACTTCAACAACCAGTCAACTAAAGCTTTGACCAGTCAATCAAAAATAGCCTTTGCTTGCATGGATTTTCCTTTTATTTTGGTCTACATGTTCATGTTCATTTTTTGCAAACTTCTATTTTCTGTTCAAGTCCAATTATTCCTTCAGAATTCTGTCTTGCCTTTGTTTCTTTTATTATTTCCTTTCAAAATTTTGTTGGTTTCTCTTTCCTTGGACTTTTGCTGGTTACGAATTTTTGTGTGTGTCCTCTCCTTGGATTTGGATTTCCTTGGCCAATTTTTTCAAATAAATTTCTGCCTATTTTCCTGAAGGAATCCTTCAGACAAAAACTCTGAAGGATATCCTCCTCCTTTTCATTTGCTTATTTTATCATAATCTCTCAAGCTTTTTTGGATTTGACTTCCCATGGAAAGTGCCCTTCGAAATTTTCAAATAGCCCCCTCAGACATTTTTTGGATAGTCCCTTAGTTTATTCTTTCAAAATTCTTGTCATGACCATTCTTTCTTTCGAGTTTTCCTGGCTTTGACTTTTCTCTTGCCAATTTTTCTAATTTTATTCCTTTTGGCTCTTATGTCCTTTTAAATTCCTGCAGACTTTTCGAAGGAATAACTTTTCCTACTTGCAATTTCCTAAAGTATTCCTTCAGACAAAAAGTCTAAAGGGATTTCCCTCCCTTTTCATTCTTTACCTTTATTTATATTTTCTCAGGTTTTTTCTTTGTCTGGAATTTCTTCAAACTTTTTTTCTTCAGGAATTTTTCTCCTTTATGAGGTCTTGCCATTGACCAAGTGTCATTTGCAAGGGCGGGTGTCCTTCCTCTGTGCCCTTCAGGAAAATTGGAAAGGTCCTGCCACCAACCAAGTGCCCTCTACAAGGGCTTCTATCTCTCCTCCATGCCCTTTGGGAAAATTGGAAAGGTCCGGGCACTGACCAAGTGCCCTTCACAAGGGCTTCTGTCTCTCTGAAATTGATTTTTCAAAAGAATTGAAGGGCACCCAGGTTTTTTGTAGGGCACTTGGGATTTTTGTAGGGAACTCAGGGTTTTTGGGAGGCACCCTAGTCCTTCGGACTTTATGTTTTCCACACCTTTGGATTTTCTATCTCCTTAATTCCTTCGGACAAAAAGTCTGAAGGAATTGAATACTTTGTAAATTATCCCTTTGAAATTCTCTTGGACTTCTCCCAAGTCTTTTGAAAAATCTTTTTCCTCGGATAAAACATTTGAGGAAAATGTCCTTCTTCTAGCCCGACAAATTTTTGAGAAGACAACACTTTGGAAAGAAAACACTTGGGAAAGAGAATAGTCATTGTAAGTCTGAAAAACAAACCTGTATTCCATAGGTGTCTGAAAGAAAACATTCACCTTCATTCATAAGTGAACCGACAGGCTTGTAGTTTAACCTTAAGGATGGCTATAGGTGGACCTTTCCAAACCTAAAAATGAGAACGCCCCTTCAAATCCTTTGAATGACCAAAACTTTACCTGGCTGTAGGCATTTTCCTTGGCTTATACTTGGATGTAGATGGATCCTCGGGTCTTTGTAGGTATGCATTTAGGCTTGATTGAACTTTGCAAAACCTTTTCCTTTCCAACTAGTCCAGATATGCAATATGTGTCAACAGGTGGAACATATGTATCTTTAGTCACAACCTAGGGCACCTGTAACATTCTCAAGTAGATCATCCCATGCTTTATATGAAGGCTATAGATGGATATTTAAGGATCCCAAAAAACTAATTTACAAGACAAACTGGTACCATAAGACCATCTTTCGAATAGTAAGGTTGACAATTTTGGCATGTGGAAGAATTGTCAACATTTTTGGCGACTCAACTGGCCTAACATGCCTGCTATGCTTGAGAACTCAAACCATGTACATGCTATTTGAACTCTTAAAATAATGATAAACCTGATTTCTGACTAAAAATATCCTCTTGACCATGGTTGAAGTAACCTTCCTCCTTCAAAATAAGAAGCAAATGTGCAAACAAGCACTTCTTGGACAAAATTGAAGCAAACTACTGTGCTTGAACAACACTTGGAGGAAAGTAAAAACAACTATGTACATCAAGTTTTTCTCTTCAATAGCAATTTTTTAGATGTATCCCATTGACTGGGATTGGAAGCTCTTGGCCGTCCATCTTGGCAAGTTAGAAGGCATTGTGAGATTTGCAACTAGAGATCATGTATGGGCCATTCCAAAGGGAATAAAAATTTGTGTGCCTTCCTGGTTTGGCTCAATCCTCATCCCACTTGAGGACCAAATGTCCTTCATTGAAGCTTTGTGAGGAAGTTCCTTTGTCAAATGTTCTTTCACCTATGCCTGATGACTTTCCATGGCTCGATTTCTTGTCTCTTCCAACTCCATAAGCTGTGCATACCTGATCTCCATAGGCTCATTCTCCAACAACTCAAGTTGATGCATTAGTTCTAAAGCTGAAAACTTGAGAGAAATAGGTAACCTTGCTTCCTTACCATATACTAGCTTGCAGGGAGAGTTGGCTATTGAACTCTTGTAGGTGATCCTATCAGCCCATATAGCTGACTTCAACTTGAGATGCCATGACCTCTGATTGTATTTAATAGTCCTTCGTATGATCCTTAATAGGTTCTTGTTTGTAGATTCAACAAGGTCATTTCCTTGTGGATAATAGTTCGATGAAGTGCTAAGATAAAATCCATGTTGGACAGCCCATTGGCTGATCCTAAATCCCACAAAAGCCATTGCATTGTCATAAATAATGGTTGAAGGAACTCCAAACCCAGTAAGCAAACCTTCATAGAAATCAAGAATGCTAGTTTCATTTGGTTCTTTCAATGCAATTGCTTCTGTCTAATGTGTGAAGTAATTCGTAGCTGTTAGAATCCACTTATGCCCTAAACTCGAAGGAGGGTTAATGAGACCAATAAAGTCCAATCCCCACTGGACAAAATGTTGATCCACTATAATTGGTTGAAGGGGCAGGGCTGCAAGTTTAAATTTTTCTATGAACATAGCACATTATTTGCACTTCCTAACCCATGTATGACAATCACCAAATATAGTAGGCCAATAGTACCCACCTCTCAATAGTACCCACCTCTCATGATTTTAAGTGTTGTAGTTCTTGCGAAAAATTGTCCTCCACCAAGTCCATCATAGAATTCTTCAAGTAATCTTTGAGTTTGGCTTAGTTCCACACACCTTAGTAACATTCCATTGATATCCTTTTTGAACAAAACACCGTCAATGAGCAAACATGGAATTGATTGCAATATGAAATACCTTCTTTTTGAATCACTTAGGTGAGAAGGGTAACAACCATCTTGCAAATAGCTTACCAAATCATGAAACCAATTGGAAGGTGAGGTGTGAACAATAGCAATCTCTTCATCATCTGACACTAAAATAGCTTCATTAGTTTCTTGCAAGTCCTGAGCTAGATGATCACAAAGTCCTTTGTCTCTAACCAGTTTTGTAGCCTTAATTTCTATGTCATATTCCATTACCTTGGTTATCTAACCAACTCTCTTCTCATTTATGTCTTTGTTCAGAATAAATTCTTTGATGCTTGGATGAGCAACTATTAGATGTATTTTATTATTAGACAACAAATTCCTAAATTTCTTCAAAGATTTTTTAACTGAAAAGACATCTTTTTTAACAAAAGAATACCTTGTCTCATACTCCTACAAGCCTTGGCTATAGAAAGCTATTGGCTGCTCCAAATCTTCATGATTCTTCTACATAAAAATACCTGAAATGGTGTCTACATTAGCATACATATATAGAATAAAATCTAGATTTAAAAGCGTAGGAACACTAGCTATGGCTTTCTTAACATCTTTAAACCCTATTATTCCCTCCTTGGACCAACTGACATTTTGATTTTTCTTTAACATGGATGTAAGTGGTTTAGCTACAATAGTGAAATCTAAAATGTATCTCCTTATAAAATTTATTGTTTTCAAAGAAACTTTGCAAAGACTTTTTGCTCTTAGGCAAGGAGAGTGCAAGAATGGATTGAATCCTTTCAAAATCTATGTTTAAACCATACTTTGAAATAACATGTCCAAGAAGCTTACCTTCATGAATTGAGAATACAACTTTTTGGGGTTTAGGGATATCCCAAATTGCATACACCTTTTAAAAACTTGTTTGAGGTGAACCATGTGATATTTTGAAAATACTGTTATATCATCCAAATAAATAAGCACAAACCTGTTAAGAAGGCCTTGGAAGGCCATATCCATGGATCTCTAAAAGGTTGCTCTAGCATTGGACAAACCGAATGACATCTTTCTATATGCAAATGCCCCCCACTTAATCGTGAAGGCTGTCTTGAATTGGTCCTCTTCTTTGATTAAAATCTGATTGTAACCAATATATCCATCCAACAAGGAAAACCTCTCTGAACTTGTAACAAGCTATAAATTTTTTTCCATTAATGGTAATGGATAGTGGTGTTTAAGTGAAGCCTTATTTAAATCATGAAAATCAACACACAAATGAATCTGACCATTATTTTTTTGTACTAAAATGAGGTTCCCCACCCAATTTGAGTGCTTTATTGAAAATATAATAGTTGATTCTATGAGCTTGTGAAGCTCAACTTTTATCAAAGGCTCAAGCTTTGGATTGATTGGTGTTTGTCTTTGTCTTACTGGTTTAGTTTTATCTTCTTACTCAATAGTGTGTTGAGCCAAACTTGGATCAAAACCTTTGAGATTACTATACTACCATGCAGATATATCAACAAAACTTGTGCATAAATCAATGAATCTTTCTTTTATGGAGGAGTGCATACCTTTCCCAATTTCAAAATCTTACCAACTACAATCTCTACATTGGCATAGTGCTCTTCCTTTGTTGACAAGGATGGTTTCTCTTTCCTTAGCTCATCATCTTCACTAAAAATATTTTCAAGAGTAACCAATCCCTTAGGTAGCTTATTAGTTTTTAGTTGTACAATCTGATCACCATACTAATGTAAGTGTTTCGACTAATTTCTTAAAGAAAACTCAGCCTCATCCTACAAAAAATTCACAATTTGATTGTCATTTTCAAACACCTACCAATTTTCTTGGTTATCTGAAATATAAGGCCTTACAACTATATTTATATGTGATTGAAAAAAGTCACTTTTTACATCAGCTGGGATATCAAATTGTGCCTTGACAATAGTCAACCTATCAGCATGCTTATTCCTATCTCTTGGTATTGCCTGAACATTAAAAGCCTGAAAATCTTCAAGTAGATCCAAAACTCTGTGTTTGTAAGATTTAAGCAAGATATTATTGCATATATTCAAACCTCTTGGTGGACTACAAGTTCACTATCTCCAAACACTTGCAAATAATTTACTTTCATCTTCTTAGCCCACTGCAAATCATGAACTAGTGCTTCATATTTAGCAACATTGTTTGAACAACCAAACTAAAATTTAATAGAGGAGAAATAACTTTATTCTATGGGAAAAATTAACATCATTTCAGCTCTTGTTCCATGCATATTTCTTGATCCATCAAAGTATAATTACCATAAGCTTTCATTATATTTGTCCTCTTTGACCATGACTGGAATTGGTGCATTGTTCTCATGAAGACAATACACACCAAGACCTTTTTCTTCAATTAGCTTGTAGGGATCATGCTCATGCAAGGTGGAAGCCCACTCATCAAGAAACAAATCTGGAACTCCATCCAAAGGTGAGTCCTTTTCTACATCACTAGTTTGTACTATTTCATCTAAGATGATACAATTTGCATTGATCACATTTGGCGTGTAAGGATCCATATGAAAATGTGCAATAGGATTTAAATGAATTATTACCTTTTACCATATTTGGTTCTAAACAACAAATAGGTCCAATCAGCTAATAAATATCCCCCAATCTTTGAGGTGAAATCCCTTGAAAGGCACATAGCGAAATAAGGAGGCAAATCCACCACTACAACGTCTTGCTAAATAATAATGTTAGGATAGGCATGTAATGTCAATTTCAAATATTTGATAATGCCTACCATTTTTTCTAGTGAACCATGCAACTGTAATACCCCTTTAGTATTTGGCTCATAAATAAGGCTGAGCTTATTTGCAATCTGTTTGGGCATCACTGTACTGCTAACTCCACTATCCACCATACAATTACGAACCAAAGTATCACCCAATATCAAAGAAAGATAAAAAGGGAGAGTTTTTTTCATTTTTACCTCAGTTTTATCCACTTTTGATATTTTATCTCCTTACTGTAGCTGTTGCTTAGTTGGCTGATCTGAATTTGTCAAGATGACACCTTCTTTTAAAATCGATTTTGGAGACAATTCAAGAACTAAAAGTTCTTGAATGAGTTTATCCTTTTGCCCTAGAATTGAAAGGGAATTCCACATACTAATACTGATGTTATACTTCTTATTTTGATCTAAAATACTGAACTGAGATGCACTAACCTTTGATTGCGCTTTCTATGGTACTTATTGCTCATGAATTATAGGTATTTGTTGCACTTTACTAACCTCTATATTCTTATTTTTTTGGGCTATGGGAGCAGCAAGATGATCTTTTGTACCTTGAGAAATAATACTAGGAGCACTTGAAGTATTTTCTACTGCTTGGGCTTCCTCAACAACTCTTCTTTTAGTTCTTTGATAGGTTATAATTGTAACTTGACCATTTGAAACATTAGTTTTAACATCCTGAGTAAAAGTGACATGATCATCTACCTACCAATTGACATTAATAGCATTAGGCTACCCTTGAGTCACTCCTTGTACTGTTGAACTTGTATATTGATATTGACCCCCTTAAAAAGAGAACTCTTCTTGTGTCATCTGTGGCATGGTGATGTTCGGTGATATTAAGTTCTAGTTTTGAACATCATTGAGATTTGAGGGCTGCCAACGTGAATCCTACACCAAATTATTTTGAGGTGGGGTTGGAAAAATGGATTTTAAAGTGGAAGGATCATTTGGATCAAGAGAAACATATGGCTTAGCTAGAGTTATGGCTCCTTGTGCTTGATAGGGTGGTTTATTTTCTCTAAAACCCTGATAAGGAGACCTTTGATCTTTGAAGGGATGATAGTTATTCTAATTTTGCTCTTGATAGGGCTTATTTGACTAAAATTACTACCTTTTGAGCTGTACTATTTCATTTCCAAAAGATAGTATCAAACTTTTCAACTCTCTTATCTCACTAGATTGACTAGTAGGGGCTACAATAGGAACTTGAGGTGATGGAATTGGAGCCAAGGATGGAATTTGAGGAACTTAAGGGGTTGGTACATAACTTATTTCTATAAATATGGGCATCAGAGGTCTTAGACAAATCTTACCTTCTTGTATCAAACTATTTTCTGCCCTTATTGCCACTTCATAAGCATCTGGAAAATTAGTGCCACCCATTGACTGTATCATGACACTAATTTCAGAATTGAGAGCTTTCAAAAAATATAGAAATGCATATTCAGGGGATGACCTAATTAGAATTGGTATCTTGGTCCATATCTTATGGAATCTGAGATTAAAATCAGACATGAACTCATGAGGAACTCTCTATATGGTAGTTAATCACTCAACTAAAAATAAGTGATTAGATTTGTCTTCAAACTACTTAACTAAGGCTGCACCCAATTCATTCCAGGTGGAAATAGATCTAAGTGGGAGGGTTTTATACCACTGTAATGATTTTATTTTGAAAGACGTAACTAGAAATTTGATAGCAACATTATCCTCAATAACGTTATGAATTGAACAAAGATTAGCCACATCCTAGATATGTTCAATAGGGGTTGTTTGATTTTCTCCTGAGAATAATGTAATAATTTTAAGGGCAGATACATGAATGTCATCTAATTGTGCTAGATTAAGTGGACTTCCCCTATTGAATGGAGCAAAATTTGATTTCTAATGACCATCTGGATGGTGGGGATTGTAGTGTCTAGAATGATAGGATGAGGGGGAGGTAAATATTCCCTTTAAGGATATGGATTTTCCCTCCTAGACCTTGCTCTTTCATAAGTTACAAATTCAAAAGGAATACCTTTACTTTCTGATCTTATGGTAACCTTTGGCATGAATGGATTGCTTGAATGATGCTATGAACTCTATAACTAGATGTAGATGAATATCCTCCATTGCTATGAAAAATCTATGCAAAGAACTTTTATGTGGTCCCATCAAGCATGCCAAAAACTATTGTTAACTTGGAATTTCACCTTGAATTGAAGACGTGCTAAAATGGCCAATCCTCTCTCTGATTGAAACAATGGGATCTTCTCATGAGGGTGGGTGCCACAATGGTGAGAAGAACCTCTAGACAAGGCTGGTTCTTGTAAGAGATATCCAAGGATCTCTATTATGTGCTATGAATATACCATGTAAAAGGGAGAAAGAAACCTGAAAGGGAAATCCTACCTAATGATGGTGATACACCAAAACATTGATCCACTCTACTTAGAACCTTGAACACTGAATCAAACAAGGGAAAAAGAAGACCTTTTATTTCAATTGATCACTATGCATAAATATTTCATGAGAAGGTTCAATCTATTGACCAAAACATGAGGGAAAATGATGGAGAGATGTCTGATACAAGACACTTTGCAGCCACCTAACATCCACTTACAACTTCAACAAAAGACATAAAACACTGAACATGACTTGCATAATATGATATGCTAGCAACTAGGTACAAATCAAAATTTGGGAAGGGAGAGAAATCTACTACATATGCAAATTATTGAATGAATATACACTATGCCAACACTTGAAATCTAAAAGTACAGTCCTTATATTGATTGAAGAGGTTACACAACTCACCAATGGTAGAGTCTGCTCTTACCAAGAGAGGGATATGATTCAAGGCTGAAAAACCAACTTATATAGAAAATTACAATAGCCAAGAGTTGGCATTGGAAAAATAAGAGAGAAGCTAAATCTATCCAACTCAGTCTTTACAAAAAGTCTATTTGTCTTGCATGAAGCTCTTTGGCGTTAGAAGAAATGGACTGTGAGTTTGTTGAAAGTTAAACTCTTATCATGCAAAAATGCTACACCTACCTTTGAATATGGACTTCCTCTTGAGCCATTTGATCGTTTGAAAGCACGAGATAACAAGAGTGTGAATGAAATCCATGCCATGCTGTAATTAGAACTTGAATTAAAATGTTGGAAGCTAAGTTGGAATGTTTGAAAGGATGAGTTGATCTGGAGATGAGCTTGAATTCAATAACCAATCCATTGAAACTTTGACCAGTCAACCAAAAATAGCCTTTGCTTGCATGGATTTTCCTTTTATTTTGGTCTACCTGTTCATTTTCTGTGGACTTCTATTTTCTATCCAAGTCCAATTATTCATTCAAAATTCTATCTTGCCTTTGTTTCTCTTATTATTTCCTTTTAGAATTCTGTTGGTTTCTCTTTCCTCAGACTTTTGCTGGTTGCAAACTTTCATGCGTGTCCTCTCCTTGGCTTTAGATTTCTTTGGCCAACTTTTTTGAATAATTTTTTGCCTATTTTCCTGAAGGAATCCTTTAGACAAAAACTCCAAAGGATATCCTCTTCCTTTTCATTTGCTTATTTTATCATAATCTCTCGAGATATTTTGGATTTGACTTCCCATGGAAAGTGCCCTTTGAAAGTTTCAAATAGCCCCCTTGGACTTTTTTTGGATATCCACTTAGTTTATTCTTTTAGAATTCTTGTCATGACCATTCTTTCCTTTGGGTTTTCCTAGCTTTGACTTTTTCTCTTGCCAATTTTTCTGATTTTATTCTTTTTGGCTCTTATGTCCTTTTAAATTCCCTTAGACTTTTCGGAGGGCTAACTTTTCTTGCTTGCAATTTCTTGAAGTATTCCTTTAGACAAAAAGTCTAAAGGAATTCCTTTAGAATTTTTGTCTTAATGATTTCCCTCCCTTTTCATTCTTTGCCTTTATTTATATTTTCTTTGGTTTTTTCTTTGTCCCAAATTTCTTCAGACTTTTTGCTCGAAGGAATTCCTTCAGACAAAAAATTTGAAGGAATTTTTCTCCTTTGTGAGGCCCTGCCAGTGACCAAGTGTCCTTCACAAGGGTGGGTTTCCTTCCTCTATACCCTTTGAGAAAATTGGAAAGGTCCTACCATCAACCAAGTGCCCTCTACAAGGGCTTCTATCTCTCCTTTGTGCCCTTCAAGAAAATTGGAAAGGTCCTGGTAGTGACCAAGTGCCCTTTGCAAGGGCTTTTGTCTCTTCAAAACTAGATTTTCAAAAGAATTGAAGGGCACTCAAGTTTTTTTAGGGCACCCAGGATTTTTGTAGGGAACTCTGGCTTTTTTTAGGGAACCCAGGTTCTTTGTAGGGAACCTGGGCTTTTTAGGAGGCACCCTATTCCTTCAAACTTTATGTTTTCCACACCTTTGGATTTTCTATCTCCTTAATTCCTTTAGATAAAAAGTCCAAAGGAATTGAATACTTTATAAATTATCCCTTTGAAATTCTCTAAGACTTCTCCATAATCCTTTAAAAAATATTTTCCCTCAGACAAATTTTTTGAGGAAATTATCCATCTCTTAGCTTAACAAAATTTTGAGAAGACAACACTTTGGAAAGAAAACACTTGGGAAAGCGAATAGTAGTTGTAAGTCAAAAAAACAAACTTGTATTCCATAGGTGTTTGAAAGAAAACACTCACCTTCATTCATAACTAAACCTATAGGCTTGTAGGTAAACCTTAAGGATGGTTGTAGGTGGACCTTGCCAAATCTAAAAATGAGAACGCCCTTATGAATCCTTTGAATGACCAAAACTTTACCTGGATGTAGGCTTTTTCCTTGGCTTATACTTGGCTGTAGATGGATCTTTGGGTCACTGTAGGTATGCATTTAGGCTTGATTGAACTTTTCAAAACCTTTTCCTTTCCAAACAGTTTAGATATGTAGTATGTGTCAACAAGTAGAACATATGTATCTTCAGTCGCAACCCAGGGCACTTGTAACATCCTCAAGTAGATCATCCCATGCTATATATGAAGGCTATAGATGGCTATTTAAGGACCCCAAATAACTGATTTACAAGGAAATTGGTACCATAATATCATCTTTCAAATAGTAAGGTTGACAATTTTGGCCTGTGGAAGAATTGTCAAAAATTACTCTTTATTTTTGGTATTTGTATTGTTGTTTGTAGATAGAGAAGCTATTAAAATCATGTAGTTTTCATGGTTATGTGCAAATCATGGTGTTTGTAAACTTTGTATTGAAACCTAAGTTATTCAAATGGTCTTTTGTGTTTATTTTATCATGAGTTTCTCACATTCACCTCCATTCTTTTTTTATTTTCAATTTTCTCCATTTTTAATTTTTTCTTCTTTTTGTGCTTTCCAGTTAAAATTACTTAAAAAATCCATATCCTATTAGGGATTTTCCCCTATCAAATGCAAAAGAAAATCACCTTTCCCATGATAATTTATCTACTGTTATAAAATTATGTCTCTTCCTATTGGACAAGTCAATAAAACCAAAAAAAATAACAATGATAAAAACCATTTCCAATGGATAGTAACTCCAACTCTAAATTTTTATAATAATTTGTTATTTCTACTCAATTTACATAAACATGTTATGGAAGAGTATCGTTAATCACCATTCATTGATATTCATTCTAATATCTCCAAGTTCTTGGAAATGGGAGATATTATTCTCTTAGGAGACTTCAATATTGTATAGGTAACCTTTAATGCTTATATTTTGATTCTAATTCATATCCATTAAAGTTACAATAAATAAGAGAAGAGTTAGATATTTACAGATAGTCAACTGACCATTTCATTAAACCTTATGCAAGACATTTGATCAAAGTTGGTGAATCACCTGACCTATTAGTACTAAATAGACTCTCTTTATTTCTTGGTTCAAGGGATTGGACTTGCTATCCTTATGCTAGTGGAGCTAGCATGGCAAACTATGTTATGACCAACAAATCTTTATGGATAGTAATCTCTCAATTTTTAGTGGATTCTCTTCCCTCCCTTATATACCATGAACCAATTTAGTTCAAGCTCATGCTCCCTAGCCCTAGAGATCCAACTATTTACTCTCGTAACCTTCTCTCTTTCACTCGTATTTACTTTAATCATATTTTTTATGATTATTATACTAAAAGCTTGATACATAAACTTATAGATATAAATTTTATTCATAGCCTAGTTAAAAGATCCATGATTATCTCTAGAAAAATATGGAATACAACACTTCCATCCTTCTCTTATTCTATTCATAATCAACCCATTATCCCCTTTCCATCCCCTCCTCGCTCACCCTCAACTTGAATATTGTTTTCATAGTGCTTGGTTTGACAATAGTATATATCTCTTAATATAAATACATCACACATTAATTTCTAATGTCCCTACATGAAGAAGTATATTAAAAAAACTTATCGATGTATCCTTTAAATAAAAAAAGTGGTTATATTTGAATAAGAAAATAAGAGATACCTTGAACATGCTCAAGTTAAATGTTAAATCCTTTTGGAAAACTTTCCTTCTAAGACCTGATTCGCATGTGCCATATCCAACAAAGATACTTGATCTAATTATGCATTTTCTCTTGACGACATTCTACAGCATGTGTAACTTCACATATTATTTGGTTTTGCAGGTTATTTTAAAACTCAAGACATGTAAAACAACTAATATAGAGCACATAAGAGTTTTAGAGTAGGGGTTATTTATTTTTTCCATATTTATTTATTATATGATTTCTTACCTCACTTAGGAATTTTTATACTTTCATGGATAAGCTTGTTTAGGTGTACTTGGAGTTACATTTTAATTTGATGAATAGGAATTAACTCCTTTGATCGGTTATTCTAGGTATGGGAGTTATTCTTCAATTTTTGGATTTTTGACCACATTTTTTGGAGGAGTTACTCACGCACTCCTATTTATACATCTTACTTGTTGAACTATCATTTAATGAAAGATTAGGTTTTGGATCTTATCTTGTTTATACAATGTTCTTGTGTATGTGATTTCATTTCCCTGAAGCTATTGTGTAAGATTACTTGCTTGAATTGTGCCTATTACAAACCCATGCATTCACTTGATCCAAAGATCCTGGCATCCACTCCAATATGGTATAAGAGTGTCATTCTGGCATTCAAATGTCTTTATAATGTTAGTTTTATTTGAAATCATGATTTATTTGTAAAATAATACTTTATTCATGTTTCCCACTCTCTTCATTACTGGGAGTTTTTCTAAGCTAGTATATTTTCCCTTGTTTTGCATTGGATTGTCCAAAGCTGTATGCATGTAATACTTCTCAGTTGAAGTTCCAAAATACCTATGCATGAGAGACAATGACTTGGTTAGGTTGTCTTACAAACTAGTATAGATTTATGCATGGTGCCTCAAGCATCTAAATTGATGTTTTAAGGTTGAATATTACATCTTGGCATTACCCTATAGTAGATCCATGACTTGTAGTGGATTTTAGACTTAAGCATTTGAATTGTTGTTTAAGGTTGAAGATTTCATCTTGGCATTACCCTCTAGTAGATCCATGTTGTTGTGGATTTTGGACTCTCTTTGGCTCCTTACTGGCTCCCACAACTTGCTCAATGGACTTAGACCTACACCCTATTCCATAACCTCTTATTGTTCTCTTAAAATGTCTATGACCTCTAATAGACCTTATTTTTTCACCTATTCATTGGCCTTCAGCTGATCAATAACTTGCAAACCACTTCAGACCCTACATGTGTCTTGTTGATGTGTTTAAGGCCTGTGCAACTACCAAGACAACCCTGAATGCCAAAAGGTAGCAACACTAAAGGTCTCCAATTTAAAACCCATGTTTTCCATTTTTTACCGAAACTAGTATTTTAGTAAAAGTGAATTTAAATTTTTTGTGTAAACATTTAAAATGGGTCATTAGCTCTTGTATGAGTTAAAAATTTTTGATTATTTTTTTTATAAAAATAATATATTATGGGTGTTAGGATGAGAAGTTTTTATGGTTTAATACTCTTCATATTTTTTTCAGTCAAATATTGGAGGGTGAGGTCTAGTTTGGCAAGTGACCAAACCTTCTTGCAAGCAAAAATAACTTTTTTTTCTCCTTACTTGCCTACATAATGTGTACTCTTCTTGGACACATTATTGATTGAGTCCGACATCCTCATTTTGTCTTGAAAATTAAATATTTATGACATTTGCATTAGTTTTTATAGATGTATTCTCAATTGTGCCTGACATATTTTGAGCGTGCATTATTTATAAGATTAGGGGGTTCACCATTTCATATTTCAAGGGGGTGTACTATGTTTTTGAATCACTTTCTATTTTTTTTTGCACTTCTATTTCTATAACAAACAATTTCAATTAGAACCACTACACTTTTTTTTTGCATAAAATAGATACAAGTTCAATTAATCCTCTAACACCATTTAGGTATAATCATAGGTATGAAGCCTATGGATTGGGATGTGTCTTTATGTGTCTCTTGATCTCCTCTTTTATATATAACCTACCAAATTATCCAATGAAGTGTAGACCATTTTGGAAAAACTCTTTGGGAAGCAAGATGTGATGAGAGGTCATGAATTTATTAACCTAAGTCCTAGTAACTTTGACACCCTTTAGGATTTCTTCACCAAGTTCAAGTCTTTGAGATTGTAGTTAAAAGAATGTGAAAAAGAAAATAAATATGACCAACTTATTCTTTCTATACTTTCTAAGATAGGATCTTTTTACTCAGTTTTAGCCTCTGCTTTCCATGCCATTAAAAGTGCTTTAGGCATTACATGGAAAATGCCCTCTTTAGATGCTTTCATTGTTGATTTGACTATGGAACAAGATAAGTTGATATATATGGTCACATTGAAGTCTTCAAATCCTAAAGCCTTAATTTTTGGGAATGGGAAAGAAAATACTTTAAACAAAGATAAAAAGAACAAGAACAAGGATCAAGAGAAGAAGAAAGAATCAACCTCTACCAAAATAACCACTAAAACTTCCTCTTTCAATGATAAACCTAAGAAAGAGATGGTTAAGTGTGCCTATTGTAATAAAATTGGGCATGATGAACACAAGTGCATGAAGAAACAAATTGATCACCTGACTCATCTTATAGAAAAAACAACAAAGGTGTTCTTGAGTCTATCAAGAAAAAATCATCAACTCAAGATTATTATAAGGCAAAAGGCAAAGGTAAAGAGAAATACAAGGACAAAGCTCTTGTAGTAGTTTCCACTCAAACATATTCATGGGTTATTGACTCAGGTGATTCCCACCACATAGGCTCTTCAAAAGTTGAGTTTTCTTCCTCAGATCCTTGTAACATGTCTTCCATCACTTTGCGTGATGACACTTTAGTAGAAGTTGTAGGGAGAGGTCTATTGAAATGGATAGAGGAACATTAAATAATGTTCTAATTTTTCCATCACTTTCAACTAATATTTTATCAGTGTATCAAATCACTAACATCAGTAAAGGTATGAGGGTAGAGTTTTCACTAGATTTACTCATAATCAGAAAGTTGCATAATGATTCTATAATGGTAATGGGTAGGATAAACCACTAGATAAGTTATACGTCTTTTCACATTTTTCACCTGATTCTCCTATGCTTGCTTTGGTGACTTATTAAAATGGATTTAGCAAAATTTATCATGAGTCGTTTGGCTCCCTAAACTACCGCTACCTAGAACAATTCAACAAGAATGATATGGTCATAGGCTTACTTTTTGTCCATTTATATAAGGGCATTTGTGATGGTTTCACCCTTGGAAAACATCTCAAAGAGAAATTGGACAATGAAAAGCTTGGAGGGATTCCCAAGCATTGTAGTTAGTACATGGTGATATATTTGAGCCTTTTCCCAGTCTATCTTTCACAAGGGACAAGTATGTCCTTACCTCATTGATGATTACTCAAAATACACATGGTTTATTTTCCTTAGGTATAAATATAAATATTTTCACAAGTTTAAAGACTTCAAATTAATTTCATATAAATAACTTGAGAAATGCATCAAGGTTATTCAAACAAATAATGGGGGTGAGTATGTCAATAATATGTTTGAGTAGTTTTACATCACATAAGGGATTGATTTACTGTAAATAGTTCCATACAATCCTCAACAAAATAGAGATTTAGAATGTAAAAATAGGTCCTTGAAAGAGATGGATAAATGTATGAGTCACTCTACGTCACATGCACCACAGTACTGGGTTGAAACCATTAATTATGCTTGTTACATTCAAAATAGGTTACTCACAAAGTTTTAAAAGGTATAACTCTCTTTGAATCTTAGCACAATAGGAAACTTGTAGTTGAGCACTTTAGGGTTTTCAGATATCCAATTATGGATCACATACTGGAAAAATAATTGCAAGGCTATATAACCTTAAAGTAAGCCTTGAATCTTCATAGGTTATCTAGATGGTGTCAAGGGTTACTGCCTTGTTCATACAACCACATAAGAATTGTTCATCAAGAGAAGTGTTCACTTTTGAGAGAGTCCCATAGAATCAACACTTGACACTTCTCCCACTTATTGGACTTACTTGGATTTGATTTAGATGATTTAGATTAATCTGAGTACATTTCAAAGGTTGCATACACTTCTTCTAGTTTTGATAGCAAGAGTAATGATGGAGACTCATCTCTGTCCACATATGGCCACATTTTAGAGGATGATGTTTCTCTACCTAACTTATCTACTTTTGTCCCTCATTGGGATAGGTAGACACTAAAAATTATAGGTACATGGGTTAGAGATCCTTCAAATGATAGGTGGACACATTTAGAGTTTTAGAGTGGGCTATATGATTTTTATGCCTCTGCCTCAGATTCAAAGATTTTTTAGCGGGGGCATTCGGTATTATTGGGTGGGATTTTACCATGCATGAGGAGTATAAATCCTTAATAAATAATCATACTTGGGATTTGACACTTCTTCATAAGGGAAGAAATATGGTTTGATGTAGATGGATATATCAGACCAAGTATACAACAAATGGATTTATTGATAAGTTCAAGGTGTGGTTGGTTGTAAAGGGTTTATCATAGGTGCCTAACATTGAATATGCAAATACCTTTACACCAATCACAAAAATTAACACTATTAGACTCGCACATACTATTTCCATAGCTAATCATTGGGGTGTTCATCAAATGGATGTGAAGAGTGCCTTTCTTCATAGTGACATTGAGGAGGAGATTTACATGGAGTAGCCTCTATTTATTGAGTATTCTTACCTTGTATGTATACTTTGGAAATATATCTATGGCCTCAAATAGGCCCCTTGGGATTGGTATGCCAAGATGTATTCCTTTATTCTTACAATAGGATTCATCAGATGCCATTTAGATCTTAATGTCTATCTCTTATGGTAGGATGATTCACTCTCGATTCTGGTTCTTTATGTTGATAATATTTTTATCACTGATAGCTCTTCTTCACCCATTTTAGTGGTGAAAAGGGATCTTCAAGATAGATTTTCCATGACAAACTTAGACTTGTTACATTTATTCTTTGTGATTCATATTTCTTAGTCTGACTTAGGGATCACTCTTGCACATCCTAAGTATGCTCTAAATCTACCTTCTCAGTTTCACATGGATGATTATAAGCCAAATATGATTTCATTTCTATTTAGAGTTAAACTTTAGGTATATTATAATTCACCTTTGGTCGATACTACTTTGTATCAATAAATTATGGGCAACCTTATCTTCTTGACCCATACTAGACCTGACATATAATATGTAATGGGCCTAGTCTCCATATTCATGCAAAAACCATATGAGATTCACTAGAACTTAGCTAAGAGGATCTTAAAATACATTCAGAGAACACATAGATCTGGTATTCACTACAAACCAAACACTGACATCGACTTGATTGGCTATATTGACTCAGACTGGGATGATGATATTAAGAATAATAAGTCCACTTCATGTTATAGTTTCTCCATTGGTTTATGTCTGATTAGTTGGTCAAGAAAGAAGCATAATGCTATTGATTTATCATTTACTAAGGTAGATTAGAGGGAAGTTTTCAATACTACCATTGAGGCCATATAACTTTAGGGGATTCTCACAAAGTTCAGTATCTAATTTAGATTACCTACCATCAATTACTGTGAAAACCAAAGTACTATTCATATTTATAGGAATCTGATCCAACATCAACAAACCAAACACATAGATATTCACATGAACTTCATTAGAGATATCATTCATGGGGACATTATTGATTTAATATATTTCTAGATGACATAGTAGACAATAAACATCTTCACCAAACCTTTCATTGAGAGTAAGTATCTTCACTTATGGGATCTTTTTGAGGTTCAGGACACTGCAACATCATCTTATAGAGGGGATTCTAGCCTCTTATTCATGTCTCTCTTTTGAGGAGGAGTTTTTATTATGGGTTTTACATTTTATCTACATTATGAGAGATTACTTTGTACATGGGTACCTCATCAGACCTAGTTTATAGGACACATTTTTTTTACACTACCCACCTACACTATGCTTATGGCAGGTGTTAGAGTAGGGGTTATTTATTTTCCCCATATTTATTTATTATTATATTTTACTCTCACTTATGAGTTTTAATAATTTCATATATAAGCTTGCTTAGGTGTACTTTGAGTTACATTTTGATCGAATAAATAGGAATTAACTTCCTTGTTTGACTATTCTAGGTATGGGAGTTACTCTTTTATTCTTCGATCTTTAACCACATTTGTTGGAGAAGTTACTCACACACTCTTATTTGTACATCTTACTTGGTGAGCTATTATTTTATGAAATATTAGATTTTGAATTTTATCTTGTTTGTGCAATGTTCTCATGTATGTGATTTTATTTGTTTGTAGCTATTGTGTTGAGTACTTTCTTGAATCATGCCTATCACAAACATGTGCATTCACTTGATCTAGAGATCTTAGCATCCACTCTGATAAAAAGCATAATTTATTTATCATATCAAAACTCTTGTAGCAACATATATTACTGATCTCTTTAATGTAGTGGCTTATAATTTGGATTCCCACTTACATGGGCATCTCATATTATCTAATTATTATTTAAATCAAGAAACTAATTGGATCCAAATGATTATATAACCATCATAATTGGTCACACATTGAGTAAGCTATTTTATATAGTGTTACATAGTTTGATTTCCAAATTTTCAAAGTCCAAGATACTTTGGGAGAAATGGAAAGTAGGTTTTAGATGGAATCACCCAATAATATATCATATATTGATGCTTAGAGATGTAAACAAATAAGAATCATCCCAAAAGTGTAAGGTTTATGGTTGATTTATTAATTTTTGGATAGAATTCGACATTATTCCTAGATGACAACTAACATAATGAATTTGAGATATAAACAATATGGAACATTTATTTGTTCTTATAATGACACTTTATGAGAAGGTGGTTGGCTAGGTCTGATCTCTAACTAGTTTTACATAAGATATCAATAGCACATTGATGTTTCTTTAACTTATGTTAGATTTAAGTGATTTAAACAAGCTAAACCTATGAACATGTATATTGTTTAAGATATTTCTAAATTAGATAGATATAAATATAAATTAACAAATTGAAGCTAATTAATTGCACTTAATATTTATATAAATGAACAATAAGATGATATATTTAACTTTATTTTTTTCTTTAGATAGCTCTGGTAATACTTAGACTACTATGATAGATAGTTCTATCTACTATCTTATAGAACCATCTAAGATGCATATGTCAATCAATGATAGTCTATATTGATGTTCCCTTATCTATAGGTGACTTATGTGCATTCAATTACCTTTGATCTTGTACATATAGTTCTATTTTCATTCTCATTTCTCCAAAATTGTATCTTGCACTCTTGAGACTAATAAGAACTAGAAAATGGGTTAGAGAGGATGGGTTGGGAAACCTCACCCACACGTAACCATGTGGCTGAGTGTTGCCTACATTCCATTACTCCAAGGAGAGATTGAACCACACATAGCTTTTTCACCTAGGTGTATGTGTGTTTAATAGTGATCCACTAGTATATATGCAACCTAATTGGATTTTGAAACTTGACAATATGTAACCTTAAACCTTGTTTTAAGTGTCATAATTGGCTTAGGAGATGTTCCTTTGAGGGATTTTTATATTTTAAATCTTTAGGATAGTACTTAAAGGATGTGAAAATGTATTCCTCAATGTGCAATGTAAGTGCTAGATGCTTGCTAGATGAGTGCTAGCTAGGAAAAGCCTTAGGATTTATGTGTATTAATAGGATAATATTTGGGTAATTTCCATCTTAAATGAGCATGAAAAAAATATAGGATAGCCTAGGGGAAAGATTTGAATTTGAAAAATAGTCGTTTTGATAACTTTGGACACCTATGACAAAGTCAAATGATACTAGTAACTGGTATTGTCTAATTGTTTTTAACATTATCTAAGATGGATAAGACAATGATTTGGATGATTGAAATAATTTGCTTTAGATAATAGAATAATTAGGCACAAACTTGGGAAATCTTGTATGTTTATGATGGTAAATCAGGATGCCCAAGTCTGTAGATAGATTAATGTCTATGAGAGAATGTGAGCAAGAGTCAATTGTGCATGCACAAGTCATGTATGCCAAGGATAGGTCCAAAATTGAGATTATTAAGTTTCTAATATGGAATTTGAGTGTCTATCTTTTTGTCTCTACATATATGAATTAGAGGATATCATTGTAAGCTTATAGAAAATAAGTGACATTTGTATTTTTATGATATAATCATCCCCATTTTATTATTTTTATGACATTATTATCATGTTACATATTATTGGATGTTTATTAATATATATTTACATTTAAATTTCATTTTGTGATACTCATGGTTTATAAATGAACTTGAGTAAAACTAAGTCATGGTTTTCAACACAACCAATTAAAAGCCACGAGAAACTAATCTCATTTACAAATAAAGTTTTATTAAAGCGGTTTTATCCTATACTCACCTTGGTGTGATTTTAAAATTATATCCCTTAAATATGCATCCTATTTTAAAATAGAGATAATGTAAGGAGTGTGCTGTAATTAGTACACTTGAGAGACAATGTTTCTAGCTTCAATTTTAGGATTCCAAATAAAATTTGTGTATCTTCTAAACTTTAGTGTAACCAATATTATTGTATGGTTGTGAGTCTTAGTGACCTAGAATTTGTAGTACCAGTTGAGATCAAGTTGATATAGTTTTTATTTCCATACTATCCTAAATATTATAGTCAAAATAGTTAGTTTTGCATGCAAATACTTTTTTGTTGAATTCAACATCCATCCCCTTCATAATTCAATTTTTTCTCATGTAGTGATGTTGATTCAGATATTAATATGTATGGAAGATATAATAATTTTTAATAATAGATATCTAATCAAGGCTCTTCAATCATATATGAAGTTATGTGAATAAGAACCAAGAAAACTTGATATGCTTAATGTATGTCTTTCTTGTACAAGGAGTTGGTAATGATATATATTGTCTACCTCCTAATACCTTTTCTATCAATGTTCCCCATATGTCAAAAATAGATATTCATAGAGATATTAGGGATGTGATCCAAAAATCCTACATAAAATAAACTTGTACAAAACCATCAAAACCTTTTTCAACAAAAATGAATCTCTTCTTGAAGCAGTATCTTCAAAAAAAATATGGATATATTATTACTCCCAAGTATACCAAGGTATCTTTTAATTTGATATTTCCTTTTGGTCAATTATGGGTATGATCCCATCAATTTTTCATAGATTTAAAGCATTTTATTATTTGATATTAGCGCATCTGTAAATTTTAAAATAATGAATCATAATCAAAGTAATATTATTTTATTTGACTAGTATATTATGAGATTTATGATATTTACTGAGAAGAAATAACAACTTTTTATGAAATCTTATTGATTATGAGGATCAAACATGTATATCTATGTTCATCAAAGAGATGATCCAACACATAATTGGTCTTTAGGAGTCATTAACATAACTCTTTATTTCATGGTTCAACTTTGTACTTTTTTTTAATCCTCCATTTTAGATGTGCAAATGAACTTACTTTTCAACTCAACAATCACAAGACAAATCTCAACAACTGAACTCTTATGTTTTAAATTTTATCTCCTTTTCAAATATGAATATTATTGGACATTAAGATATATTCATATTCGTGCTCATACTCAAACATGAGTAATTAAATTAAATGTATTACACTCATCATCATGGATGCAAAGTATGACTCAAAGTTATACTTAAATAATATTAATGATAATGGTTAGTGCATTACAAGAATTATATCCCAAATATGATTTCTATAGTAATACTTTGTTTATTTTCCTTTTGGATTTCCCCCTCTCTTCGATGCACCAATAATGTGAGTAATTGAATTAAATGTCTTACACTCATCATCATAGATGACAAGTATGGTTCAATGTTATAATTAAATAATATTATGATAATGGTTAATGCATTACAAGGAATTGCATCCCAAAAAATGTTTCTATAGTAATACTTTGTTTATTTTCCTTTTGGATTTCCCCCTCTCTTTGATACACTGTTTAACCCTAATTTGGATTAAGGAATACTAATTGGGTAGATAGGGTTAAGGATATAGAATGATAGGAAATAAGGGTGAATATCAGATCTACAGTAGGATAATTAATGTGCTAAACTCATATATACCATATGCTGAATTTATAAATATGAGATAGGCTATTAATGGAAATTATAACTATATTAGATATATAAATAACATAAAACATAATACTTAGCTAGTTATGATGCTAATGAATATCTAGATATAGTCAAAGTAGAAAATAGGTAGGAAGATAACTCTATAATAATCATCAGATTTTAGATTTGGTGCCTCTGGCTCTTTAGACAGTTACATTATCCTAGGATGATTACATCGATGTTAGTGTTTGAGTTCAATGCCAGTGTCCTATACATAATATCTACTCAAACAGGTTGTGATGACCTGGATGCTTTAGGGTCCTAATTTAATATCACTCTAGTGCATTCAGATCTAGGTCATGGACTATCACTCTTGGTGAAATGGCATAAACCTATATTTCCATTGGCACAACCCTAGATTTCCATCTTCAATGTGACCTTAGGGAAAAATGGGTTAGTGGCCACATGGTGCTAAGCTAACCCATAATGAACCCACTATCAAAGGGTGCTGCCTACATATCCAATACTGTAGTAGAGGACTTTAGATTCATGTAGTTCTCCCCTATGTGTTGGCTTGTGTGTGAATCATGCAATGTGTGTAAATCAAGTACAATAGTGGCCTATTTTGTAAATTATCAAATATGATCTTATGACTACTCCTTTAATACTTCAAACATGTATCTAGGCTATTCCTTTGATTGATATTTGAATAGGGTAGTGATTTAATCTTTTAGGGTTTTGTCTATGTAAATCTTAAGTTAGATTAAAGGGATGAGTTGTCTAAATTAGTGAAATATTATGCAATAAATAACCATTGATTCATTATATATTTTGACTTGTTTTTCCTTTTTAAAAATAGTAACAAATATGTGCAAATAGAGACTTATCTAGAAAATGACTATCATGGAAGATTTCGGTTTTAAAAACTAGGTTCTAAATAGGTCTGAGTGTTGTCAATAGGGTTCCTAGGTCTAATTCTTCATTAGACAGTAGCACCCCACTTAGAAAGTAAGACCATGGTGCTATAATATATTGAAAATGGTGCTAGTGTCCTCTTTATAGGACTATTATTATTTTTTGGGAGCACCTATGCCCATGTTTTTGCATTTTGTCCCTATGCACATGAAATCTAGAACTATGTATTATGCTTTGGAATATCTGATTTAGTGTACAAAACCTAATCCTCCTTACAAATATGGCATGAGCTAAAAATGTGTGTTCGTTAGTAAGATAGGATGAACATCCTCAACACCTCATTGTGAAAAGAGTTGACTACATACCAATACTTTGAGGAGGGATCAAGCTTGATGTAGTTCTCCCACTTAGTGCTTGGTGCAAGTACAAGTGAATGATATAATGAGAGTGGTCTTGATTACCTTGAGTGTGCTTGAGATTGGAAGTCTTTAAAATCTAGGCTTAGGGTAGTTGTAGATGGTAGTATGTATAATTAGGGAAGAATAGGGATCAATAACCTTGATTTTGCTCAACTTTTTAATTATTTGATTGGCTTTTTGCATATCTTTGCCATCTATTCTATAGAGGTCAAATAGTCTTATATTTATAGAGATATGTAGCTTATGTAGATACTAAAATTTACTTAGGCCAACCTTAAGAGGGGTACACATTTGAAAATATACTATTTAGGAGAGTTAGGGAAAGAGACACTAACACCAAGTTGGGGACACTAACACCATGTGGCTCTAGTGTCCTTAATGTGGTGCTCGTGTCCAACTGGCAAACTATTGGGCACAATAGGTTGGGATTTTAGAATGTTATTCTGGGACTATGTTTGAGATGACTAAAGATGCCTATGGTCTGCATAATGGATGGAAAAATGTGATAAAGGATCTAGGATGGGTCCAGTGCTAAGCTAGGAATAGGCTGTCTCAAGAAAGACTCTTAGCATGCAAGTACCACTTTTAGTTGATTACATTTAAATACAACAAAGTGAAATAACTAGTATAAAGGGAAAATAAACGTACCTAGACTTACCTAGGAATTTAAGCCCATGTAGTTGGGTCTACATATGTGAAGTTGGATCTATGTATATGAAACATGATACAAAGTAGTGACCTACAATGAAACATGCACAAATCAGTCCTTACTTAAGAGATTATCAAAATCAAAAGACTATGTTGAATAAAGTAATTGAGTAAATCTAAGTAAAGAGATATGAAAGAGGAAAGGAATGAATACACTTCATTGGGTATGTGAACCAATGCATGAACTTAGTGATAGCCTATGTGTGTGAGTGTACATAGTGATCAAATCATTGAATAACTTGGACTAAGTTGATAGCTTGCTCAATCCTCATTTATGGGTGGCTCAAGAACTCAATCCAATTTTGACTCCATCATTGCCCACACCTGCTCTATTGGAATATTGTCATTGATGTCAAAGGAATTATAATTGATGTCAACATAATTGTCAACAAAATTTTCAATGGAAATATCAATGGAATTATTGAAATTGTCAATGAATGATGGAAATGTCAATAGAAATGTCAATGGAATTATCAATGGGTGATGAAAATGCCAATGAAAATGTTGATGGAAAGGTCAATGAAAATGTCAATGGTCACATCTTTTGGTGAAGAGGTGCCTCTTAGAAGGGATACATCCTTTGTGAATATCCTTTTAAGGCTATATAAAGTAGATGAAGGTTGAGAAAGATATGAAAAAGTGGAAGTGTGAGATATGTGAATAAGAGAAGGAAGCAAGTGTGTGGAGAATAAAAAGAGATATCATACAAACACATGCAAATTTGAAGAATGGAATTAATTATTTTGATCATTCAAGTATAATAAAATTTTTGTGTAGAAGAAGAAGAGGAAATTGAATTTACGATCATTCATTGATGAAGCAACAATAGTAAGGTGGAAGATTGTTTCAGTGGAGGTCGGTGCCTCAGATCAAAGAGATGGGTGTCTCTTTCTAAGTTGGTGCTTAGCAGTGGGGCTTGGTGTTTCCAATAGGTTGGTGCCTACAAAGTTCTTAGCAGTGGGGATTGGTGTCTCTAGTAGATTGATGCCTACAAATTGCTTAGAAATGAGGATTAGTGTCTCCAGTAGGTTGGTGCCTAGAAATTTTGTAAGAAAGAATTTTATCTATAGTTGGATTTGGATAGTAGATCCAAGTAGTCCTTTCTCTATGGTTTTATATCGAAAGGGTTTCCACATAGATATTATGTTCTTAATTATTGATGTTGTGTGATTGATATTATTGTGATAATCAATTTGAAAAAGTATAAGATTAACTTATACTGATTCATCCGCTCTTAGTATAAGTGTGTGCTCAACATGCTTAGTGGATCATGACCTATGAATAACTTGGATAAGACTATAAGTGTGTCTAACCCTCTCATATAGGTGGCTTAATGACTCAAGTAGGATATTAATCCATCATTTCCCACTTGTGTGAAGTAGATATATCTAAAACTAAACTATAAAAAGTGCTAAAAGTATCTAATTGGGTATATCTAACTATGTATATCGACTCTACAACCACTTAGGTACATTAAGAAGCTTTAGGCCACTCAAGAATTCCAACCATTACAGATGGAGTAAGGCATGAAACTAGTGATAACTTAGAATATGATATCAAGTGTATACATTTTAGAGAATGACACATAGTTTTCCATTCCATCTAATCAACATGTGTGTAACCAAGCATATGGAAAATGTGTGCCATGCACTACCCCCAATCTAATATTTGAGTATACTAATTCTAAATTGAGCATGTAATAATTGTATCTATGTATCTGATCTAAATGTGGGAGTGTTAATATCATGAATGATTCCCCCAAATCTAAGCAATCGATATGAATCTAAACTGAAATAAATGTATTTGAGTAAAATATAAACATAATTGTCAAACCTATAAATGTACATGTGCAAATATGTACTATAACTAGTGTATTATTTTGGCTAATCTAGAATGCCCTAAAGTTGGGCTACTAGATAAAATCACCATGTAGTGGACAGTAGCACCATGTCGCACTAGTTTCCCAATCTTAGGATAATGTCTATCTGGTTTGAAATCTAGGTACTCTAAACTGATTTTTGAGTCCCTATTTTTTCTTGTGTCTAACTTGTGTCTAATTTTTAAAACTAAACCTGTGTGCTAAAAATGATCTATGAATAATAATGTATGAGCTTGATCTTTGTGACAAACCCCTGTGAATGGCCCCTCTTTTTAGGGTAGTTGTTGAACCTATGTAAGAACTATCCTCAAAATAAGTAGATTTACAAAATGTGTTAGCCAAAACATATATATGTTAACTGTGTGATATTCCAATGCAATGTGTAAACATAACATCAGAATGTAATAAAATCTAAGCATAAGTAGGTAATGCAATATGTATGTTGTAGTCTATCATTGTATAAGGGTATAAAGAGAGATGTAAACAATGTGTATAACCAAAAATATGAGTAGTTACCTAGTGGGATGGGCTATTATGTCCATCATGACACCCAAGTAAGAAGGGTAGATGCATGAGGTCCCTCATGGCATCATAATTTAGTGTGTGCAACAAACAAAGACAAGTATCATGGTAAAGATGCATAGAAGGAAGCATATATATAAAACACACGAGGTACACAAAAGTAGGCCAAGGGGCCATAATACAAGGGACATGGGAACATTAAACTAAATTTTAGAATAGAAGACATACAATGACATGTTCAAATGTCCACATATGCAAGCAACAAGCAATTTGGTTTAGAACCACATAGAAAGACATGTTCAAATGTCTGCATATATAATCAAGAAGTCACACACAAGGGACATGGGCATATATCCAAGATTTACAAACATAGAAGTGGTGTAGAACCAAAAAGCAATGGCATATTAAACTACACCTGAATATAATAAGTGTTAAGTTGTGGAGCTAAAAGCTTCATTGGTGTGCAAATGTGGAGGTTACTGGGTGACACAATAACTGAGATCGGTCAGAGCCAATAGACATTGGTTAGGGGTTGACTGACATCAGTTATATCTGGCTACAAAAACTGACATCGGTTAGGGGGTCAGCTGGCATCAGTCAGAATAAGACCGACATTGGTCATCTGTGCATTTCCAGACGAATAGTTAGTTTGCACGTAAAGACTAAGTTTAGTCTTGAGTCTACTTTTCTAATTATTATCTACTTTGGGATCTATTTAAGAGACCCATGGGGCTGTATTGTAATCAAGTGTAGGCAACAATAATTGGGTTGATTGTCACATGAAGTAGGCAACAACAATTGGGTTGATTGTCACAAGGGAATAACAACTCGGTTATTGAGTTGGTTGTAATTGATTGTGAGAGAGAGAGAACTCTTGAGGGAGAATTACTGGACATCTTTGAGGTGTGAGGAGAAAGAGGTTTCTTCATTGTATTTTCTTTTGGAAGAGTCTAATACAGATTAGTTGTTTCTCATATCTCCTATTATTTGCTATTTCTGAATTCTAGTTACTTATTACTTTTGGTTTAATTATTTGTTTAGTTGCTTATACAAATAGAAATCAGCTGTACTCTCTAATAGAGATCCTAACAATTGGTATCAGAGCTTGGTTCACTAACAAGTGGTATCAGAGTGTGTTAGTGTTTGTTGATTACAGGTTCACTCACAGGAGTTTCTGTTTGAGTGGGAGTAAAGCAATGGTAGAAGAAAGTAAGCTAAAAATGGAGAAATTCAATGGCAAGAATTATCAATTATGGAGGATGCAAATAGAAGATTATCTGTATCAGAAATATCTATACTTACCATTGGGTGGGGTTTCAAGAAAGCCCACAGATATGCAAGATGAAGAATGGAATGTTCTTGATAGAAAGGCTCTTGGATCTATAAGGTTGAGCCTGGCATCTTCTGTGATTTCTAACTTATCACAGGTAAAGACAATGGTAGAATTAATGGATACTTTGACAAATTTATATGAAAAACCCTTAGCTTCAAATAAGGTATATCTTATGAAGAAATTATTTAATTTGCAAATGCTGAAAGGTTGATCTGTATATAGTCATCTTAATGATTTCTATGAAATTGTAAATCAGTTAACTTCAGTCAAAATAGTTTTTGATGATGAAATTAAGGCTTTCTTAATCTTATGCTCTTTACCTAAAAGCTGGCACAACTTGGTAATGGTAGTTAGTAATACTGCATCTGCTTCAAATATCTTGAAAGTTGATGATGTTGTTAGTGTAATCTTGAATGAAGAAATTCACAGGAAAAGCATAGGGGAAACATCAGGTAATGATTTAAGTGTTGAAAGCAGGGGAAGGCAAAGAGAGAAGGGCAAGCAAGGGAAATCAAGGTCAAAGATAGGTAGTAGATCCAAATCTAGAAATGGTAGTATATTCTACTGGAATTATGGAAAGAAAGGACATGTAAAGAAAGATTGTTGGTTGAAAGAAAATCAACATGAAGGTAATAAAGAAGCAAATGATGCAGGTATTGTTTCACAAGATGCTCTTATATTTTCTTTGGATAGTCATGTAGAATAATGGGTTTTAGATTCTAGTGCTTCTTTCCATGGAACTCCAAATAGAGAATTTTTTCATGATTATGGCCATGGAGACTTTGGAAAAGTTTATTTAGGGGATGATGAGCCTTGTCAAATTGTTGGCAAAGGAAAAGTGTAGCTAAAATTGCAGAATGGCAACACATGGGTGTTGAAGGATGTCATGCATGTACCCATCCTGAAGAGGAATCTAATTTCTGTAGGAAAGTTGGGTGATGAGGGTTGCACAGTAACTCTCACAGCTGAATCTTGGAAAGTTTCCAAGGGTGCACTTGTATTAGCAAGAGGTAAAAAAGTAGGTACACTTTATCTATCTACTTGTATTACTGATTTTCCTTTTGTTTTATCCACCTCAGATGTAGATGCAAAGATGTGGCACTGTAGTCTTGGCCACATGAGTGAGAAGGGAATGGATGTTATTAAATCAAAGGGTAAGCTTTTAGATTTGATAGATCTAGATTTTTGTGAGCATTGTATTTTTGGGAAACAAAAGAAAGTGAGGTTTCTCAAAATTGGGTCAACAAAGAAGAAGCACAAGTTGGAGCTTGTTCACACAGATGTGTGGGGACCAGCTCAGGGAGCTTCTATTGGAGGATCACAACATTATGTTTCTTTCATTGATGATGCTACAAGAAAGGTATGCGTTTATTGCATAAAGAGGATATCTGATGTTTATGACACATTTAAGAAATGGAAAGCCTTGGTTTTCAATGAGAAGGTGATGGACAGTGATCAGCTCAAGACGCTGAATAATTTTGAGTAGGGCAATGTTGATTTGGACAAGGTTATGATCCAAAATGAGCTCACAGGTAAAAATCATCACTCACAGGAAAACACAGGAACTAACGTCGGTCAGGTAGGAACTGACGTTGGTCAGGTGAAAATTAATGTCAGTCAAAAAAAGACCGATGTCATTCAAGAGAAACTGACATTGGTCAAGTTCATACCGACATCGACCAGAGATGACTGAGATCAGTCACTGTCAGATGAAAATTTGAGCGGACAGTAAGTTGTCAAGGAGTCTCAAATGCCCATAAGGAGGTCTGAAAGGTAAGTAAACCTCCAATTTGTTATTCCCCTTCTTTATACTACTTGTTGCTCACTGATGGTGGAAAATTAGGAAGTTTTGATGAGGCAATGCAGGTAGAATCCAAGAAATAGTGGGAGCATGGCATGCATGAGGAAATCGATTCCTTGAAAGAGAACCATATGTGGGATTTGGTTGAGTTGCCAGCTAGAAAGAAAGCACTAAAAAATAAATGGATTTATAGGTTAAAGGAAGGAGAGAATGTACAAGTGAGATAGAAGGCCAACTTATATGGTCTTGAGCAAGCTCCAAGACAATGGTATTTGAGGTTTGATAGGTTTATGACAAAGCATGGCTTTAGTAATTGTCAATCTGACCATTGTGTTTATTTTACCAGATTGGATAATGGTAGCTACATTATCCTGTTATTATATGTAGGTGATATGCTTGTTGCATGTTCACACATGTAGGGAATTACTGAGCTAAAGGTAAAATTAGCTCAGACATTTGCCATGAAGGATTTAGGAGCAGCAAAGAAAATACTTGGCATGAGTATTTCTAGAGACAGAGAAAATCATAGTTTGATTTTGTCTCAAGAGGATTATGTGAATAAGGTGTTGGAGGGGTTTAATATGTAGGATGCAAAACCGATAAGCACACCTATGGCTGGACAGTTCAAGTTGAGCTTAAAACAGTGTCCTAAATCACATGATGAGGTTGAGTATATGGTATGTACTAGACCTGATATTGCCCAAGAAGTGGGAATTGTCAGCAAGTTTATGGCCAATCCAGGAAAGGAGCATTGGAAAGTAGTTCAGTGGATTCTTAGATATCTGAGAGGGACCAGTAGTAGGCATTTATGCTATGCAGGGTCAAACATTTCTCTACATGGGTATGTAGATTCAGATATGGCAGGTAACTTGGATGGTAGGAGAAGCACCATAGGATATGTGTTCACTATTGGTGGAATGGCGGTTAGCTAGATTTCAAAGTTGCAGAAGGTTGTTACCCTATCTACTACAGAGGCAGAATACATTGCAGTCACAGAGGCTAGCAAGGAAATGTTTTGGATGACTCGATTCATGGAAGAGTTGGGAAAGGAGCAAGAGAGTTGTAGATTATACAGTGATAGTCAAAGTGCAATTCATTTGGCAAATAATTCAGCCTTTCATTCAAGAACCAAACATATACAGCTTAGGTACCACTTCATTCGATAGGTATTGGAGGAGGGACAGTTGAAGCTGGAAAAGATCCATACGGATATGAACCCTATAGATATGTTAACAAAGCCGATAACAAAAGAGAAGTTGAATCTTTATTCAAACTTTGTTGGTCTTCAAGATTGAACTTGAAGATGGAGAAACAAGCCAAAAATAGGTTAGAGGACGTTGCTGTATAGGTACAAGTGCAGCTGTTTATCTCCAAGTGGGAGATTGTTAAGTTGTGGAGCTAAAAGCTTCACTGGTGTGCAAATGTGGAGGTTGCTAGGTGACATAGTAACCGACATCAATCAGAGCCAACCGACATTGGTTAGGGGTTGATCGACATCAGTTATATCTAGCTATAGAAACTGACATCGATTAGGAGATCAGCTGGCATCGATCAGACTAAGATTGACATCGATCATCTGTGCATTTCCAGAACTATTCTAATTTTAGACGAATAGTTAGTTTGCATGTAAAGACTAATTTTAGTCTTGAGTCCACTTTTCTAATTATTGTTTGCTTTGTGATCTATTTAAGAGACCCATGGGGCTATATTGTAATCAAGTGTAGGCAACAATAATTGGGTTGATTGTCACATGAAGTAGGCAACAACAATTGGGTTGATTGTCACTGGAGGGAATAACAACTCGGTTATTGAGTTGGTTGTAATTGATTGTGAGAGAGAGAGAACTCTTGAGGGAGAATTACTGGACATCTTTGAGGTGTGAGGAGAAAGAGATTTTCTTCATTGTATTTCCTTCTAGAAGAGTTTAATATAGATTGGTTGTTTCTCGTATCTCCTATTATTTGTTGGTTCTGAATTCTAGTTACTTATTACTTCTCATTTAATTCTATGTTTAGTTGCTTATACAAATAGCAATCAATTGTACTCTTTAGTAGAGATCCTAACAATAAGCATAGGAAACATAATCAAGTTTAAACTAGGAAAGATAGAAATAAAAATATTATAACTATATAATACAAATCTGTGTAAATTCTAAGATGTATATGTACTACGTCTAAACTGGTGATAGTCTGTAAAATCTAAGAATGAGTAGTAATGATCAATATCAAGATATATCAATGCATAAAATGGAATATATAGAATGTGAGGATAGAACCTGGTAATAAAAATTGTGTATAATATACCTTCAAGTGGGTAGATGTATCAATTGAATAAACCTAGATCAATGTATATGTCCTTAGTGGGTAGATGATATCAAGTCTGGATCAGTGTATTGGATCAGAGTCCTGTATGGAATCTTCAAGCACTCAATAAGAACAAGTGAAACCTCTATATATGATAAAAATGAGTATAATAAGATAACTAGCATATGCAATATCTAGCAAGTGAAGAAATGTAAACATAACAATGCATACAATTTATACATTTTTATTTTCTAAGTAATATTTGAATGTTTTTATATTTTTAGATGTTATATTATTTCTATATTTTCTAGATATAAGTTATGTACGAGCAAATGTAAATAAACTATGTACAAGGAGCGATAGAGAGGAAGTATATATAAGTAAATACTATAAAAGTAAATGAAATAGTATACAAGCAAAGTGTAATGTCTCTATAGACCTAAGACCACATCCATGGGATGTGAATAATCAAATGGTGGATCTCATCTAGTATTGGTTATTGAACTTGTCTAAACTCAAATAAGTCTTCATCATCACAATCATCATACCAATCTATATGTATGAGTGGGGTATTATCCTTGGCATGACTCTAGAGTCTATACATTAGAATGGTGTGTTACTCAACTATGTAAGATGCCTTTTACATGGTCCCATGATAAACCACATTAGATTCTAGAGTATCCATGTTAAACCTATGGTTCTCATCTGTGTCATCATGCAAGATGCAAACCATGTGTCCATCATGAGTGAATGTCAAACATCTATCTATTCGATCAATTATGGCATCCCTTGCCTATAACCATGTATCTCCAAGTGTAACTTGTTTATGATTGTATCTAATCAAAATGAATAATAATGTATTGGCCACCTTGGGGCCACATGCAACTGGTAGTGTAATATGTCTAATGGAATCTTGATAGTGTATAACATGTTATAGATTGTTCTCCTGATAACCAATGTGGTGTAAAAATTCCAAAATGTAAGTATTAGGATTAGAGTCCTCATCTATAGCCATATGGGGAAGATATCTATCTACTATAAATATATGTATATTTAATGAATCATGTCATGAATATATTTTTTGGTGATGATTCTATCATGGTGCTCATATCTGTGAAGTAGCTCATATCACTAGTGGTAATGGTGGTGGTGCCTGTGGAGGTGGTGGATATATGATATGGATATTTCCCTCAATGTTAAATTTATTTATTTTATGCTATAGTGTTGAGAATGTGTTTGTATCATGTCTTATGAGTCTATAAAAGTGGTAAAAGGGTCATCCTTCATGTGGTGACAGTTTGCCAACTGATTTATGCCAAACTATGGGTAATATCATCAATCCTCTATTAAGTAGTAGCTATAGGATCTAGTGTGGTATTTCATGTGAAATCCATACCTAAATATGTATGACTGGATCAATACCCATGGATTTGAACATATGTATTGAATGGATCAAGGGATCTACTATTGATTGTAGCTGAGTATGAGATCATTTAGTTGTAGGATCCTGAACAAGTGATGCTACTAGTGTAGGGTGAGGTATAAATGCCTTTGAATTATATTTATACTCTCGTAACCCCACTGGTGTAAAACTCAATCCACATAAATAATCATCAATATCTACAAGTGGTTGATCATCCTCTATATTGGCTTGTGAATTTGTGTTAGAATTATGAATGTAAGCCTCTTATAAATTAATAAGTAGTGGTAACTTAGCTGTAAGGATCTCATAATCTATCTTGGGTGAGGATGTTTGTATTATGAGAATCCATTCCTCTATTATTAGTGATGGTAAATTTACTAGAAGAGGTTGTTATTCTATCATCAATGAGGGTACCTGTGTTGTATAAAACTTTGAAGGTGGCTTATGAACAATGATATTACACTCCTCCACCTCATATGTATGCATCTGATCAATGGGAATCCTATGAGGTGGGTGTTTAATGAGAGCATGAGGTGTCCCATATGATGATGTAATTTTTGTATAAGTTTTAAGATGTTTATAATATCTAAATGGCTGATTATTTGTGGGACATGTGTATAGGTACCCATCATGAAAACATTTGACACATCTATGAAGAGTGGAAGGTAAAACCTCCATAGCATGTATCCAAGGTCTCTCAAGTATAAAGTTATAAATAAATGGTTTTGAATCATGTGAAAGTGTGTAGATAATGTTTTTGGTCCCAATGTAATGTCCAACATGATTGAATGATCCGGGCAGCAATTTAGGTGACAATTCGGGTGATAGTTCCAGCCCAATTGATGATAGAACTTCTAGGAGCCATAACTTTTGCACCATAGCTCCAATTGACTCACCATTTGAACCATTGGAAAGATAAGAATGAGGAGAACACCATGAGATGGAATGGATATTTTTTTGATGAATTTTTTCCCCATAAAACCCAATGGAAGTGCCCTAAATTTTAATTTTAGTAGTGCAATCTAAAAATAGTAAGTTTCTAAAAATAGTAATTCCTCGAGTTTTGTATTATTTTAAAGCGTGAAAGTTTAAAAACTTAATCTACCTCAAGATTGGTGAACCTCAACATCCTCCCCCTACTTTATAAATAGGTATAAATGAAGATGTAACCTGAAATGGGAAATCAGACACCTCTTCCTAGAGATAAGCATATAGTTGTATTGTGATCTTGAGTAATAATACATCTCTTCTCAGAGAATTCATTGTTACTATGTTATTTATATATTATTGAGAATATTTATCTACCAAAACTTTTGAGTTTTGGATCAATGGTATCAGAGTGGTTTGTCTTGAGAGTGTATGATCTCGAGGACAAAGTTAGGCTACAAGAAGCTTGGGTGGGAAACAACAGAGCTTCCAAACTACCCATCTATTCGCTCCAAATGACTTCAAATGGCAGATGACATCGATACATCTGATCCTTTTAGTAAAATCGTAAACAAAGCCCTCTAATGGTAACAAGCATAGATGCTACAACAATTTTCACAAATTCTTTAATAACTCCCGATGGGAAATTCTGGCTCCTCAGCTACACTTCCTGGCTCCTCATCCATGGAACATCCTTTCAGTGCCCCAACACCCTTCAAGGTTTAGGTGAATTTTTATATTCCTAAATTTGAAGGCAAAATCAATGTTGATGTAGTAAAAAATTGGTTAGATCAATTATCTTCCTACTTCTCTATAAACAAATTCACTGATGGAGAAAATTATTGGTTGAATATTTTGTCTATCAGCATATTGGTAAACAAAATAGGTCTTATCAGTCAAAGCAAGAAGATTAGTCATCTTAATGTGTAATTTTATCACATCAGAAGGAGACTTCTCTCTCCTCTCATCAAGGGGAGGTTCCCTGTGGATATGCTATGTATTTGTATAAATAGAAAATAATACTCAAGGATAGGACCAGACATCCATCTTTCTTTCTTCAGAGATGATGTATACAAAACAAAGGAAAAACTCAAGAGAATGATAGACAACACTCCTCTTCTTTTAGAAGAATTGTTCAACCAGTCACAAGAATACTCCTGGAAATAAAAGCAAAATATGACTGAAAGTGTGGGAACCAACAAATCAAGACACATCACAAAGTCTGCACCTGAAATACTCAAGAGTGATATACGAAGGACAATGAAAGCTCAAAGTCTTCTCAAAGTCCTTTACACAACAATATAAAGAAAACACACTGAAGGCAACTTATGTAAATGCAAAGTCTCTCCATAGTTGATTCTTCAGGACACCTTCCTGACTAATTTACTAATCCTACTTATTAAATCAATGAAACAAAAAAGATATCACAGCACAAAGTCTGAAAAAGTCTCTTGTTTTCATTAACAAAATTTGATCAATAGATTGAGCACAAAGTCTCAATTATGCCTCTCAATTTTGGCAGAGTTTCATTTAGATTGTCAAAAATAAGATCATTTTACAATGAAAGAAAGTCCCTTATATAGCCACTTTAAGGACTCGGGAACAGTAATACATCATGATGCGTTGGGAAATGTTAGGAAGACAAGCTGGAACTTTGGGGCATAATTACCCATTTGATCTTCTCAATGTAGATAAACAAGTCATGTAATTGAAAGATTACAACTTTCAATGTCCACTTGGTAGTCTGATCTTGTCTTCATCGTTCCTCCTTTCTAGATTAATTGAATCAAACCTGGGATTCATCCATTGTGTTGCCTTTCCTCGCTTTCAGCTAGTTTTTGTTTTAAATTCTGGAAATGCATTCGGGTCTGTAAATCAAAGGCTATTTCACTGTCTTTAAAATTGACGTTTACATGCCCGTCAATATGCTTCCAACGGCTAGTCGACTATGCTAAATTTGACGTCTTTGTGGGTGTCACCTCTTGGTCTTCTTTTGGCTTTTGGCTTTCTGCTTAGCACTTTTCTAAATTGGACATACCCTTTTGGGCCTTGAGAAATAATCCTTGTCAAGTCATAAAACCCCTTTACTTTGGTCACCGAGAGTCCCCCGCAAGGGCACCTACCCTTTGGGGTCCTTTGGCAGTCCTTTTTGCTTTGGCAGTCCTCACGAGCAAATGTTTCCCCGAGCTTTATTCCCATGGACAAATCCCTGGGGAAAATTCTTGGGTATTTGAGTTGAAAGATCCCCACGGGTAATTCTGTGAACATTTGTCCTGCAGAAAATTCTCGCAGACAAAAAGTTTGGGGAAAATTCTGCCAAGTATTTGAACAAGTCTTTGGGTTTTGCCTTTTGAAAATAACCCTTTTGAAGGGTATTTTGGTCAATTAAGTGTCCTCCACAAGGGCACTTGTCTTTCAAAAAAGTTCCTTTCAGCATTGAACCACCCCTTTGAACTTGGCCGATGAACCATTAGTTGAACCGTTTCAAAGGTTCAATGAAGCGCGCCAAGTCCCTTTAAACCAAAAACCAATGAACCGTTGGATGAACTTTGACATTTGAACCAATTGATTGAACTAAGGCTTTAAACCAAAATGGTTCAAGCCAATGGTTCAATGAATAAAACAAGCCGATAAACTAAGCATTGAACCAAACATAATGTACTTGCCTTTGAACCAACAGTTGAACGATTTAATTGAACCTATCCATTGAACTAGTTCAATGGTTCAACGAAGCGCGCCAAGCCCCTTTGAAACAAAGCAGATAAACCATCCAATGAGCCAAATGGTTGAACCAAGTGAATGAACATGCTGTTGAACCTTTCCATTGAACTAAGTTTTGGTTCAATGGTTCAAACAAGGCTTTGAACCGACTGACGAACCAAATGATCAAACCAAAAGATGTTAGAATAAAGGGAATGAACCATCTGAGGGAAATAAAGCATTGAATTGCTTGGTTGAACTGAGCTATTGAACTGTTCCTTTGGTTGAACCTATTGTTGAACCATGAACCTATTGAACCTTTGAACTCAAGTGGTTCAATGGTTCAACGGTTCAAGTCACCTTGATTTGGCTCAATGCTTGGAAGCCGATGAACCAATTAAAGTGATTGAACTTTGAACCTTGATGAAGCGCTTAACTCTTGCCAGAGACATTGAACTTGATGCTGGTGTTTGCTGATGGAGATTTTTGTTTGAACCAAGGCATTAAAACAATCCCAAAAAATGACTAAGTGTTTGAAAATTGATTCCTTTGACTGAAATCACTTGTAAAAGTCTTTGAATCTATTTAAATGAACCTACTTGTAGAATCTGAAGATACAAAGTCTGTATAAATCAACATTTAAAATCCATTGAACTTGACTTGCAAAGTCTGTAGATTTTTTGAGAAGCTTTGAAAGTGAGAAATTTGAATATCTACGACAAATTTTTTGAAAAATGGAAGATACAATTTTGGTCTGTAAGACCAAAATATTTCAAATGTTGTCCTAAAAATGATAGCTATTTTTGGGGGACAATAGTTGGCTCTAGTTGGGAACTTTTATCAATTGCAAAACAAATTGAAAGGAGTAGAATCCAGAATCTGTAGTGTCTTCAAGTGTACCATTGGGCTTCGGAGTCATGCTTTCTAGAAATGAAAGGCATCAAAAATGAAAGAAAACAAACTAAAATAGAAATTAAAACTATACAAATATACATATATACAGAGGCAATGATCTGATACTTCAAGAATTGAAGTGTTTCAGATGTTGCCCATTATGGGGTAGAGAAAAGAGTGTGCCATCTTGGTATTTCAACAAAAAGCTATTTTCACCCATGTGCTAATGAATTATGAATGGGCCTCTCCAAAGGGAGTCAAACTTTCCATGCATCCCTTTTGGCTCTCTTCTTTTGTCCCACAACAGGATTTTATCCCCAATTTAGAAATCATGATTTTTGGCCTTCTGATTAAAAAGTTTCTTTATCATATTTTGATGAACAACAATTCTGTCCACCACCATGGTTCTCTATTCTTCCAGCTGAGTCAGGCACATGATTCTTTTTTCAAGAGAGCTTTCATATGTCTGATATTCAATGGCCTTCACCAATTTCAATGCTGGTAACTCTAAGGTGATTCATATCTCAGCGTTAATCCCATAGAGAAGTTGAAAAGGAGACATACCAATTGCCCTTTTTGGCATTATCCTGTTAGCCCATAGAGCATCAACCAATACTTTATGCCATGTCCTTTGATTATCATCTGCAAGCTTCTTGATAATAGTTACCAAATTTTTATTGCTGGACTCAGCTTGTCCATTCCCTTGCAGAAAATAATCAAAAGAATGAGAGAGCGTAATTCCATGATAAAAATAGAATTGCATAATTTCTTGAGAGGTGAAACAAGCTGCATTATTAGTAACAATTTTGAGTGGGACTCCAAATCTAGAAATGATATTCTCTTTCAGGAAGTTGCATACAACTTCTGAAGTATCATGCTATGTCGGGGTTGCTTCTACCCACTTAGTGAAATAATCAATCACTGTAAGGACATAATCATGTCCAACACTTGAAGATAGATTTATTGTCCCAATAAAATTGAGGCCCCACTACTAGAAAGGTTCCTCTATGATTACTGGCTTGAGAGGCAGAGCAGCCAACTTGGGTCTTTCAATAAATTGTTGGCAAAGTTCACATTTCCTAACCCACTTATGTGCATCTTGAAAAAGAGTCGGCCAATAATACCTAGCTCGTAGAATTTTGTGAGGAGTCACAGAGGCAGAAAAATGTCCTCCACAGGCTAAATTTTGGAAAGATTTCAAGAGCTAGGTCTGCTGTTCTTTATCTACACAGTGAAGAAAAACTCCATCTATGCTTCTTTTATACAGTCCGTTGTCCAAAGAACAAAATTGGTAGCTTTCAATCTGATAGTTCTCCTCTCTTTGTAAGAAAAATGAGTAGGACATTCACCATAAGTCAAAAAATATGCAATATTTGAGTACCATTTATTGGTAGTGGAGACAAAAAAGACTATTGGCTCATTTTCAACCTCAGCGTCTTCATGCTATGTATCTTCTGGCTTATTGTTAGCCATTAATTAACAAAAGCCTTTACCTCTGACCAAATTTGTTGGCTTAATATCTAGATCAAATTCTTGGATCTTTGCAATCCAATTACCTCTCTTTGTGCCAAACTCCTATTGAGTTAATATAGATTTGACTGTACTATCAGGAACTAAGGCAGTAGTATGTGAATTTAGAATATAGATGCGAAAGTGTTTGACTACTTTTACTAAGGCATAGACGTGTTTCTCTATATTTGAATACTTCATTTCATGAGTTTTCAGAGGGCAGCTCATGAAAGAGATGGGGGATTCCATACCTTCTTTGTCTTGTTGGACAAGAATCACTAAAGGAGTATGCTTAGACGCATAACTATATATAATGAAATCTCTGTGGTAATATGGGCAGACCAAGGTGGGGGCGTGAGCAATAATGACTTTGATATCTTGAAATGCTGCTTTGCCTTCTTTGGTCCAACTGAAGGTAGTCTTTCCTTTCATCATGTTTACAATGTGTCTTGTCTTCTTAGCAAATTCAGAGATGAATCTCTGTAATAAATTCACTTTTTCAAAGAAAGAGTGAACATCATTCTTACTTGTAGGCAAATTCAACTCTTGGATAGACTTGACTCTGTCTGAGTCAATCTTTATCCCTTCTTTGGACACAATGTGTCCAAGGAGTTTTCTCTCTGTCACTCCAAAAGTAGACTTCTTGGGATTCAAGGAAAGACCATTCTACAGGTAGTGCTCCAACACTTGTTTCAAATGGTGTACATGATCAAATCGACGCTTTGAAAAGATAGGTAAATCATCAAGATATACAACTATGAATTTGCTAATTTTATCTTTAAAAGCTATGTCCATATCTCTCTAAAAGGTAGCACCAGCATTTATTAATCCAAAAGGCATTTTTTTGTATGCAAATGTACCCCAAGATGTGATGAACGTAGTCTTATGTTGGTCAACTTCAGCAACTTCAACTTGGTTATAGCCTGAGAAGCCATCTAGCATTGATAACATTTTTGATCCTGTTACTATTTGAAGCACTTGGTCCATGATTGGCAAAGAGTAATTGTCTTTTAGAGATGACTGATTTAGATTCTAGAAATCTACACAAATGCAGATTTCACCATTTTTCTTCCTTACAGGAACTATGTTCACAATCCATGTAGAATGATGGATTGGAAAAATAATTCTAGCATTTAAAATTTTCTGAACCTCAAACATAATTGTACCTAAATTTTTTAGATTGTATTGTTTGGATTTCTATTTGTAAGGCATTGAATCAGCCTTGAGAGGAATATGATGGTGAATTTCATCAAGTCTGAGAGACTTCAGATCTTCGTATGAATATGCCAAGACATCAATGTATTGATGGAGTAAAGAAGTAAATTTGAATCTTTCTTCAGGTGTACAACACTTACCAATGTTGATTATTTTTGAATTTTCTTTGTTGGTCAGATTCACTTGGTCAAATTCTTGAGAGAAATTTGAATCTATCTACTATTGCTTGACGAATCTAGCATGCTTGTCGAATAACTTCTCAAGAGAAACCAGGCCTTTAGGAATTTTGTTTCCTTTTAGCTGTAGAAACTCTTCATTGACATCTAAACTAGATTCAAAAATTAATTCAAACTTTTGAGATTTACTGCCTTCAAAATACAGCTGTTCAAAATTGTCTTTTCATTCTAAGAAAGAATTAATCTGATTATCATCATTGAAAATTTGCCAATGATCAGCATAGTCAAGAAACTCAGCCTATAGACCAGCTTAATGGTATATTTGGCTTCTTTAAAATTAGAATGAGGAACTAAAAGAGTTCTCGAAATAGCAAGTGCATCAGCTCTATCATTGGATTCTCTTAGAATGGAAGAAATGTTGAAAGCATCAAAGCTTTTAATTTAGTCCCAAACAAGATTATGTTAATGGTGCAGCCTCTCATTCTTGGTTTGATATGAATTTCTCACTTGACAGACCACTAATTCAACATCCCCTTTAGCATGAAGAAACTTGATGCCTCTTTCTTGAGCAGCCTTCATGCCCAACAACAATGATTCATATTTAGCTGTATTATTTGTGTTACTGAATTGTAACTTATAGGATGAAGGGAACATATCTCTTTGAGGAGATACCAAAACAATTCTAGCTCCAGAACCAGTAGAGGAACAACTACCATCAAATTCTAGAGTCCAAATCTCATCAGACACTGTCTTTACTTCAGACTTTCCCTCATCAAAGATGGAGGGTCTTTCTTCATGATCTATATATAAAAAGTAATTACTCATACCTGTGAATTCAAAGAGGATTTGAGCTTTAGGATCTGACGTCTTGGTAACTACATACTTTGCTTCCTTTTCAGGAAGTAATCTTTTCATCACACCTTGGACAGGGATCCTTGCCTCAGATAGATCCATGATCAGTTCTCCTCCCACATCTTTACAAAAATTCTGTCCAAGTAAAATGCCATAAGATGCTGGGACGTCAGCTACTAATATAGTCATTTTAATCCTCTTGTCTGGAAAGGTTGAGAATGCAAATTGGGCATCTTTGATTTGCCCTAGCAATGGCACTTGCTTATTCTCCATAGAGAAACATCTTCCAAACGTCTTGGTCAATGTGAGACCAAGAGACTCAGTGACTTTGGCAGGCATAACATTGTCAGATGTGCTTGAGTCTACTATATAGTTACTCAGCTTGTTGCCATTGATTAACAAAGAAACATAGAAGGGTTCTATTTTTCCAAGAGCAGCTGGAGGAGTAATGATTAAATTATTTGGAATAGGCATATTTATTGAAGAATCAAAAGTTATATTTTTGGCCTTTTGTCCTATAGGGATGGTCTAATTTTTAACATATTGGACCATCTTATTTAATTGATTTGGATTGGACTGTAAGTACTCAAATTTAGACATTTGTATTTTTGTTTTTTTAACATGGTCAATTATATCAAATGGCTGAATCGAGCGAGATACAGAGAAAGGTACTTCAGCTTTTTGAATTTTCAAAGGGATGGGAGGTGGACTGGTTTACGAATTAGAAGTAGAAGAGGAAGGTGCAACAGATGTATTTACCTTTTGAGTAATGACTGAATCTTTTGATTGAAAAGGCAGAGCTATCCCATGCTTGACAATTGTGACTTCTAGCTGTGGTTGTTCTTCCATCTTTTCTTTATCAGCCTGTTGGGCTGATTAATTCTTAGACCTGGTAAACACTGCATATGATCCATCTAAATCTTCTCTTTTGCTTTCAGGTTCATCTTGATAATTTAGGAAACCAATGTGGGAGTCACCAGCTGATTCTTCTTGACTATCTTCAATGATATCAACATCATTTTCTTGATTTAATTCAGGCTGATAAGAAAATTCTGATTCTACCTCAAGATATCCCATAGCTGAATTAGTTGGAGGAGCTTCCAAGGCAAGTTTTCCTTGTGGAGGAGGAAGGCAATTTTGTTGTCCTTGGTTTCTAATAACATTGCCTTGATATGATTGATTTGGGAATGTCCTTCTGTATGTAGGAGTAGAAGACATTCCTTGAGCCATTTTCTTTTTGAGAGCAAGCAACTCATTTGCTAATTTTTGCACCATTGGATCTGTGGTGCTTGTAGATGCAAATTCAGAAGATGATGAAGCTTTGTTTCTATTGGGATCTCTTATTATTTTCCCTGCTAAGATGAGATTATTTTCTACTTCAGTGGCCAAAAGTTGAGCTGCAATGAGATCTATTTGGCTAGCACGTCTCAAGAGGAAACTGACTTCAGGTAGCTGAGAATTAATGAAAAAGCATTTGAGATTCTCAGCTGTAGGTCTAGCAATCATAGGAATTCTATTTCTCAACTTTTCAAATTTAGCTATGAAATCTCTCATAGGTTCATATGGCTCTTTTTTCATTTGTGTAAGCTGAGCCAGAAGTGTATGTGGATCTTTTGTAGGTTTGAATCTGGCTTCAAACTTAGCTTTCAAGGTATTTCAATCAGTCATAGATCGAGCCTACAAATGGTAAAACCAATCTGCAGTAGGGCCTTGTAGTGTTTCAACAAAAAGTTTGACTGCTACATCTTCAAACTCCACCCTGATTACTCCACAAGCTATACTGAATGCTGCAATGTGTTCATTAGGATGAACTTTCCCATCATTGTAGAATTTAGGAAAATTCTTCCTAGAACTGCGTGGAAGCTCATGCATAGGAGGAGTAAGATTGAGAGGACCAAAAGCATTACCCCAGGGGCCTTGAACTGCCATTATAAGATACTAAAAAGGATGGATAACAAATCTCAATGGGGTAATTATAGGCACAACTTTATCAACAGTAGAATTAGATACTTCATTTGGTAATGGAGATCTGGATTTAGTAGGAGGGAAGCTCTTGGTTCGTTTGAGACAAGATGGTGAAGGAAATAGATCAAAATCACTTTGCTGTACTAACTCGAACATATGATCAATGACACCTTTAGCCCTTTGGCTTCGTGTATACCATGAATCTGCCAGATTGTAAAACAAATGTGGAAAATAATTGTCTTTGCTTTAGTTAAAGCTTGAGGCTTTATACTATGCATTCTTTCTCGGTTGGTGTGGAGGTTAATGGAATGAATAGACTATAAATGGATTATGGGTATATTCCTCAGTGGAGTCGCCAAAAATTGTTGGTTGAATATTTTGCCTATCAGCAAACTGGTAAACAAAATAGGTCTTATCAGCCATAGTAAGAAGATTAGTCGTCCTAATGTGTAAGTTTATCACATCAAAAAGAGACTTCTCTCTCCTCTCATCAAGGGGAGGTTCCCTGTGGATATGCTATGTATTTGTATAAATAGAAAATAATACTCAAGGATAGGACCAAACATCTATCTCTCTTTCTTCAGAGATGATGTATACAAAACAAAGGACAAACTCAAGAGAATGACAGACAACACTCCTCTTCTTTTAGAAGAACTGTTCAACTAGTCACAAGAATACTCTTAGAAATAAAATCAAAATATGACTAAAAGTGTGGGAACCAGCAAATCAAGACACAACACAAAGTCTGCACCTGAAATACTCAAGAGTGATATACGAAGGACAATGAAAGCTCAAAGTCTTCTCAAAGTCCTTTACATAGTAATATAAAGAAAACACACTGAAGGCAGCTTATGGAAGCACAAAGTCTCTCCACAGTTGATTCTTCAAGACACCTTCCTGACTAATTTACTAAGCCTGCTTATTAAATCAATGAAACATAAAAGATATCACAGCACAAAGTCTGAAAAAGTCTCTTGTTTTCATTAACAAAATATGATCAACAGACTGAGCACAAAGTCTCAATGATGCCTCTCAATTTTGGCATAGTTTCATTTAGATTGTCAAAAAGAAGATCATTTTACAATGAAAGAAAGTCCCTTATATAGCCACTTCAAGGAGTCGAGAACAGTAATACATCATGATGCATTGGGAAATGTTAGGAAGACAAGCTGGAACTTTGAGGCATTTTTAACCATTTGATCTTCTTAATGTAGATAAACAAGTTGTGTAATTGAAAGATTACAACTTTCAATGTCCACTTGGTGGTCTGATCTTGTCTTCATCATTCCTCCTTTCTAGATTAATTGAATCGGGCCCTAGATTCATCCATTATTCTGTGTTTCCTCACTTTCAACTAGTTTTTGTCTTAAATTCTGGAAATGCATTCAGGTCTATAAATCAAAGGCTATTTCATTGTCTTTAAAATTGACATTTACATGCCCATCAATATGCTTTCAATGACTAGTTGGCTATGCTAAATTTGACGTCTTTATGGGCGTCACCTCTTGGTCTTCTTTTGACTGTTGGCTTTCTGCTTAGCACTTTTCTGAATTGGACATACCCTTTTGGGCCCTGAGAAATGATTCTTGTCGAGTCAGAAAACCTCTTTACTTTGGCCGCCGAGAGTCCCCCATAAGGGCACCTACCCTTCGGGGTCCTTCGGTAGCCCTTTGTTTTAGCAGTCCCTTTTGCTTTGGTAGTCCTCACGAGCAAATGTTTCCCCAAGCTTTATTCCCATGGACAAATCCCTGGGGAAAATTCCTGGGTGTTTGAGTTGAAAGCTCCCCACGGGTAAATCCGTGGACATTTATCCCATGAAAAATTCCTGTGGAAAAAAAGTCCAAGGAAAATTCTCGCGGACAAAAAGTCTGGGGAAAATTCTACCAAGTATTTGAACAAGTCTTTGGGTTTTGCCTTTTGAAAATAACCCTTCTGAAGGGTATTTTGGTCGATTAAGTGTCCTCTGCAAGGGCACTTGTCCTTCAAAAAATTTCCTTTCAGCATTGAACCGCCCCTTTGAACTTGGCTGATGAACCATTAGTTGAACCGGTTCAAAGGTTCAATGAAGCGTGCCAAGTCCCTTTGAACCAAAAACCAATTTGACATTTGAACCAAGGCTTTGAACCAAAATGGTTTAAGTCAATGGTTCAATGAATAATACAAGCTGATAAACTAAGCATTGCACCAAACATAATGTACTTGCCTTTGAACCAACAGTTGAACCATTTGATTGAACCTATTTGTTGAATCAGTTCAACGGTTTAATGAAGCATGTCAATCCCCTTTGAAACAAAGCAGATGAACTGTCCAATGAGCTAAATGGTTGAACTAAGTGAATGAACCTATTGTTGAACCTTTCCGTTGAACCAAGTTTTGGTTCAATGGTTCAAACAAGGCTTTGAATTGACTGACGAACCAAATGATTGAACCAAAAGACGCTGAAATAAAGGGAATGAACCATCTGAGTGAAATAAAGCATTAAACTGCTTGGTTGAACTGAGCCATTGAATTATTCCTTTGGTTGAACCTACCGTTGAACCATGAACCTGTTGAACCTTTGAACCAAAGTGGTTCAATGGTTCAACGGTTCAAGTCACTTTGATTTGGCTCAATGCTTGGAAGCCGATGAACCAATTAAAGCAATTAAAGTTTGAACCTTGATGAAGTGCTTAACTCTTGTCAAAGATGTTGAACTTGATTTTGGTGTTTGCTGATGGAGATTTTTGTTCGAACCAAGGCATTAAAACAATCCCAAAAAATGACTAAGTGTTTGAAAACCTATTCCTTTGAATGAAATCGCCTGCAAAAGTCTTTGAATCTGTATAAATGAACCTACCTGTAGAATCTAAAGATACAAAGTTCATATAAATCAACATGTAAAATCCATTGAACTTAACTTGCAAAGTCTGTAGATTTTTTGAGAAGCTTTGAAAGTGAGAAATTGGAATATCTAAGACAATTTTTTTGAAAAATGGAAGATACAATTTTGGTCTGTAAGACCAAAATATTTTAAATGTTGTCCTAAAAATGATAGCTATTTTTGGGGGACAACAAAAATATCACTTTTGCTCTTTTGAAAGCATCATTGCCTGTGAAAAACTAGTGGGAAGTGTACAAAAAGAGGTTCAGTATAGATGACATTGGCTTTGAAGTGTAACCTACTTGGGATGATTTTTTGGAAGTGGTGAAAGAAGTATACTATCCCATTGGAGCATATAATGATCTATACATAAAGTGGCAACAACTTCACCAAGGTAAGGACCAATCTATTCAAGATTACATAGATATTTTTCATTCTTTTTATGCAAGATTGGGTATCCAAGAAAGTGAGAAACATAAGACTCTCAAATATCATGGTGGACTACAATGGTACATATGGGGGGAAATGGAACTCTTCAATTTCAAAACCCTCGGTGAGGCATACAAATTCACAGTGAGGATCGAGCATAAGCATGGCAGAAAGAATATGAAGAGTCAACCCTCAAAATGGAAAAGTGACAAGGAAGGTCAAACATGAGGCTAAAATTAGAAGCAAAAGGAGTTTCAAGATAAGAAACCCTAGAAGGAGAAGGTTAGAAAATGGTGTGATTAACACAAAACTAGAACTCACTCCAAAGGAGAATGTCGAGCCATCAAGTCACTAATTTTTGAGTCACAATACTTGACATCTACTACTCTGTCTCATACACAACCCACAGTCAAAGAGGATGAAGAAGAAATTGTAGATGCTGAGCTTGACACCATCGTTGCTTCATCATAGACCTGTGAGGAAAAGCCAGATGACAAGGATAAATTATTTCACTCCAAATTATGGCTAAAAGGTAAGCCCTTGCATTTCATTCTTGATATTGGGAGTCAAAATAATTTAATCTCTACAAAAGTTGTGAAAATTCTAAATCTATCCATGAAGCCTCACCTAAAGCCATACAATATTGGATGGTTGAGCCCAGGGAGAGACCTTCGTGTCACCCACCAGTGTCTTCTTTCATATGCAATAAAACCTTTCCAAGATGAAGCCTTGTTTGATGTGGTCAATCTAGATGTTTGTGATGTACTCCTTGGTCAACCATTCAAGTATGAACGACATGGCATCTATGAATCACAAACTCAAAGAATCACCCTCACTTTTGGAACATGGTGCTATAGGGTACTAGAGGTACCACCTCCCACATTTGTCTCCTTGATCAATGCTAATTAATGTAAGAAATTGGTGGAGAAGACAAAGTAATTTGTTCTCATGGTGGTCAAACCACAGAAACCCAAGAAGGCCGATGTTGTAGTCCTGACTACACATTCAACACAATAACAAAAGCAGATAGGATGAATCACATGAGAATATAATGACTTATTTAAGTCACCCATAGGAGTTCTACTGCATTGCCAGGTAAAACATTCTATCGATTTGATCCCAAGATCACCTTTGCCTAACAAACCTATGTATCATAGATCCGTTTTGGAGAATGATGAGATAAAAAGTCAAATTCAATAATTGATCCAAAAGGGTCACATTAGGCCAAGCTCTTTACCCTGTGGCAGCCCAATTGTCTTGGCACCAAAGAAAGATGGAACATGGAGGCTTTGCATTGACTAATGAGCCTTGAATAAAATCACTGTGAAGAATCACTACCCTCTCCCCAGGATTGATGACCCACTGGACTAACTCCATGGTGCAAAGTTCTTCACTAAAATTGATCTCAAATCTGGCTATCACCAAATTCCCATCGATCCCACTGATATCTGGAAGAATGCATTCAAATATAAGGAGGGGTTCTTTGAATGGTTGGTTATGCCTTTTGGCTTAACTAATGCACCTACAACCTTCATGAGGATGATGGATGACATCCTATGACCCTTCACCAACTCATTTGTTGTTGTCTACCTAGATGACATACTCATCTATATCAGAACATGGGAGGAACATTTGCAACATGTTCGTAAGGGGATTCAAACTCTTTGGGAGCACATGTTGCATGCAAATATTGACAAATGCACATTCATGATGACAACAATTTAGTACCTTGGGTATGTTGTGAATGAGCAAGGGGTCCATGTTGATCCAAAAAAGATTTAGGTTATTCGAGAATGGCCCACACTAGGTACCCTCATAAAACTTCACAGCTTCTTGGTTCTTGCAAATTTCTATCACAAGTTTGTTCTTGGATTTTCACATGTTGCTTGGTCACTAACCCAAGTGACTAAAGGAGGAGCTAAAGCTACATTTTAGTGGGTTGAAATACAATAAATGGCATTTGAGAATTTAAAGAATAGACTTTGCTCAGCCCCTGTTCTTGCCTTGCCAGATTTGTATCAACCTTTTGAATTGATGACAGATGCATCTGAATATGCCATGGGAGTTATCATCATGCAACATGGCCATCTTGTTACATATCATAGTGAAACTTTCACTGATATAGTCAGGAAATATCTGACATATGATAAGGAGCTCTATGCCATTGTGCAAGCTTGTAAATAATGGAAACACTACATCTCAGGAAAAGAGAAGGTCATCCACACTGACCACAGACCATTTGAATTCATCTAAACATAAAGCAAACTATGAAATGAGAGGCACCAAAATTGGGCCACATCTTCAACAATTCCATCTAATAATAAAACACAGAAATGGGAGCTCAAATATATCTGTAGATTATTTGAGCCATCCACCAATTACTACACTCACAACAATTCTTGACTTGTGCAGACATGAGATTGCCACTTGGGGTGCTCTGTATGAAGTAGATCCTACCTTTGATGATACATATCAGGTTCTTCAAAAAGGTAAACATGTTTTTGATTTCTATTTGCAAGATAATGTCCTCTATCATATGGAGCACATCTATGTTCCAACTGTAGAGCAACAGAAGATGATATGGGATGCACATTTCAGTAGGACAGCTAGACATTTTGGTATAGAGAAGACATTGGCAGTTCTTCAAAAACACTTCTACTAGCCCCATATATGAAAGGATGTGGAAATATATCTCAAATATTTCACCCCATGTGTGATACCCAAGCCAACAAATAAGAAGTAAGGATTGTACATGCCATTGCCAGAACCATCCAGGCCTTGGGAATCTGTCTCAATGGATTTTCTCTCAAGTTTTCCCACTTCAAAACATGGTAAGGATTGTATTTTTGTGGTAGTTGATCATTTTTCAAAAATGGATATCATGATTAATTGTAAGAAAAAAATATCTACTAAAGGATCTGCTCAACTATATTTTAGTCATGTATGGCTCCATTTTGGTCTCCCCAAGTCCATTGTCTCAGATTGAAGTAGCAGGTTCTTAAGCATCTTCTAGTCCACTCTATAGAAGATGATGGATACCAAGCTGATAAAGTCCACAGTCTTCCATCCATAGACTGATGGTCAGATAGAGGTGGAAAAATGCTTGATTGTTCACATGATTTATATGTATCACTCCAAACATCCATGAACATGGGATGAGGGGCTTCTTTTCATACAACATGGATACAATTGGGCCCTGCACAGCTTGACCAAGCACAGTCCATTCCATGTATGCTTCAGGTTCTAACCCATGGCAGTAATTGATATAACTATTCCATTCTCCACCATGGAATACACACCTCAAGGAAGATCTAAGGCAACAAAAGCAACAAAGTTCATTGAACAAATGTAACACATCCAACAACAAGTTCATGACATACTAGAGAAGATGAATTAGAAGTATAAGCAACACCATGGCAAGCATAGGATTGCACACCATTTTACTATGGATGATAAGGTTTGGTTGTGGCTTCAAAAGGAACAACTTGCAGGCTCACATAGAAAAATTTGGCCTCTACAATATGTTCCTACACCATCACCAAAAAATTGGGAGAAAATGCTTTTGAGTTGAACTTACTAGCCTACCTTGGTCTGCATCCAATATTCAATGTGGAGCTCCTCAAACCATATCATCCACCTCTATTGGACACTTTAGTCATAGAATAATAAATCAAAATTTATGAGCTTGATCTATAGAGTTTTGCTCCAGTGGAGGAGGATCAAATTGTGGACACCTAGATGAAGACAATAAGAGGATGCTCTATTCAACTTTATCGAGTGGTCAAAAGGGGCCAGCTTAGCCACCAAGGTCAGTGGCTCATAGAGAATCAAATCAAGACACAACTACCACAACTGATGAGGAACATTGATGCAATGGGGACCATTGCTTTTCAAGGAGGGAGGAATGATTCAAGTAGCAATTTAGGTGACAGTTTGGGTGACAGTTCCACCCCAATTGATGATGAAACTTCTGGGAGCCATAACTTTTACACTGTAGCTCCAATTGACTCACCATTTGAACCATTGAAAAGATAAGAATGAGGAGAAAACCATGAGATGGCATTGAGGTTTTATAAATGAAGTTTGACCCCCTAAAACCCAATGGAAGTGCCCTAAATTTCAATTTTAGTAGTGCAGTCTAAAAATAGTAAGTTTCTAAAAATAGTAATTCCTCAAGTTCTGTATTGTTTTAAAGCATGGAAGTCGAACCACTTAATCTCCCTTGAGATTGGTGACCTTCCACATCCTCCCCCTACTTTATAAATAGGTATAAATGAAGATGTAAACCAAAATGGGAAATTAGACATCTCTTCCTAGAGATAAGCATATAGTTGTATTGTGATCTTGAGTAATAATACATTTATTCTCAGAGAATTCATTATTACTATGTTATTTATATATTCTTGAAATATTTATCTACCAAAACTTCTAAGTTTTGGATCATTAAACCCAATGTTTGTCTGAGAATTTCATCAAACCCTCAATTATTCTTGTATGTATTTTAAATAGATGCTATATCAACCTGCATGGTTTATAAAAATGTGAGGTTACATATATTGAGTCCCAATCCACTATCAATGAGAACTCATTTAATAGTTGTGTTATTAATTTGAGCTTGAATGAAAAGTGGCATATTCTGATCAATTACTGATTATGAAGGCAAGTCCTCATTGGAAAAAGATATCACATCCTCCACATCCTTGATAGTATTCATTATAGATGCAAAATATGATGGCTTGGTATCATGAGGCATAAATGTGTGATTAAGTGTTTTAAATAAAATATATTTAAAGTGTTTCTTTTTGAAGTAATTACAATATAGATATTTTGGCTGGTGTATTTCTTAATTGATCTACTATATCAAATTCTCTTTGCTAATCTCTAGGTCCCGTTGTAGTGTGTTGGGGATGAGGAGGGATGGTATGGTTAAAATACTTATGTATAGGTTGAGGAGGCACCCTATTTCACCTAGTGTTAGCTCAAATCATAGTATCTACTATTCATCAGGGGTAAGTAGTAGAGGTGGGATGGGAGTTTAGATAATCAAGTGGTCTAGGTGGAACAAAAGGATTCTTATGAGATCTCTATTGTCTATTAGTAACTAGAGGTAACTTAAAGTGAGCCATATAGAAATGATACATAGAAAATGGGACTCACATGATAGAGGACCAATATGTAAAACAAATATATCTTGAGCTGAATCCATGATAGGAGAAACATACATGTGTATTTTTCTACAAATAGTTGGTAATAAACATGCTAAGCAAAGTACAAGGCTTTGCACCATGAAGTGAAAGATGGATTCCATCATGATAATCATGGTAATGGGATGTAAATTAAGACTGAGTAACTATTAGCAATGTGAACCTTAGGTTAATCTAGGGTTGGGTTTTTATGAATCTAGGGTTTTTTTGAAAAAAATTAAACTAAATTTAAATAAATTAAAACCCTAATATGAAATTGATTTAATTAGCTAGGCTATCTAAAAAATTAGAAAACCATAAGTATACATTCCTAATTTATTTCACAAAAAAATGGATTAATGCAAACTAAGGTTTAAATTAATATTCAAAGTAAGTCAGGCTCACAAAATTTTAACCTTTTAGGGTTTTGTCTATGCAAATTCTAAGTTAGATTAAAGGGTAGAGTTATCTAAATCAATGAAATAATATGAAATACATAACCATTGATTTGCTATAGATTTCAACTTATTTTGCCTTTCTAAAAATAGTAATAAATATTTGCAAATAGAGACTTATTTAGAAAATGACTGTCATGAATGATCTAGGTTCTAAAAATTGGGTTTTAGATAGGTTTGAGTGTCATCAATAGGGTTCTTGGGTCTGATTCTTCACTAAATAGTAATACCCCACTTGGATAATAGTGTCATGCTACTCTAGTGTCTTAAAAATAGTGCCAATGTCCTCTTTGCAGGAACATTCCTATTTTTGGGAGCACATGTGCCTATGTTTTTAGGTTCTATTATGGCACACATGAAATCTAAAACTCTGTATTATGTTTGGAATATCTAATTTAGTGTACAAACCCTAATCCTCCTTGCAAGTCTGGCATGAGCTAAATTTATATGTTCATTAGTAGGATAGGTTGGACATTTTAAACACCCCACTATGAAGAGAGTTGTCTACATACCAATACTTTGAGGAGGGATCAAGCTTGATGTAGTTCTCCCACCTGGTGCTTGGTACAAGTGCAAATGAATTATAGAATGAGAGTGGTTTTGAATTCCTTATGTGTGCTTGAGATTGAAAATATTTGAAATCTGGTCTTAGGGATACTATAGATGGTAGTACACAAAAGTAAGGTCGAATAGGGATCGATTACCTTGATTTTGCTTAACTTATTTCTTATTTGAATAAGATTTTTGCATCTCTTTTCCATCTAGTCTATAAAGGTTAAATAGTGTTATATTTATAGAGATTTGTAACTTGTGAAGATAATAATATGTACATAGGCCGACATTAAGAGGGGAACACATTTGAAAATATATCCATTCAAGAAATTTAGGGCAAGGGAAAATAACACCAAGTTGGTTACACTAACACCATATGGCTCTGATATCCTTTATGTGGTGTTAGTGTCTAACTCATAGATTATTGGGCATAATCGGTTGGGATCTAGGATTACTATTTTAGGATTATGTTTGAGCTGACACAAGATGCCTATGGTCTGAAAAATGGTTAGAAAAGTGTCATATAGGACCTAGGATGGGTCTAGGGATAAGTTAGGATTAGGCTATCTCAAGCAACACTTTTAGCATCCAAATACCCCTTTTAGGTGATTCCAGGTAGAATAGAAAAGCTTTTAATAATTTGAGTACTTCTTGAATGCTCTTTTGGTCTGATTGCTAGGTGAGATATGAATAAGGGTTGATATTATATTTATACCAATCCTATTGGGAGATAACTGATATAAAATCACTTAGTCTGACTGTTTCACTATGTTTTAAGCTTATTTTACATTCACAGAGAGAGAAATAAAAAAGAAAGAGAGTTAGGGATAAGTGATTAAAACCCAAATATGTACGCAACATTCCAAACTTTATATATTTCCCTCTTTGTCTATGGAAGAAGACACATGTAGATAAGAAAACACCACAAAAAATAGTTGTTAGTGAAGATATGTGTAGACTGCCAAGCTATGTGCTTGTTCTAGGAAGCATGAAAATTCCTTGGGATGATAGTCCACTATTTTAAAACAAAGTTTAAAATAAATTCAAGTAAAGAGAGAGAGAAAGATAGAGAGAGAGAGAGAGAGAGTTCTATTTACCATGCTACATGTTTGAGTGTAGCAGAAGATAATACAATGTAGGATGATAAGTCAAGTCTATGTTTTGGGAAGGTTGTTAGGTAATTTTGAGGTTGTTGGTTTAGAAACATAGTAATAAATGTTAGTTAAAGGACTGATGTGGATTGGGGTCACCAATGTCAATTTGGGTCACTAATGTTGGTTGGGGCAGTAATATTATAATGAGTTAGAGAAGGCTTTTTCGGAAGGGAGAATGGGAGCATGGTCAGGTTGTGAGGTTGGGAAGAGTTGTAAGGAGTGGATAAAACTCAGGTAAGTCTGAATAGGGGGTTGGTATGATGAGGTAGAGAGATGGGTGGGGAGATTTACAACTCCTACATAGAAGGAGTTACGGTTCATAAAACAATAAACAATATAATTTAAAGCAATTATAAAATTACTATTTAAAGACTTTAAAAACATTGAGATATACTTAGCTAGTGAAATGGGTGAGCTGTGAATATCAAATAGATGACTCTAATGAGGCTTGGTGAACCACTAGGTGAATAGACAAGATAAACATGTGTTGCTATTCCTCAAGAGTTTAATTTTTATGCAGTGTATCAATTCTTGATCTGGATCAATTTATGCAGAGTAATGGTAAGCCTAGATGTCAAAAGTGATATAAGATGCTCTGATTGCTAAAAGCTTGTGCATAAATCATTGATTTTTGTGTCCCAAATACCAACTTAGAATTTGTATTAAGTAATTGAAAACAGTGATCCCATTAATGTCGATTGAGGGTTGACTGACATCGGTAGCATGAGAATAGGTAAAAGGGATATTTTTAGCCCATTTTCTATTCTTTCTCTTTCCAAGTGTGGTGTCCATTAAACAATGTTAAAAATTTGAGGCTATGAATAATGTAGTTATTTAGGAATTTATGTTAGGGGTTAGAACAAGTTATAAGTAGTTAGGATTAGGAGACTAAGTCTCAAGGTGACTCAAAGGGTAATAATTAGTCTTAAGATGAGGTGGCTAGGTGAGGTGGCATAAGTGGGTTTTGATTAACTTAATTAAAAATTTCAAGGTGAAAATATGGGTTAAGAAGGTTAATTATCAAAAGGGGATCAAGGTAGGTTTAGACATAGGGAGTCATGCAAGTGTGTGATGTAATTTTGGTGTCTACATTTGCCCCTTTTTGTCTTATAACATATATTGACAAGTTGTGAGATAAAAACAAGAGTTGGATGCTCTAGGTATGAGATGAGATATTCCCCCCTCAAAATGGGAACCAATAGAGGAGATTCTAAAATTGGGTATCAATTTGATAGGTAGTTAATGGATGGGTGAATGTTGAGTACAAACATGGGAACATCGTTGTTTGCATAGATACTACTACTAGTTATAGTCTACATAATCAAAAATGGGTAAAGGTGAGGAGGAATTGGATAGAAATAACCAAACCATAGCTTGTTAGTGATAGCTAATAGGGTTAAAATGATCAAAGTTTTAGCTCCAATGATCCATGTGTTTTAGGTTCTGAAGTAGGAAGTGCTCTTTGAAAATAAAAAGGGTTGCATGTGATGGAAGTAGTACGGTTTTAAACTTAAAACACCTGATATACATGTGTACATATAATTCCATCTATAGCATGGTAGCATAAGAGGTTAGAATGATCGAGGTAAGGTTGGATCAAAAAGTGTCGTTGGTCAAGTAGATATTTGTGATCTTTGATCAGAGTCATCCTGGGTGGAAATTTAAGTGATTTTCAAGGTTGGTTGTTGTAAAAATTTAAGTGATCTCCAAGGTTGGTTGTTATGGGTGGGGAGATATATGTGATCTCCAAGTTTCCCCATAAGAAGTCCATGTAAACCACTAAAGGCATGTAATTAGGGTGATTTACCAAAGGGTGGTGGTTGGGCTTAGAAACCCTAAATTTTAAGATGGTTAACATTAGCTAGGTCACTAATGTTGATAGGAAATATGTTGATATCAGTGGCCTAAGGAAGGACTATTGACATCAATGGGCAACCAAACCTAATAAAAGGGGTTTGGTAGCCCACCAAAATTCAATTTTGACATTAGATTGGAGGAAACCAGAGTTCTGAGTGTCATGTAGCTTAAAACATTTGTAGCTTGTCTTATTTTGGGGAGGTGGTGAGAGGTGATTGGTTGAGAAGAGTGTGTGAGAGTGAGGGTGTGATTTAACACTTAGTGGGATACAATTTGACTGAGGGAGAATTGGTGTGGATGGAGATGGTAGAGGGATGAGGGGACCCAAATAGAGGTGCTTCACTATAGGTGCCAATCATTCTAACCCAATGGAGATGGAGAGATGAAGTAGGATCTTTTTGAGTGGTTTGAGTTTGTTTTAATTTTAATTTAGGTTTTGATCATAATTTGTTTGTTAGGTGAAATGTGAGTGTGTGGGGGGATAGAGGGTAATTAAGGGATTAGTGGATGGGGTAAGGGTAGGTTATGGTGGATTTATGGGGGTTTGGGGGTAGTTTTTAGGAAAAAACCTAAATTTTGGGTGTGAGTTGTTCAACCTTAGGAATAAACCAATCACCAAAGTCAACTTGGTGTCCTGACATTGGGTGATGACTAACGTTAATGTCGGTTGACAATCAATGCCGATGTCAATATATAAGACTGATGTTGATCAAAATAAAACCTATGTCAATCACTAAAAAACCCAAAGTGGCAATTTTAGGAGGAATTAGGTCTAATTATGCATCTCTAGTTAAATTTGTATAGGTACATTAGTGGACTATTCTAATGGTCAAACTAGCCTCATAAGACCTCGTATTGACTAAGTGATACCTACATAGCCTAGATTAGGGCCTCAAGCCAATTTAGTTCTCCCAAAGGGAAGGGAAGAAGGGGTTAGATATGGGTTAAAATTGTTACGGGAAGTGGTTAGGAAAAATTAGGTTGAAATAGGCTATGGGACCTAGGGTGAAAAATAAGCTGTTAGGCCTAGGGTGTAAGATATAGGCCATGGGGCCTAGAGGTTTATAATAGGCCAATTGGCCTAGGGTTTAAGATATAAGCCATGGGCATAGAGTTTAAGAATATGTTGGTTAGCCTAAGGTTTAAGATATAGGCCATGGGGCCTAGAGTTTAAGTGGGTGAATGGGCTAGATAGTTAGGTGGGTAGATGGCTGAGCTAGCCTTAGAAGCTCTTGTTTCAACTGATTGCTGCCTACATAGCCTAGATTAGGGCCTTAGGCCAATGTAGTTCTCCCAAAGGGAAAGGGATTAAAAGAGGAGGTTTATAAATTAAGGTATAGGGCTTGATGGAGTGATTTTGTGTGTGTGTTTGAATGCTAGGTAGGAGTTGACATTATGAGATTGACTACTTACACTGCTGATGAGGATGAGGAGAGATGTCACCATGGACGAGTGGGAGCACATGGTAACTGTAGTGTTAGGAAGAGTGTGATGATATTACAAAGTATCATGAGATGTTAGTTTGATGGTATATTTGATAGAGAGGTGGGATCATGATATTTATATGTCTACATTATTCGGGGAGCATGTCAGTGAGGTGACCTATCATTCAGTGAGCTTTGCATATGAGCCACTATACACTATTGATGATTAGTATCACTTGATTATCCTAATGATGATGGGAATTATAGTGTATGTACTACTTGATGTAGATGGAGGGAGATTCCCTATCATAATGACCAAAGTTTTGGCACAAATGTTTGAGCAATGGATAGTCTTCGCATGGGGCCCAACTTTTCTTACACAACTATACAGGAAATTATGGGGTGTGAGGTTGTGATGGTGATACAATATTTATGTCAGGCATTTATTTTATTGTTGGTCATATGAGCACATTATGGTGACATGGCCATTGGGGCTACCAGTCATGATTTCAACCAGTTTTAGGGTTAGTTTCAAATGATAGAGAGATAGCATGGCACATACATGAGTAGATGGCATCGTGTATGATATTGATTATTATAGGTGGTTGATGGATATATTTATTACCTTAGATATTTTTTGGAGTCCTTACTTGACATATCCTATATTTAGAGGATATGCAAAGAAACTTGTAGGTTTACAGAGTATGATATGGGTCAAGGGGAAGTGAGCTAGAGAGTTGGAGATGATACCTATGGTCAGGGTTAGGAGAAAATTTGGTTATTATAGGACATACCTCTTACTTTTTCTTGATATAGGAGGGATGATATAGAGGTACCCCTTTTATTGCCTAGGTGTGATAGATCTAGGGTGTATAACAACTTATTAATCACGGTGGGCAGGTTTTCACCCTATGATTCTAAGGAGATCACAATCAGATTTACAGGGAATTATGAGAGAAAGAGAGATGTAGCTGTGTAGGCATGTGATATAATGTAGGCATAGGTTTTGGTCCTATAGAGATAGGTGATGAAATTATAGACCCAATTGACTACAACTCAGGCATAGGTTTTGTTTCTACAAGGATAGATGATGACACTATAGGGATAGGTTAATGCATTGACAATAGAGAGATATGGTTTGAGAGTAGTAGCACAAGCTACCCCCTCCTTCACCATAGGGACCAGTACAAGATCCACCGTAGGTACCACCACAGGGTCCTATAGTAAGTTTGATGGGTCCACCATAGATATGCCACTAGTGAGGTATAACACTGCTTTAGATGAGATTGCATACTATGAGAGAGCCATCAGGTAGTTCCTATAGATATTGAGATATTTTGAGGCTAGAGAGTAGGAGAGATTGAAGAGATGTACCATGACCTCTAGTTCACGTAGATGCAAATAGGTAGAGGGTAGCAATGATACTACCTCTTCATGACCATAACCATATCCTTAAGTATTCTGAGGGCTAGATGTATTGTGATTGTTGTTATATATATTCCAGCCTGTGAAATGAATTTGAGAGATGTATGGTGAGAGAGAGATGATACTAATATGAATCATTGATGTATATTCATATTAATTATATATATGATATTTTGGTATTGTAAATTTTATGTTGATGTTATTGATGATGATGGTATATTATGTATGAGGTTTATGTGTTGTTACTTATGGTTATGTTAGTGATAGTGTGTTATGCTATCATTTACCATATTCATGATGGTACATGCATAGTTTAGCAGTTGATTTCATTTTAGCATTTTTCATATATGTGATGGTGTATGCTAAAAATGAGCTATTTTATTTTATAGTTTCTCAATTTACTATTGGTTACAGAATTTATGTTGGTTGCATTTCATATGAGGTTGTATCAAATAAATTAGTTGACAAATGGTTTATTATTAGTAGTAGATTGTGATGATTAAAGAATGTATTGTTAACACACCATGATATTTGTTGATATTATTTAGTATCATTGCTTGAAATGGATATATAAGTAATAGTATTATTAAACACATAAATTTAATATGTAAGAATAGAGATTGGAAGGTAAGTGAAAATTTAAGTGAATCTTCTTATAAGATGCCACCTTAAAAGAAAAATTGACATGTGATAGAAAATAAAGTGACGTGATGCTCTTGCATTGGTGAGGACCATAATGACCATAATGACCATAACGACCATATGAATAGGCATGGGAGTATGAACCTTATTTATGCATTGTAGTATTGATCATTTATTTGGTAGAGAAATATCATGATCACCTTGTGTCAGGTGAGTTAAAAGTCCCTTGATTGTGAGGGAGTAAGAGGGGAAAAAGGTAAAAGGAATTAGGGTGTTTGGGTAGCATAAACTTCTTAATGGGGATGGTATACCCCTTATTTAGGTGACCTAAGAGCTACCAGAGGCAAGTCCATGACTAAAGTTTTTCATTTCTTTTTCTTGTGTAGTCTAATCAATGTGGGAAGCCTTCATTGGGATGTTGTTGGTGTCTTGAGGTCATGCGAAGATGATCAATGTGGGAAGCTTCTAAGTCATTATTTCCTGGATAACAAAGCTTAGCTTAGCCATCCTTTAAGGGAGTGGTCTAAGGTTTTTTTTTTCATAGCTATCCTTCAAGGGAACAACCTATTTATAGTAGCAATGAGAAGTTACGTAGCTATCCTTCAAGGGAGCAGTCTACATTGAGAATCATGACCTGAGAGATAATAATTTGTCTATATATCCCAATTTTTGTTATTATATTTTTGTTTACATATGACTTTAGTCATGGATAGGACTATGAAAGATTATAGGTTTTCCTTTATGAGAGAAAAACCATAACACTTGGAAGGTTAACTAAGTGTGTAGGAATAAAGGTTAAGAGGAAGGGAGGTGAATGCAATAGGGTTGCTAAAGGGGTGAGCTCAAGTTAGACATGAAGTGAAGTGTCACTTGATTAAAAAAAGAATGTTCATAGGTGAAAATCATTTAAAGGCTTGGTTTCTGGATTGCATTCAAGAGAAGACAAGTGATAAGTTCTTAAGCCATACTTGTGAGTTATGATGTAGGGTGCAAGCCAATTAGGAGCAAACTTGCCCTGTTTACTTTTCTCCATGTTCGTCACATGTTGATTTTAATTTAAGATGAGATATTTGATATTGAAATCTCATTCCTTGAGGTTTTATTATAAGCACATTTGATACACTCTTGATAGATTTAGAGGTGATTGAGGGCTACTAGATGACATTTATCGAGTAGCTCAAGTTAGGCCAAACTTTCTTGGTGAAAGTCATCATTAGTAAGTATGTCTTGTAGAGAGATGCAAAGAGAAGGAATTTGGACCTCAAGAGGCAAGACTGATTTCATCCCATAGACTAATGAAAAAGGTGTGGCACTTGTAGGGGTTTGAATGCTAGTGTGATAAGTCTATAAGGTGAAAAGAATGTGCGTATGCCAATCCCTACCAACATCATTGACTACCTTCATGAGGATTTTGTTTAAGGTTTTGTTATAAGCTTTTACCTATCCATTTTTTTGTAGATAATAAAGTGATGAGAAGCTTAATTTGATGCCAAAAGCATCATAAAGTTTTTGGATAGTCTTATTCTTGAAAGATTTACCATTGTCCATAATAATCTTATGGGGGACATCAAAATGGTAGATGATGTGATGGTTGATAAAGTCAATAATTTTATCAACCTTAGTAGAGATGAGAGGAATAGCCTTGACCCACTTGGTGAAGTATTCAATAGCAATAATGATAGAATGATGTCAAGGAGATGAATGAGGGTTAATCTCACTGATTAGATCCAAACCCCATTGTGAAAAGGGCCAAAAGTCTATAATGACTTGTAAGGCATGACTTGGAGTGTGAAGAAGGTTGGCATGTTGTTGACATTTGACACAACACCAAACATAATTTTTATACTCTTGGTTGAGTGTCAACCAATAGTAGCCAAGTTAAAGGATGTATTTGGAAACTGAATTCCCACTAAAATGTCCACCACAAATCTCATCGTGGACTTCCTTAATGGTGAAGGGGATTTCAGCATGATTGAGGTATCTAAGGAGGAGACCATCAAAGTCTGATTTGTAAACAAGTCCCCCCAACATAGTGTAGTGAGTATTACTTTTAATAAAATCACATTTATTATTACTAGAAAGGTTTGATGGAATGATAGCATAAATGAGATAGTCAACAAGCTATTTGTACCAGATGTCATGCAGATTAGAGTTAACATTACCCACAAATACGATGCTAGTTGACACATAGGAGGGAAATGTGAGGTGATGCACAGTGACATATATTTTTGAAGAAAAGGGCAAGGATGGAATGTGTGAGGTAAGATAAGCCATCACGTTGACAAACTTTTTTATAGATCACAAAATATTCTACAAGAGGTAGTGGTCGAATGATTCCAATAACACATCTACATGATGTTTATATCATTGTAGAATTTCATTTTTACAAATGTAGGAATTGTTAACCTGATTAATCACTATCTAGGAATCACCAAAGACACTGATTGATTTGATGCCCAAGAAAATGGTGCTTTGAAGCCCTAAGACCAAAGCTTCATATTTAGCCATATTATTAGTACATTTGAAATCTAGTTTAAATGATAGAGGCATAGGCTCATCATCAAGAAGGATGAGGATGACCCTCACCCCCCACTGAGTTGTCATTTAGACCCATCAAAGAACATCATCATTTGATAGGAGATGTCATCAGTGGATAACATTGCAATAGTCTCATCAGGGAATTTGAGGTTAGAAGGTTGGTTGTTAGGTAAAGGGGCATCGACTAACTGGTCAACAATTATTTTCCCCTTGATAAACTTTTATTGGATGAATTCTAAGTCAAAATCAGCAAGGAGCATGAGCCAACAAGCCATACATTAGTTTTGGTATGACTTGGAATGCATGTATTTGAAGAGGTTAGTATGGGTGATAACACAGGTTTTATGATTTAAAAGGTAGTGGTGGAGTTTGGAAGCTGCGAAGACCAATGTGAGGCAAAGCTTTTTGGTATGAATATACCAAGTTTCATAATCAATAAACATTTGACTTATGTAGTAAACAACTTTCTCTCTATGTTGATCATCTCGATGTGCAATCATATCACCCAAGGAATGGTTTGTTACAAAAATGTAGAGGTAGAAAAGCTGCTCCTCTTTAGGGAGAATAAGAACCAGTGGGGAAAGGAGATACCCTTTAAGTGCATCAAAGGATTTCTAAAAATCCATCTTCTAATGGAAGGAGACATCCTTTATAAGTAGATGATGAAAAGGTTGACATCGATCCAACAACTAAGAGATGAAATGGTGGATCGATAGAAGTTTGACTTATAAGCTATGGAGTTGCTTGAGATTAGTGGGTGGAGGCATTTCTAGTATTGCCTGAACCTTATCAAGGTCGACCTCAATACCAAAGAGGGAGATAATGAAGCCTTAAAGCTTACTTGGAAAGACTTTAAAGATGCATTTATTTGGGTTTAGATGAATGTTATATTAGAGGAGATGAGTGAATATGATTTTGAGAATTATCAAGTGAACCTGGTGATGTTTAGACTTTCTAAGTAAGTCATCCACTTAGTCTTCCATAATTTTCTGTAGGAGATCATGAAAAATATAAGTCATGGTGCATTGGTAGGTAGCGCTAGTGTTTTAAGGCTGAAAGGCATGAATCGATAACAAAAAGATTCCCAGGGGTTGATGAATGAGGTTTTCTATTGATATTCTGGTGTAATCAAGATTTGATTGTAGCCTGAGAACCTATCTATAAGAGATATTATCTCATGGTTGGCTATTAGATCAACAAGTTGGTTGATGCTTGGTAAAGGGAAGTCATCCTTTAGAGAAGTGAGGTTTAGATCATGTAGTCAATATAGATGTAGATTCCCCTTGTCACTTTGATGATAGGGATGATATTAGAAACCCATTGTGGATAGTCATTGAGTTGAATAAAATTAATAAAGAAGAGGTGTAAGATCTCTTCTTTGACAAAGAGAGTAATACAAGGGTTAATATTATGAAGCTTCTACTTAACAGGATTATAACATAGTTGGTTACAATATTATGGGTGATGATAGAGGGGTAAATTCTAGGCATGTCATGATAAGACCAAGAAAATGCTTAATTATGATCAGAGAGGAAAGTGGCATAATTCATTTGTTCAAGGGAATCTAAAGATTGAGAAATATTAAGGATTTAGGGGTTATCTTGAGAGGGTAGATTAATGTCAATGGTTGATTCATTTAACATATTTTGTATATTAGAAGGGAGTGATTGGATATAGGAATCATTTGCACTCATGTAGGTGATAATAACATCATCTTCTTGACATTGGATAGTGTTAATAGTGGGAGAGTCTTCATCAATAATTTTAGGGTGAATAAGAGGAAGGGACCTTGTTTCCTCACCCGGATCCTAAATGAATGGCATTTATTGAAAAAAAATAGGAGGTATGGATACCTATGATTTTGTAGGTGATGGTGGGGAAAGAGGAGAGGATGGAGAAGGAGAGAGTAGCTCCTCAATATGAGATACCTTGGTGGTTTCGTTGGTTTCTTGAAACCCACACCATACCACTTTTTGGCATCTTTTGTGGTCTTGTTGGTTGATTATTTAATGGGTGTATGAAAACATAATGATATAACCCAAATCCTTTCCAGGCACAACTATAAAGATAAGTGCGAGCAAAACTAGGTTTGCCTAGGAAGGAGAAGTCACAGGTAAAAGGCTATGGTGAAGAGGAGGGATTTTTGATAGTAGGAGCACAATTGATTCCCTCTTATGTGAGATTAGTTTTAAGTTTAGGGGGACCATATGAGATGACCATCCCAATACAAGGATCATAATTGGGGTGCATGTGAATTTTTCCATACTCTTTTGGAGTATGGAACATGTCAAGTGTCAACAAGCGATATTCTTTGAGTAAAAGGCATTTAAAAGTGTCTTTCATGTGGTCCTTATTGGGAATTAGTGTCATTGGTATGTAAGTAACTGAGGTAATCAAGATTATTGAGGCTTCAATGGTATAATGTGAAGAGGAAGATGTTTTTAGAGGAATGAGGACATGATTGGGATGATAAGTCATGTTACATGTTTTGAAAGGAGGTAGGTTAGTGGGAATAACATGCACTTGCCCACCATACTTGGATTTGACATAGTGGTGTAAAGTCAAGGGTACACATGCCATGGCACGTATCCAAGGCCATCCAAGAAACATGTTGTATTGAAACTATCCTTTAATAACATAAAAGAGTTTGGGGATTGTGTGAGGACCCACATGGATATGCAAGACTATAGTACCCATAGTAGTAGCTATAGTATCATTGAAGGAATGGAGTATTACATTAGACTGTGACATGTAATTATCAAGAAGTGATAGGTTCTTATAAGCATGAGGGGATATAATATTAATACTAGCACCTCCATCAATCATGATTCTCTTAACATGTGTTTGATCGATATATATGGTGATAAAAAGTGCAGGGTCCTAGTCTCCAGGGTGAAGAGCTAGAATTTTTGAATCATTGAAGGAAAGCAGGATAATAATATTAAGAGAATCTACTAAAGCTATAAGAGGTTGAGGATCGTTAGGTTGTACCTCAATGGATTGTAAAGCCTTGATCAAGGCTTGGAAGTGCTGGGATGACTTTTGGATTAACTCATATAAAGACATCTTTACAGGGGTTTGGTGAAGTTGTTTCACCATTGAGTCTTGAATGACTTGTGAAGATGTGGGTTGGGGAGCACCAAGAATATAGATCTTGGGATTTGGTAGAGGAGTATATTTTGAGAATGCATGTGCCCAAGGGGTGGTGGCATTTTACTTATCTTTATCCTTTTGATTTTGAGACCGTGTGGACACATTAACTATGTTGATCTAGAGCATAGGTGGAGAAGGTGGTGGAAGAGGCACAATATTGTCATTGGTCTTGGACTCAGGTGAGGTGGTAGGTAGAGTTAGGATGTAACTAGAGAAATAAATATGAGGTTAGAAAGAGGTTCCTTAATGAAAAGGTTGTTCATATCAAAGTGTTATTGGAGAATAGTTATGAGAGATTTATAGCTTTCCATATTATGTCTAGGTGAGTGATGATATAAATAAACTTGTGTGTCATTGAACCAAGATGGTATTGGTCTAAGAGGATGATAAGGCTTGATTTGAGGAAGGATTATGGTGGAGTATTGTAATAACTAGCATAAGAGAGAGGCCTGAGAGTTTGCCAATGGGCCTGCACTTATTGTCACAATAAGGGTGGATACTTTATTTGATTTAAGAGGTATGCATATGGTTTTGTTGACACCTTTTTAGTTATATGTGTCAAGGTGTTGGATGTGTAAGGGCCACTAAGTGGTAGAGGAAAAAGAGAAGGTAGCTTTTCCTTTTGTCTTTCTTGGAAAGAGAACACTCCAACTAAAGTTGAAGGATGGGGTCCCAAGATCAAAGGAAAAGTTGAGAGTGGAGGAGTGGAATGGTGAGGCCTACAAAGCTTAACATTCTTCCTTGTTTTAGGTGATGGATCTCCAAATCATGGTTGAGGATTCAAATCTAACTTTACCTATGGATGAATTAGATTAGACACCAAGTGAACACCCAAAGATTTTATTTTATTTTATGTATCAGATGCCTGTGATGGGAGTGGTCTAGCTTCTTGGAGTTAAGAAAGTCTAGATTTTTGACCAACTTCAAGAAGGTTTTAGACAAAGTTGTTGTATGCCTTACAATTACTTCCATAGAAGACTTAGGTGATTAGGAAAGAGGGAAGGTGTTTGCTTTTGCTATTTGAGGCCAAAGATGAGTAAGAACCACAATCGGGTCTTCTTCAACTAAGGTAAGAGAAGAGGCATGGTCCTCCTCGAGTGGGGGAGGAACTGGTGAAGTCAGTTCTTATAGTGGATAAAGCATGGGTATGATTGATTCCCCAACATGTAGACGAGGAACAGGCAAGGTGTGCTCTTCTATTGGCAAGAGAAGGAGTAAAATTAATTTGATAGGTGCAGGCATGAAAGGTCCCTTAATTAGTGTAGGGATAGATAATGCAGACTCCTCTATATGTGAAAAAGGAGTGGATTGGTCACTATCATCCATTAGTGGAGGAGAAGTAGGCGAAGAAGTCTCTTCAAGAGGGTAGAGCATAGGAATAATACTCCCCTCAACATGTAGAGGAGGAGTGGGCATGGCATGCTCTTCCAAAGCTAAAAGAATCGGCAAAATAGGTACAAGAAGAACAAGCATTACAGGTTCCTCATGTGCTAAAAGGATAGGTAGAGGAGGCCCCTCCACACATGGGAGAGGGATGGATGAAATAGGATTCTCTACTCATGGAAGAGGAATAGGTAAAATAGACTCCTCTAGTTGTGGGAGAGGTTGGATCGGAGGTAAAGAGAAGACCATATTGACCATATGAATATCATGATCAGGTGAGTTATCGGTCATGGCCTAAACATTTGTTTGATTGAGCGAATGGTTAGGAAAAGGCTATTTGAACACATCCATACTTTGGTTAGTAGGCATGTTAGGGTTATCCAAGATAATCTCACCTTTATCAAGCATATCCTAAATAATGTTTTTGAATGTTTTATAGTTGTTAGAATTGTGGCCTTTAACTTGATGATTACCACATAACTCATCCTCCTTGTACCAAGTTGGGATAAGATGGGAGGAATTAAATTGTATAGGAGGTCTAATTTGGAGAAGGGTAATAACTCCTTCCTACATTAGTTTATCCAAAATGGAAGTTTACAACTATCCAATAGGAGTGTATTGTCTTTGTTCATATCATTGTTGGAATTGTTTGGTTGGATTTTGTGAGGTGGATGGCCTATACTGGTTGACTGTGGTAGAAAAAGCTAATTTAATCACACCATGGCATTGGTGGAGCCTTCTAACTTTTGATTGGAAGAAGAGGGTTTAGAGGAAGAGTCATTAGGTTTGGAGTTGGTATTTTCATTATGCAACTTAACCCTATTTTTATCTATATCCCAAATCTCTAACTTTCATGCCATTGTAAAAGCTTCATCAAATGTGTGAAATGGATGCAGAGGGTAAAAAAGATGTGTTTGGCACATGCTCTTGAGAAAAGATCGATAAGCTCAGGTTGAGGTAAATAAAAGGAGAGATGATTGATTAAACCTCTCCAATGAGTGACAAAGTTAATGAGACACTCATCATCAAACTGTTTAATAGAATAAAGGTCCGAAATAGAGACCTTTTTAGAAATATTGATAGAGAAGTGGTCCAATAATAGTTGAGCAAGTTGAGTAAATGAGAAAAGGGAGTGCCAGGTTATGGAACTATACCAATCCAAGGAAGCATCTAAAAGAGAGATAGGGAAAGTGTGAAGCAATAATGCATTGTCATGCCCTATTAGGTAAAAAGAATGTCAAAATGCTTGTAAGTACTATTACAGGTCATCCTTATTCTAGAAATGAGTAAATTTAAGGAGTTCTCACTGACTTTGGTAGGGTTGAATAGGTATAAAAGGATGGATGGGTTTATTATATATTTGATGATAAGATAGAACATTCTTTGAAGCTGACACAGATGTTTCTAGGTTAGACATCTTATCCATCAACATCTTGATGAGATCGAGAGAAGGATTGGTGTGAGGAGTACCCCCTAAGTTATAGGGTAATTGAAGGGAGCTAGAGGTAGGATATGACTCACCTTGTTGTGGTAGTCTAGATGCAACATACTGGTAATGAGTCATGCACTAAGGGGCAAAAATGAAAGAGGCTTGTCCTATGGGGTTAGAGACAATGCTTTGGCTGGGTGCCTTCATCGGAGGTTGGGTTGTTGGCATGGTTACATGGGTTGAAGGGTAAGTTGTGACTCTTATAATTATGGGTGCAAGAGTTGATTGGATTGGCACTACCAACTTTTAAAATGGTTTTTAACTTAGGTGGGCTAGTTGTGGTTACAAGGCTAAGGTAGTTGCTATAGAAGTGGGGTTAAGAAGATGAGACTGAGTAGTTAAGGTGGTTAAATTTTGAGGGTTATTGATGGTTGGGTCACTTGTTGAAGTAGTGGTTTGGGTGATCATAAATGAAATGGTGGAAACCACCAAGACTATAACTATCTCCATCAAGGAAGTTGGCATGCCATAAAAGGGATCTCCTGTAGTGTTACAGGTTTGGATCATTGTGAGATAATGTTGAGGGGATACAATGTTATGATCAATAAATTTTGTGAAGTCAAGATCTCCTTTAAGTATAAGGGGGATCTAGTTAGGATTGGTAGTTATAGGGGTATTATCCATAATCAAAGTATGCTTCATGGCAGAATCAAAAAGGAGAGGGAAAGGTGGGAGTGGTTACCAGCTTATATAATCAATAAGAATTTTGGCTTGGATATGTGTCAAGACCATGTAAAAGAGATAAAGGTAGGCCTTAGACTTTGCATTAGTGATAGAGTGTTAGAAAACAAAGTTTGAGTGTAGGTAGGTAGGTAATTTTTTCTTACTATTTTAAGCAAGCTAAAAATTATAAAACCACATAATCACTGATATCAGTTATCTAACTGATGCCAGTAGGTAAAAGGGCTACCAAAACCAGTGGCCTTAATGATGTCAGTTATTATGGAATCTAGAAAGGTAAAAAATCCAATGTTTTGGCAACCCAAGGGCAAAATCTAGGTAAAAAAAGGATACAACAGGTCTATGCAAGGATAAAGGACATACAAAAAACCTAAAACCAGAGGTTAACAGAATCTGAGAAGTAGAAATGCCTAGATTCTATAAATTGATAAAGGAAACATCCTCTTAACTCAAAAAAATAAAAGACAAAAGGAAGTAGAAAAGGAACATGTAGCCACTAAACATTAACTCCCAAGAATTAATTTTAGTCTCTTGATGGCTTATGCCTTTGAAAGTGTGAGAATAAAATTGGTTTATGAAACAGGTACTAGATGAGCAGTTTAAGGATGGTTCCAAGTTACTTTTGTTGCTTAATAGAAATATGTATTACACTAGGTATGTGGCTTATTATAGGGGCTTTCTCCCCATACTTCATAGTCTCAAAGCCTAATCAGGCCGCTTAGCGAGAGTATACCTCTTGTCCAGAGTTTATACTCCATCAGAGAATAGAGTGGGTCTTCCCCTTGGTGGTGAAATTTAAGTGAGATCACTGGGTAGGGTAAAGTGATCTATTGGGTGATGAAATCCCAATGGGCCTTATCTCAAGTGAGTTTAAATGTTTAATTATTTTGAGAGTGATCTAGTTGTGTAACATTTTTGTTCTATGATTTATTCATGATGCTTTATTTAACTAAGTGAGCTAAATGTAACAAATAAATGAAATGTAGTGAGTTTTAAACCCAAATCAGAAATGTTTAAATTCAAATGAAAACAATGGTGAATAGGAGAAGAGGATGAATTTCATTATCCTAATGCTTAAAAGTGGTAAACAAAATAAGGTATTCTTTTTACCTTGGAGGAAAATAATGAATTTATTTTAGAGGCAAAAGAAGAGGAGAATGATAGGGAAGGAAAATTTTAGTTCTTTCCTTAAACAGAAAATAAAAAATTCAAAATTTCATTTTTGAGAGAGACAAAGAGAGAAAGTGCAAGGAATGAAAATTTCACTATGGTGCACCTATATGAATAGCTAGACAAGTAACAAACCCAGGAAAACTCCAGGGTCCCATCGGGCATACGAAAATGTTTCATTATATTTTAAGCTTATTTTACATTCAAGGAGAGAGAGAAACAAAAAGAGAGAGAGAGTTAGGGATAAGTGATTAAAACCTGAATAAGTGCACATCATTATAGACTTTGTAGATTCCCCTCTTTGGCTGTGGAGGAAGACACCTATAGATAATAAAACACTACACAAAATAGCTATTAGTGAAGATATGTGCGGACTGCTAAGCTACATGCTTGTTCTAAGAAGCATGAAACTTCCTTGGGATGACAGTTTGTTATTTTATAACAAAGCTTAAAATAAATTCAAGTAAATAGAGAGAGAAATAGAGAGAGAGTGAGTTTTGTTTATCGTGCTATAGGTATGAGTGTAGAAAATGATAATATAGTGCAGGCTAATAAGTTAGGTCTATGTTTTGGGAAGGTTGTTAGATGATTTTGAGGTTACTTGTTCAAAAACATAGTAACTAACATCGATTAAAGGATTGATGTCGGTTGGGGTCACTGATTTCGGTTGGGGTCACCGATGTTAGTTTGGGTCGTGGATGTCAGTTGGGATAGTAGTATTAGAATGAGTTATAGCAGGACTTTTTGGGAGGGAGAATAGGAGTATGGTTAGGTTGTGAGGTTGGGAAGATTCATAAGGAGGTGGAATAGACTCAAGTGAGTCTAGATAGAGGATTGGTATGCTGGGGTAGAGAGAAGTGGGTGGGGAGCTTTAAAACTCCTCCACAAAAGGAGTCAGGGTTTGTGAAACAATAAATAATATAATGTAAAACAATTATAAAATTACTATTTAAAGACTTATAAAAAACCAAGATATACTTAGTTGGTGAAATGGGTGAACTATGACTACTGGATAGATGACTTTGATGAGGCTTGATGAACCAATGGGTGAATAGGCAAGACAAGTATGTGCTACTAGTCCTCGAGAGTTCAAGCTCTATGCAATGTATCAATTCTTGATTTGAATTAATTTGTGTAGAGTAACGATAAGCCTAGAAGTTGAAATTGATGTAAGATGCTCTGATTGCCAAAAGCCTGTGCATGAATTATTGATTTTTATGTCCTGAATACTAACTTGGAATTTTGCTTAAGTAACCAATGTCAACAATCCCATCGACATCAGTCGAGGGTTGATCGATGTCAATGGCATGAGAAAAGGTAAAAGAACTATTTTTAGCCCATTTTTTATTTTTTCTCTTGTCAAGTGTGGTGTCCATTAGAAAATGGTAAAAATACGAGGCTATGAAAAATGTAGTTAGTTAGGAATTTATGTTAAGGGTGAGAACAAGTCATAAGTAGTTAGGATTAAGAGACTAAGTCTCAAGGTGACTCCGAGGGTAAGAATTAGTCTAAGGATGAGGTGGCCAGGTGAGGTGGCATAAGTGGGTTTTGATTAACTTAATTAAATATTTTAAGGTGAAAACATGGGTTAAGAAGGTTATTTATCAAAAGGGGATCAAGGGAGGTTTTGACACAGGGAGTCATGCAAGTGCGTGACGTAATTCTGGTGTCTACACCAACCATTGTGATATATTTCATTTATAAATTGGCTGACTTTAGGGCATTGCACACATGTTTTGGGTTAGGACAGTAACGTTAATGCTACTATATATCTTAGACTTTAGTGTCTACAGATAAGGAGACTAGGCATAGGCTTAGAACTTTTAGAGGTATAAGATTAGTATATTTTAAGCATTATGGAAAATATGTGATATTTGTATCATTAATATAAGGTTGGTCAGACTAAGAGATAGGAGAAGGGGTAAAAGATAGAATAAATACAAGGCTTATGTAAGCAAGACATGTAAAACTAAGAGGAAAAACTAGGGTTTAAGTTTGTTGTCAAGTGTATAAAACCAAGGTGCTATATAATCACATAATATCATCTACATTTACCCCCTCCTTTAATTTAGTAATGAAATTTATAGTTGAAAGGAAAGGAAAAAGTACTTGGGTCTGTATGCACACCTTGTCTTTACTTGAGTTGAATTTGAGTGCTTCATTAGAATTAAATTTGAGTTTTTTAAGCTACAAAATTTTCCTTGAGTTTTTTGAATAACACACATGCTGCATCAAACTCTTTATTTATGATGTCAAAATTGAGAAGGGAAGGTTTAATGGCCTCAAATATCAACCTTGCTTGTTTGGATTTTAAAATTTGGAATTATACTCTAATAGTTTCATCTCTTACCACACTATCTTTATCAAAACCAATTGTAAAACTACATCATTGGTTCTGTAAATGATACCTTCAACTTCTTCCTTGAAGTTGTTTGTAGCTGTCAAGAGGAGGTTTTCAAAATTCATCTTATTGACCAAATATCTTGTAGGAGTGATCACATTAGTGACCCTCATGTCCCTTAAACTATATAAGGCCTCACTTTCATGATTACTAAAAATTCCCAGTAGAGTCTTCATCTGATTATGCCCATTGAGGGAGGCATCCCTTCTTGTAATTACATAATTAAGGTACCAAGATACATCCATGTTGGTCATCAAGTTCAATTGGTTGAATGCACTAGTTCTTTAACATTGAACTAAGAAATTCAAACTCTTCTCTAATTATCTCATTTGATAGTAAAACTTGGTTACATTTTCCCTATTGGATTGGCTTCCTTTGTGGAAACTCAGATGCTATTCAAAATATTTTACATTTTAGTAGCTGCACTTTACATATCATTGATTAATTTTAGAGGAGGATGTATAATTTGTCTCTGTTGGAGTCTTTTATATGGTTCCTCCTTGATCTGGAACATTTAATTCATGGCCACACTAACAATATCCAAAAAAAGTATACAAATCTTCATTATTTTTAGTGGGATCATTGGGATTCTTTTTAGGCTTCTTTGATAAGGGAAATGGATTCTCCCTTTATTCAAATTCCACTTGTTCCTTGGTATTTAGATTCAAATCCTTCCTCTTCCTCACCCTTTGGATAGTTACACTCCTCTTCTCAAACTAGGTAGACACTATAGGTATCTTTGTGATAACCAAATTCTGTCTCTCATCCCTTGTACTCTGCATCTCTTTTACCCACTGGGGAACAATGAGTTTCTTTATTTCTTCATCTAGAACTTGGTCTTCAGTTACAAAAGGTGGAGGAGTCATATGAGTGGGTGTCATTAATGGTGGTGCCAATGATGCACTTATTTGAATTGGGAACTAAAGAGGTGGGTAAAAAACTCTCTCCCATGGTGATGGTTATCTTATTGTAGTAATCTCAACTACAAACTTGGTTAATCTTGGGATCTTCTCAATAATCATAGCAGATGATGACATGGGTGATGAGTGGGGCATTGTGAGCTCTAATTAAATTGACTATTTCTCAATAATTGGTGGAATTTTAAGGTTATAATTGGAAACCTTAACCTTAATTTGAAAACAAACCCTTTTTCTTAGGCACTTTATTTGCATTGAAGGAGAAAGAATGGGTGAATTAACATAACTACACAAAAGAATACTTGGGATAGCTAGAGGCAAGTTTGTAGCTAGAATATTTATATTGGGAAAAGATGAAACATGGGAAGAAACTACCTCACTTATGTTATGAATTTATTATTTTGTGAGGATTTGTAGATCCAAATATCTAGCCAAAGTTTCTTATTGTTGTAAGATTTCCAAGATCATGGACTTAGCCTTCTCCAATTCTACCTCTTCCTCCTCTGGAGGTGCCTCTTCACTCATTTATGACCCTGTCCCCTTCATTAGTTCTACATCTTCATCATCATCAATTTAATACTCAACTAATGATACTACTTGCTCAGGCTCCTCTTTATCTTCTTCTTCCTCTTCCTCCTCCTCATCAAGGGACGCTTATATAGTGGGAAGACTAAATGATGGCTTTTATTATAATTGATTTCCCTTAGAGGAGGTGGGAAGATATTTGGGCTTCCTCTATTAAGTGACTATGGGGGGAGTGTTAGGGGGAGGAGATGACAAAACAATTGAATGAAAAATAGTGGCGGGAATCATCATAATAGGTGGTGGTGAAGGGATGGTTGGTGTGACAATAGTGGTGGTGAAAGAGATGATTAGAGTTAGCATGGTAGGGAGAGTTTGAGGAGAAGTCTTCTCAGTGATGGTTATAGATGTTGGTGAACTTACCCAAAGAGAATTGGGAAAATTAGGAGAAGTTGGAATAGATAAGAATGAAGCTTGTATAAAATTAGGGAGAATTACCTTGGTAATCATTGTAAGGGGTGGTTGAGGTGTCATAAAAATAATGCTCTTCTTCTATCCATCTGAAGGAGGTGTAGACTTCTCCTTTATTGTAGTTGTTCCCATATTTGTATAAGTAGTGTCTAAAGATGAAGAAGGCAATTGAGGACTTAGGATACCTTTTAAAATTTACCTCATTTGAGATTTAGACTCCCTCTGGCTACTTGATTTCCCTTCTTGCAAGTCTATTTGTTCCTTTATAGGAGTGGAGGGTTGATCTTGCACCTAAAAATCTTATGACTACAATGGAGGATAATTATGGCTCCATGACATATATACCTTTTCTTATATAAATTTAGGATCATATTGAAGGGCCTGAGCCTAAATCATAGACATTAGTTTGTTCTTCATCTTGGTCTATAGCTCTGTGTTGAATCTAATGCATTCAAAAAGACATCATGGTCATATTCTTGGTGACCATGTGAAATGTTTATATTTTTCTTATCTTTAATGTATTGGAGGTATCCCCTTATCTTCTTCTTGGGATCCCATTCCATAAATGATGCTACCTTTAGGTTGTAGTAAATCCTAACCTCATCAACTTGGATGAAATGTGACCTAATCACATATTGTAATTACCCAATATGTAAAGGAGTTTTAACTAACAAGCCAAGTGTTTCTAGACTAACTCATTATCAATGTTGTAAATTTTAAATGATATTTACTACTCTATAATTTTATCTAGGACATGGTGTAGTAGTAATAAAAAATATGTTCGTGTGCCTTCTATCTCGATGATAGTGACATTAAAGTAATACCATTAGTCACCCATTTTCTCAAGGCTCCTTCTTAGGTTTTCTTACAACCTAGGCATCAATGTCATGCATTTAATGAAACACTTGAGGATATACCTCATCACATATTCTTTAAATTTTTTTTTCGAACCTATACATGAACATAAAATAATAATCCTTGCCAATCCTATTCACTAGGAATTTTGTTGATGGTTGCCAAAATTGTCTTTGGGTCTTATAAATAATGCCTAATACCATATCCAGTAAATAAGACATCATGTATAAATTACCATTAGCTTGCCTCTGATTAAGATAAACATTTGTGTCTTCAGCCTGACACTTATGATCTCTCCCAAGGTGACTATTTTGTCAAATGTTAAAATAATGTCTAACAACGAGACCCACTCGACCTGTACATATGCAGTGTTAGCAAAACCATATAATCAGTTTAGGAGAGCCATAGTTATTCTAGTTTATAGTCTAAAATTGATATTACAATTGGCTGAAATCCCTCCCTTTAGGTTCATCCTCTAGCCTTAAACCAACCATTGTTTCAACTTTATGTTATGATAATTTGCTCACGCTAAACATTGACCAAGACATGGTTATGTACGGTCTCATAGAATAGAAGCCTAATATACCATTTAAATGCCCTACCAGAATTATAAGCAAATGTATTTTTATTTTTCATAATGTGTAGATAATCCCTATAAAATGTTTCATTAAAAAAGAAACTTCTAAGTAGGTATATGCAAAACATTACCTCTAGTTTTATCACTGCTTGGTGGAGGCCTTATGTTTTAATAGGAAGCATGCCATCTATATATTGCTTCTCATTTGGAAAAATTTGATTTTTTATAGAATACGACACTACATATTTCACTTCATCCACAATGCTGAGTAGTGAAGGAATTTGAAGTCTAGGGCACTCTTATTGAACATAGTATCCAAATATTCCTTGCTTGAAGCATAGAAATATGTGGATAGAGTTTGAGGATGACCCTGCTTTGAAGAGGTGATTATTTCAACTTTAATGCTGTAATTCTTCTTGTAAATTAACTGGTTCATTCTAGTAAGCTTACTTGAGAAAATTTGGGCTTCTCAAATACTTGAATGCCTGAATTTACAATGCTTGATCAAGAGAGTAATGGTGAAATGACTTTCCTTTGCATAGATTTTGCATGTATCACTCTAAAATATAAGTCTTAAATGCATTTATATGTTATCAATGAAAATAATAACATTTATTTTAATTACCATTTTAATTTGAATGTGACAATCAGTTTTGGTGAGTTCACTTGCTTACCAAATGGTAATATTTCAGAAACGTTACATGTCTAGTTATCCTGTTTGAGATAGATGCCACTTATTCCTTCACTAGATATTTTGCTTTGTTGCTGATTTTGTTTATGTTTACCTTGATCATGTTTGATTCAAAGTATGACACTTATCTAATCTCTATTTAGTCAGCTCTTTATATTTGTAGTTTTATTTAGTATGCCCCCATGATCATGAATTTACGTGATTGAGCCACGTGAAACAATCTCAGGCTTACAGAAACTCAGAATGTCAGAGCCCTATCCAATTTTATATCAAAGCTGTGTATGTCTCAAAGGGATTTAGGTAATGAAATGTAGACATATGGCATGATCTCAGAGACACAAAGGCTCAGAGACATAGGGACATACGACCATTGAACCCATTGCTTTTCTTTTATACTTCTAGAGTTGTGTTTGAATGAAAACGTGCCAAGTATTACTTGTTTAGATCTTGGAATCTCAAAACTATTATATTATGAATCATCTAACCATGTTAATCCTTTTGAGGTTTTAGTCGATGAAAATATACCAAGTGTCACATGTTCAAAATTACAAAATCTCTGAACCATTAGACTCTATAAGCTTGGACCTATTATCCGATTGATAATTTTTGTAAAGTTTTTGTGTTCCCAAGTTCAAGAGAATGTATCATGTGGTGTGTTTTAGGAACTTGGGGGCTCATAAGTCTTAGAATTTTCTTTGAAATTTAAAGGATTTGTGTAACTATGTAATGCCATATATCAAAATTTTAAAAGCTTGGGATCTATCTGAAGAGTTAAAAACTTTTGAGAAAGTTAAAGGATCTAGATGATGTGATATTGCCACTTATCACAAAAAGTGAGCCCCAATCGTGGGTGATTAACAAGTCCTAGTTGGTAGTCCTGTGATCACACAAAACATGTAATAAAATTAGGATGAAAAATATATTAGTGCCATTAGTCAATAAATCAAAGCATCAATTTTGAAAATAATTTACAAAAACTCAAGGTTTAAAATAGCTTAAAATGTTTTTTCAAGCTTTGATTTTCATGATTCAAGTTTTTGTAAATTTAGACTTACAAAAATAATCTTATGATTTGTATGAAGAACATCATATTATGGACTTTTAAGGTATATAGGTCCCCCCAAATAGAGGTTTACAATAACTATGGGTCCCCATTCAAAATTTTAAAATGAGGTGTGTGTGTGTGTGTTAGGACATAATAAATGACGACTTATAGAGGAAAATACACTTGAGTATTTTGAGAATCTAGAATTTCAGCAATGTATCATAACAAAACTTTAGCCCTACCCAGACTAGAATAAATAGACTAGACCTTGAAATAGACTCCTACTTCTTCAAGCAACATACTAAAACTTTCATTCCTTAGGCTTGAGTGTGTGATTATTATGAAATTAATTCATTCTTATCATTAGAGTTTTGACCAAGTCCTAGATAAATAATGTAAGTTTCATTTTGAGCTTTTGATTTTTTAATAAAATAGTAAGGGAAACTTGGGCATTAATCTACTTTCATCCATGTGTCCATATCCCTGATAGAGATACCTCTGATTCTACTCAAAGCCTTACTCTACTACCAGCCTTGAGTTTATAGTCTTGGTAGATATTGATTGAATCACATATCCTTGATCAGTTTGTATGATTTTTTTTTTAAACACAAATAGAGAAAGGTTTGGAACCACATTGACTGAGTGTATGTATAATAAAAACTTATCTTGATGTCCCTATCAATGTGTCTCTAATTATATGTTTATTATTTCTCATCCAAGTTTTAACATGTAGTTGTGTAGTGAGTCTTTGGAAATGAAAAACATTTCTAAAATTTGTATGATTATATCAGAGTAGATCCCAAAGGTCTAGTAATCTCATTCAATCTAAGTAAAACTCTACCAAGTCATGATACATACCTTCATCCTAGACAATTTGGTACTTCTTGGAATAAATCATTGCGAGAACCAATTATGCATCCTTATTTATCGTCCCTTAGTTTTTGGAAAATATTTGGTAACTTTAGTATATGAAATTGGCTAATCTGCTTTGTAATTCTCAGAAACTAACCTAGAAGTATAATAACTAATCTACTAAAAGTGAAATGTAGGAAGCAATAAATCTAATCTAGAAAGTAGGAAATCTAAGTAAGAATTCTATTCTAGAAAGTATTAAATCTAATCTAGAAAGAAGGAAATTAATCTACTTCTAGTCTAAATATTTACTTACAGTTTACTCTGATGCATCTCCAATTAGAGTATCCATCAAGTAGTGCTTTAAAAGTTGTCTAATGATTGGAAAAATGAGGTCATAACCTTAATCATTTTCCAGTTGGAAGGCATTTTTACCTAGTATTTTTGATATTTGATAAGGTACAATCCATAAAGGAGTGAACTTATTATGTTGTCCCTTATTTTCATGTGAATTATACCATAAAATTATTAGGTTTGAAATCTTGAAGGCCTCCATCTTGGATCTTTTGTCAAACCATTGCTTGATAATATCTTGATGTTTACTGAAGCTAGGTAGTTCTTCAGTTCTTATGGATTCTAATTAGACTATCTCAAGTAATCTAGATTGAACCTTTTCATCTTCACCCATGTACTCTTGCATGGATTGGTACATTGGTATCTTTAGATTAATATGAAAGACTAGTTGTTGTCCATACACCAACAAAAAAGGTGAAGCCTCAAGAGCTTGCTTGTGCCTAGTTTTGTCTACCCATAGTGCATATTTTAATAAGAGATGTCACTCTCTAGGTTTATATTGTGAATAATTATAAATATAATCCATTAAATTATTATTGGTAGACTCAACCACTCTATTTACCTATGGTTAGTAGTTTGAGGAGAATTTAATTATGATTTGATTTTCATAGGCCTACTCTGTAAATTCAAAAGATTGAAAAGCTAGACCATTATCACAAAATAAAGAAATAGTAGTATCAAACCTGGTTAATATATTTTATTCTATAAACTTGATGATATCTATTTATCTAGAATTCTTGGTGGCTACATATTCTATCCACCTGGTGCATTAATCTATAGCTATGAGGACAAAATAATATCTTGCTGAGGCATTTGGGTTTATTACCCCAATAAAATCAAGACCCCATTGGGAAAAGGGGTGTAATTCAATGACTAGATTTGGAGGCATGGTAGCATTAGCTTCTCTCTTCCCAAACACCTAACACTCATGACACATCTAAACATGATTATAGGGATCCTTGAAGATTGTAGGATAGCAGTATCCCATCCTATGAACTTTATAGGCTATAATTTTAGCAAAGGGATGTCAACTAATCTTCTGATGTAAGTTATCTAGGATATTCTTAGCCTCTTCTTTTGAAATGAATCTTAGATAGATGCCTTCATAGTTCTTTCTGTACAATAATCCTTTCTTGATCATTTAATGAGTCGATTTGATCCTGAGTACTCATCTTTACTCTCTATTCAATTTAGGGGGATATGTACCTATGAGCAGATAATGGATGATCTATGAATACCATTCACCCCCAAATACCTAAGTTTTATTGATTTTTAATACTGATGTATGGATCAGTTTTGGTCATCAGATGCATGATTCTCTAGCCTCTCACCATCTTTGCTGGTCTGATCTCAAGATCAAGCTCTTGTAGTTTTTCCATCTATTTGCCTTTTCTTTCACCCAACTCATTCTATCCAAACATGATCTTGAAAGCTGGGTCTAAAACAATGGTATATATTTTATTCCTCAAATTATAATGCTTCAATTTTTTGATAGATTTTATTAAGTCATATATCTATTTTTCAATCATGGAGTATTTCAAATATGTATCCTTTAAATTGGCACTCATGAAGACAATGGGATGTTTACTATCTTCCACCTTTTGTGTAAGTACTGCAACAACAATATATTTTGAGGTGAGCAAATAAAAATAAAAATATTTATTGAAATCATGACTAATCAAAACTTGAACTTGGGAAATTTCAACCTTGATGTCCTAAAGGGCTTTATTGGCCTTGGTTGTCCATTCAATCTTGGCATCCTATTTTAGCATAACATTTAATGACGTGACAATCTCTAGAAAACCATATTTAAATTTTGTTACAAAGTTAATCTTGCCAAAGAAAGATTTTAGCTCTTTCTTGTTGTTAGGTGGTGTCAACTTAGAAATGACTATAACCCATTCTAGATTAATGGTTATCCCATCTTTGGTGATAATATGACCTAGGATATTTCCTTCAATAACTCCAAAGATGTTTTTCTTTAGATTTAGAGAGATCCTATATATTTTGCATCAGTCAAAGACATTATGCAGATGTTCTATATGATTAGCTATTTCTTTTAAAAACATAGAAAAGTCATCCATGTAGATGATGATACAATTCCCCACCAATATTTGAAAGGAAAAATCCATTGCACTTTAGAAAGTGGATCCCACATTAATTAAGCTAATTAACACCCTTTTATATGCAAAAGTTTCCCACTTGGTGGTGAAGGCAATATTCATCCTATCTTTTGATTCAACCGGTACTTGATTGTAGCTCGAGAGCCCATCCAAGAAATACATCATATTAGATTCACTTACCATCTGAATCACATCATCCAAAGAGGGTATAGGGTAATTGTCCTTTTCTAATTTTTTGTTCAGGTTTCTAAAATCTACTCAAAGATTGATTTATCCATTATTTTTTATACGTGGTACTAGATTGGTTCCCCAAGTCAAATGTCAAACTGAGAATTTTTTTTGGCATCTAATATCTTTTATATTTTAGTTTTTATTAGAGGTTCCAGGTTTGGATTCATTGGCCTCTGTCTTTTCTTAAAAGGCTTGTGTTATGGATTCATGGGAATGGTATGAGTGATAACCCTAGGGTCAAATCTATTCATAACATCATATGACCATGCAATGAAATATTTATATTCTACAAGTAATCTCTTCAACCTTAACTTTTCATTTTTTGTGCAGCTCAAGCCCATATTCACAAATTGAAGATGTTGGTCAGTTCCCAGCTTTTATTTAATGAAATTTGAATCTTTTGTTTGGAGTTGTTTCTATATTTAAGCTTTGGGATATACATAAAAATATAATTCTAAGGATACCATTCCCAAAGGGATGTGATTATCCTTTAGTTACAAAATGCCATCCTCTCCCATGTCTTTAATGTACATCAGCCTGACATCTTCTTCATTTATTATCTAGGTTTTAAGATCTATATAAATGATCATGAGTTGCATAATTTGTTGATCATATTTGAACACTTGGAAGTTATCCATGTTGTCTTGGATAGAAGGGCAAGGAACCAAGTCCACTGAGGATTTCTACATTTTAGACTATTAGAGTGGTGAAAATTTAGAAATTGAAGTTATTAATGAGTTTACTATTTATTTCTCTTCCCTTAGGATGGATTTAATACTAAATGCTTCAAATGACTCAATCAAGCCCTACATTTAGTGTTTGTACTTCTTTAAATAAGTGAGTTTGCACTGATATTTATTCTTGATCTGGTTAACAACTAGTTTTGAGTTGCCAAATTTTTGTAGTTGCTTGACATTATGATTCAATGCAAATTGAAGGCCATGAATTAGGGCTTCACACTTAGCTCAATTATTTATTCATTGGAACTACAATTTGTAATTAAATAAGTAATGTTTTTCATCTAGATCTATGAGGGCCATGTCCATGCCCAAACCTTATTTTGATCTAGCTTCATCAAAGTGAAGAGTTCATAGTTGAGAAGTACCTTCAAAATTTTGTTCATACAATGCAGGTTCTTGTCTAGTAGTAAATGTATACACACATGTGTGTGAAGACATGAAGTCTACTTTATTATTGGTGGAATTATACTCCATAATCAAATGTTTCATCTTTGATTCTCTATTCACTTGGATTTGGTTGGCCACTCAATTGCAGGGCAACCACTTGTGTGAGAAATTGGTGGCCATGTACTCATTTAATATCTTTGACCAGTTTTAACTTAGCAATAATATTTATGATTATGGAATGTCTATGACCAAGATATTGATTGTCTGTTGCACATGTAGTTTAGATGCCAACTAAATGCACATGTTTGTTAATTCACAGCACATGGGATGGAATATTTTTCCAATTGAAGGAAGACTCTCTTTGACTTATCTAGAGTTAGAATTAACTTATGGTAAATATCTATTAGCATCACATTAGCTAAGGCTCCTAAGTTAACTAAAAAATTATGTATATTCTTTTCAAACATTTAGACAATTAGCAAGAATGGTGGTACTTTAGGTTTGTCTTTATATACCATGACGTTGGCTTCTGTCATCTTGGATTTATTGGATTTCCTCCCAGTTAGATATTTAATCAACAATTCTCTTTGCTCAATAATTTGGGCCAACTCATTTAGGATGATATTAGCCTTGATTTTATTTATATCTTTAATATTGTTGTACCCTCCTCTATTAGGTAATTTTATAGTCTAAAATTTCTCATCTCTCTTGGGAGGTGGTGGATTATTGTTAGCCTTCAGATTTGTAGGAGTGATAATTTTATTATTTGGATGCATCAAAGTAGTGACATGCTACCTAATCATCAAATTTTAATTATTCCTTACTTGATGATAGTGATAGAAAGTATGTATCTCATCAGTGTTATCCTTTGGTTCATTATCATCTTCCTTTCAAAATGGAGAATTATAGGTCTCAAAGACATTGGTTGTGCTTGGATATCCATAACCAGTAGAGGAAGATGGTTCTGCCTAATTTGTAAAACCACCTTACTTGTCCATCTAGATTTGAAATATTTTGAAAGATTTACATAACTTGATGCAGTCCAACTCACCATACTACACAATATTATGTATAAAACACCAATTAGGAATGGATGCTTATATGATATTCATCTCTAGTCCTCTAATAGATGGAACTTGATATTTTTGATTAATTCCAGACTTGTTGAAAGGCCTATTGTACCTCTACTATCCAGAAATTTGATTTGTGTTTTGGTCTCTAGTGTTCCCCATATGCTTCTACATGCTTATAAATTCATTACTCAATTTCTAGACCATTCTTTAGATTGATTCCAATTCTATTTTTGTAGAATCAAAATTGTTACCTTGTGTTGTGGTAGTATTAATTAGTATTAATAATTGATTTAGGTTTTGTTGGTTGGGGTAAATTTTTTTAGGAAACCTAAGTGTTGATTCGGTAGAACCTAGGTCAAAAACAACTGGTTATAGGTTGGGTTATAGTTTTGGGCCATAATATTTTGGTTTACATTCAAAATTAGAATAGAAAATTGGAAAATAGGACCAATATTGAGTGAGGATAATGATTAAAACTAAGGATTCAATTAATTATATATGTTGATAGCTTCAATATTGGCCAAAGGTAGCGTACCAACATTGGTTACTCTATAGAGGAAAATCGCAATCAGGGGGTCTAGGGAATTTTTGTACATTTTGAGAGATAACACCTCTTCAAGTCAGTAAGCATTTCAAGCATGTTATAAATATTTTAGAATCTAGAATTAAAGAAATGGAGTGACTCATTAGGCTCTCGCTTCATACTAGTAAAATGTTGATAAACAACACATGCACTAGTGACCTGACCAAACTATGCCAAATAGGTATCTTGGCAATGGGTCTTATATGTAATAGAACCCTCTAGGATATTCATAATCTAGTCATAAGCTACATCTTTTAAAGTGAAGGGAAATAGTCTACAAGCCATGTGTTCATGGGTTATATTCAATATTTCCAAAGCAATTTTGAAGGCCTTGATATGTTCTTCTACATTCCTTCCTCCTGAGGGAGAAAAGGAAGACAAATATTTCTTATGGTTTCTAGGTAAATCATGGATAGTTCCAAAAACATTAATAGCAAAACCTCTTATCTAGGTTGGAGCTTGGAGGCTTGTTATTGGGCAATTGGGAGTAACAGTAGATGAGGATGTCTACTTGGAGGGAATGGTTGGGATCGGGGCCTTCTCATTACTCCTTTATCATGCCTAGATTTTATATGGGTTTATAAAGGTGGTAATATAAATTTATTGTCTAAGGTATAACTTTTTAGTCTTATAAGTTCTTTTAGTGCAACTCAAGTGATCCTTTTCAAATAGAATAGAGGCATAGGTTCAAGCCCTCCTAGTACTAGATTTATGTACTTGTTGATGTGGGTTTTATGCACACTAAATATACATTTATGAGATAGCCTTTAACATTTTATGATCAATTAAATATTTCACTCCAAGGCATGAGTTACAAGGTATTCAATTTTATAACAACATGTTAGTGGAATAGTAGTGATTGATATAGATTGTTAGCCACAGATGGGTTGGCTATGGATGAACCTAGATCTTATTAATATGGGTGGAAGGATGATTAGTTTTAACTAATATGGGTAGGATTCTTAAATAAACTCAAAAAGAGGGAAAGGAAGGGCATAAAAGAGGTTTGTGGACCACACAATATGAAAACCTTTCAAGACCAACACTTGAACTAAGATAGGACAAGAGAATAGAAAACCAATATTTGTTATAAAATACTGTAGCACACTAATGATAAAACATAGTAAGGAGTCAAAGGGAACCAAAACATAGTAAACTCAAACATGAAAAATTAAAGGTTAGCATGTTTGTTAGATTACTATTGTGTATCTACAAGGGAGGATTATAATCAATATGCAAAAGGCATTTAAATCAGCTATAACTTAAAGTGAATAATTGTATCATAAAATTAACTCATACACAGTCAAATAATTAAGATACCATAATGATAGAGCATTCAAAACAATTTATAAAATTGGATAAGAGTCAAGATTTACGCATCATGACCAAATTAGCAGAACTTATCAATATTTCCTATTAATCTTAATAGCTAAAGTTATCGTCCCTTTGGGTCTGGGAGGTTGAAAGTATAAATAGGCTTGGTATGGTGAAGGCCTCATCTCTCAAGCATCATCTGAATTTACAATTCCAAAAATAGAAAAATGTATTCTCAATCATATAAATGATGCATATACAATGATAATATCTAGAACATGCTCTTCAACTAAAAAAATACAATGTTCATACAAAGTAATTAAGTTAGGAACTAAAGTTTTGACTTGATTAGAACATGAAAATATATAGCTATATTTATCATGGTGATGATGTGGCATCATTGGTTGGAGAAATCGATGGAGTAACTGATGTTATAACTAAAGTGACCACTAAGAGGGGTTGAGGGATAAAAAATGGGCTCATAGGAGTTTGTAGAACCATAAATATCAAAAATTTTGCACCCTAAGTTATAATGGCAACACTGAAAACTGGTTGAGTAGTGGGGCCTGATCCATAAGTTGCATCTTTTGCCTTGAATTATTCAAATAATGCATGTGCTGCATCGAACTCTTTATTTATGATGTCAAAATTGAGTAAGAAAGGTTTGAAGAGTTTGATGGGCTCAACCATCAACCTTGCTTGTTTGAATTTTGAGCTCTTGAATTCTATTCAAAGAGATTCAACTCTTACCACCTATATTTAGAAAAATTAACCAATTTAAAAAATTAATCATTGGTTCTATAAATGGTACCTTCAACTTCTTCCTTGATTTTTTTTGTAGTTGTCAGGAGGAGGTTTTTAAAATTTGTCATGTTGAACAACTCTCTTGTAGGATTGATCACATTAGTGACCCTCATGTTCCTTAAAATCTCTAAGGCCCCACTTTAATGATTAGAAAAAAATCCCAGTAGATTCTTCATATGATTATGCAAATTAAGGGAGGTATAAGTTATTACAATTACATAGTTAAGGCACCAAGATGCATCCATGTTGGTCATCAAGTTAAATTGGTTGAATGCATTGGTTATTTAACATTGAACCATGAAATTAAACCTCTTCTCTAATTCTCTCATTTGATGCCCAAACTTTGTTACATTTGTCCTATTAGATTAGCTTCCTTCCCTGAAAACCTGAATGATATTGAAAATGTTATATATCTTATTAGATGCACTTTGAATATCATTGGTTAATTCTAGAGGAACATGTATAGTTTGTCTCTATTGGAGTATTTTATATGCTTCCTCTTTGCTCTAGAATATTTCATTAATGGCTACTCTAGTAATATCCATAAAAGTAGAGAAATCTTCATTATATTCAGTGGGATCATTGGGATTATTCTTAGGTTTCTTTGATAAGGGGAGAAATTTCTCCATTTGTTCAAATTCTACTTCCTCCCTAGTATTCAGATTCAAAGCCTTCCTTTTCCACACCCTTTGGATAGTTTCACTTTTTTTGTTAAACTGGGTAGAGACTATAGGCACTTTGGGAGAACCAAATTCTATCTCTCATCCCTTACACTTTGCATTCCATTTATCCATTGGGAATAATGAGTTACCCTATTTCTTCATCTGGACCTTGATCTTCAAATACAAAAGGTGGAGGAGTCATAGGAGGGGGTGTAATTAATGGTAGTGCCAATGATGCTCTTATTTGAATTGCAAACTATAAAGGTGGTTAGACAACTCTCTCCCATGGTGATAGTTTCCTTATTCGAGTAACCTTAGTTAAAAACTTTTTTAAGACCAAGATCTTCTCAAAAATCATAGTAGTTGATAGCATGAGTGATGAATAGGGCGTTGGGAGCTCTAATTGAGATAATTATTTCTCTAGAACTGGTGGACTTTTAGGGTTATAAACCTTAACCTCACTTTGAAAAAAAAACCCTTTTTTCAAGGCCTTTATTTCCATTGAAGGAGTAAGAATGGGTGAATTAACAGAACTAAGAAATAAAATACTTGGGATAGCTAGAGACAAGTCTATAGATGGAATATTTATAGTGGGATAAGATGAAACAAGGGAAGAAACTACCTCACTTATGTCCTGACTTTATTATTCTATGAGGATTTGCTGATCTAAAGATCTAGCCAAAGTTCTTTCTTGTTGTAATATTTCCAATCTTAGGGCCTTAACCTTATCTAATTCTACCTCTTCCTCCCATGGAGATGCCTCTTCACTCATTTCTAACCCTTTACCCTTCATTTTTTCTACATCTTCTTCTTCCTCATCAGTTGAATACTCAACTAATGCTATTACTTGCTCAAGATCCTCTTTCTATGCTTCTTCCTCTTGCTCCTGCTCATCAAGGGACTCTTCTATAGTGGGAAAACCAAATGATGACCTTTCTTCTAATTAATTTCCTTTAAAGGAGGTGGAAATATCTTTGGGCTTCCTTTAGTAAGTGACTATGGGGGGAGTGGAAGGTGGAGGATATGATGAAACAGTTGAAGGAACAATAGTGGTGGGTAGCATCATTGAAAGTGGTGGTGAAGGGATGGTTGATGTGATAACAGTGATGGGGAAAGATGTGATTGGAGTTGGCACAATAGGGAGAGATTGAGGAGAAGTCTTCTCACTGATGGTCATGGATGTTGGTGAACTTACCTAAGGAGACTTGGCATAATCATGAGTAGTTGAAATAGAAAAGAATGAATCTTGTATAAAATCAGGGAAACTTACCTAGGTAACTATTGTAAGGGGTGGTAGAGGTGTCAAAACTAGAGTGACCTTACTCTATCCATCCAAAGGAGGTGTAAACTTCTCCTTTGTTGTAGCTATGATCCAAAACTCAAAATTTCTAGTTGATAAATATTTAAAGAACATAAAAATAACATAGTAACAATGAATTCTCTGAGAAGAGATGTATTATTACTTAAAATCGCAATACAACTATATGCTTATCTCTGGGAAGAGATGTCTGATTTTCCATTTCAGGTTACATATTCATTTATACCTATTTTTAAAGTAGGGTGAGGATGTGGAAGGTCACCAATATTGAGGGAGATTAAGTGGTTCAACTTCCACACTTTAAAATAATATAGAATTTGAGGAATTACTATTTTTAGAAACTTACTATTTTTAGAATGCACTACTAAAATTGAAATTTTGGGGCACTTCTGTTGGGTTTCATGGGTCAAAATTTATTTAACAGATCTCAATTCCATCTCACAACATTATCCTCATTATTATCTTTCCAACGGTTCAAACGGTAAGTCAATTGGAACTACGGTGCAAAAGTTATGGCTCCCGAAAGTTTTGTCATCAATTGGGGTGGAACTGTCACCCAAATTGTCGCCTAAATTGCCGCCCGGATCAAGCTGTTCCCATAATTATAGAATTATTTGAAGATAAAAAGGCAATTGAATAAATTGGAGACCTTTTGGAATTTCCCTCCTTATTTGAGGGTTGGACTCCCTCTAGATGTTTGATTCCCCTTCTTGCAAGTCTGTTTGTTCCCTTGTAGGAGAGGAGGGTTGATATTACACTTACAAATATTATTACTAGCCTAGAGGCCACTGATCATTCCAAGCCCTCTGTGACTTTTCTTTTGCAACTTTAGGATCATATTGAAGGGCTCCAACCCACATCATAGATATTGGTTTGTTCTTCATGTTGGTCCATACCTTTGTGTCATCTGATGCATTCAAAAATATAACATCACAACTATATTCCTAGTGACAATATGAAATATTCACCCTTTTTTCTCCTTAATATAATGGAGGTATCCCCTTATCTTCTTCTTGGTATCCCATTCTTTAAATGGTGATACATTTGGGTTGTAGTAAATCCTGACCTTGCTGACTTGGATGAAATGTGGCCTACTCACATATTGTAGTTACCCAATGCTTAAAGGAGTTTAAATTAATAAGCCAAGTGTTTATAGCCTAACTCTTCATCAATGTTGTAAATTTGAAATGTTATTTCTTGCTCTGTAAGTTTATTTGGGACATGGTGTGGTAGTAACGATGGAGATGTTTGCGTGCTTTTTATCCTAGTGATAGTGACATTGAAGTAATATAAGTTGTCCCCTATTTTATCAAGGCTCTTAGCTTATAACTGTGGAAAATCGAAAGTATTAGACTCTGGGAGCTCAAACCTATTAGCTGATTGACAATTTTTGTAGAGTCTCTGTGTTCCCAGGTGCATGAGAATGCACCACGTGGCATGTTTTCAGAGCTTGAGGACTCAAAAGTCTTAGAATTCCTTTGAAATTTAAAGGATTTGTGTAACATTTTAATGCCATCTATCAATGTTTTAAAATATCAAGATCTATCCAAAGACTTAAAGACTTTTAAGAAAGATAAAGGCTTTAGGAAATGCGATAGCCCCACCTACCACATAAAGTGAGGCCCAATCATGGGTGATTAACAAGTCTCGATTGGTACTCTCGTGATCACACAAAACATATATGAAAACTAGGATGAAAAATATATTAGTATCGTTAGTTGATAAATCAAAACATCAATTTTGAAAATAACTTATAAAAACCTAAGGTTCAAAATAACTTAAATTGTTCATTCAAGCTTTGATTTTCATGATTTGAGTCTCTATAAATTTAGACTCATAGAAATAACCTTAGGCTTTGTATGAAGAACATCATATTATGGAATTCTAAGGTCTATAAAGGCCACAAAATAGAGGTTTCCAATAACTGTGGGTATTTCTTTGAAATTTTAAAATGGGGTGTGTGTGTTAGGGCACAACACTCATATTTCAATATCAATCATAGGGACAATCCATCTACAGGTTTGAAGCATCGAATGAACACCCCATGAACCATATTTTTCAAGTTACAAGCTAGGTCACTCTATGTACTTGCTTATCACATGTTGCATCTTGATACACACAAGCCAACATATAAGGGAGAACTACATAAGTCTAAGGCCCTCTTCAGAGTATTGGTTATGCAGGCAATGCCCATTGATAGAGAGGTCATTGGGGCTGCTCAACATTGTGTGCCCACTTATTTTTTCATAGTCACTCCAAAGGTAAAGATCTAGGGTTTGATTATTTGACAAAGAACGACAACATGTGCATAAAATTTTAACACACTAGATTAAAGGTGACAAAACCCAAAATATTTCATGTGGTTGCACTCAAATCGAGTCAATATTTTACATTAAAAACTTGTATCTAAGTCAAACAATAACATCGATGTAATCGTCCAAATCTGATGCAAGTATCTGAGGCCATAAAATACAAAGAATCTAATGACTATTCCAAAATCTAGTTCTAGTCCAATTCTAACATCTTTCAATCTAGAGCTACATGCTCATAATAAACTGGCTAAGTACTCTTGTTTTAAATTCATTGTAATATCAATCAATAGTTGTACTTTATATTTTTAGCCTATCTTAGTATTATAAATTTAAAACATTATTTATTTGAGTTTAAAAATTAATTGGCTTGCTATAGATCTATTTATTACTCTTTTTCTTATTCATTTCTATATTTTTAACCCTATACTATATTGGCCCATCTCAATTTAGGGTCAAACAAATATCAATCATTTGCTTCCAAATACATTTTATATCAATGATTCCTACATGTTGAAAAGAGATATTGATAGAGGCATCAAGAATGAGATCTAAAAATCATACATAAAATCAACTTGGACAAAACTATTAGAACTATTGTAAATAAAATTGATCATTACTTCAAGCACTATATTCAAATAAAAGATGGATATATTGTTACTTCCAAGTATACCATGGTCTCTTTTAGATTTAGATTATTTTTGGATTAATTTTAGGTATGCTCTCATCAACTATACATGGAGTCAAAGCATTTTTTATGCGAAATCAACATATATATATAAGTAAACTTTGTAATGAAACAAAGTAGTTTTTTGTATTTAGGTGTCTAATTTATATGAGCTCTATGACAAATTTTACTACTTCTTTCGATGAAATCATGTCTATTTACAATATCTTATTGATTATGAGGATCAAATATGTCTACTTCTATTCAGCAAAGAAATGACTTAACACAAGATTGACCTCTTTAAAAATCGTTAGCACAATTCTTTGTTTCATAGTTCAATTTTATACTCTTTTTTCATCTTTAATTTTACTGGATTAAATGAACCTACTATTCAACTAAATAATAAAGAAGAAAATCTTAACAACTTAATTTTTATATTTTATCCTTTTTTTTCTTAAACAATTTTATTCGAAATATATTTTTATTTTTAATTTTCAATCTTATTAACCTGATATAGTTATTATTGAACTTAAGTATATATTCGTATTTATACTTCGACGTAAGTGTTTGAATGAAATGTCTTACATTGTCATCGTAGATGCAGAGTATGGTTCAAAGTTACACTCAAAATAATATTATTTGTGTTGCAATCCTTTGTTTATTTGCCTTTTGTTATTTTTCTTCCCTCTTCGATGCAATTCTGGCAAGACAACATAATCTTTTGTATTTTTTAATTCATATTTTGTCCATGAATAATGAGAATATTGAAGATCATTTATTTACCAGCAAGCCAGCTTGCAGTGTTTATAAAAATATTTTCTTATATAGAAGACATCAACTTTTATGGCTTATATAATGATAATTAAATATTTATTTCAACAAGGTACAGCATATACCGAATATGATTGTGATGCAAGTTGGATATTAACATACTCTAATTTTATCTCATAGTCTTTGGTACGTCTGATATAGATAAATGGATTTTAATCAAAATTAATTATATATACATTTAAAATATATATGTAAAATAGTAAATTAGATTTAATTAATTTTTAAAATTAGAATAATAAAGATAAATATAGAATTTAAGAATATATTTTGAATATTAAGAAATTGTATAATCTTTATTAAAATTTGATAGTAAAAATTACGATTTTTTATTAAAAAGGTTGGAGTTTAATTGATAAGAATCATGGTTGTTTATATTTATTTATGAAAGTACAATTTTTTCTAAATATTTGATATGGAAAGTTAAGCGATTAAGGTCAGGGTCGTGTTTTGAATGATTTTGATGGCATAGATGTTCCTTATTCATCGCTGCTTAGTCAAATAAATTCGCTGATTTAGATATATGCTCACTCCGTGTTATTAATCTGGTATATATTTATTTTTAAAATATGAGCAGAGATACCTACATTAATAATTCTATGTAATGTCTTCAAGGATACAATTAAAAAAAATTAAAGTTTTGTGATAAGATATCTAGAATTTTGAAATCTTGTGATCAACAAAAATTATTGTCCAAATTATCAAGTTTCATTTCTAGAATGTCTAAACCATCAAGTTTTATTTTTGAAAAATTATAGAAAATTAAAATATATATTAATGACTATGTTCATTTGATTCGAAGCTCCAAAAACCTTGCTCAGTTTTTCACATCTTCACTTAAATCACCTAAAAAATAAATTAAATCTTAAAACTTAAAAAAAACAATATATGTTTTAGGATCTATGTTATACATCCAGAAAATTGTTGCACTGCCATAACATACAATAGAAAAAAAACATTCCAATATTTACAATAATTAATTAGTCAAAAACTAATGCAATACAATTTGTCATTAATTTATAAACTAAAATACTACAATAAATGTTTTAATAATTTTTTATTTTAATAAATGTTTGATAGATACTTGTAAATAATAGATGCTTGATAGATTCTTCATAAATACCTTTAGATTTATAGATAGATAAAGATTGATTCACTGATACTTAAATGCACTAGGTGCTTGTATATTTGTACATGACTTGAATTCAAATTATGGTTTATCAAAAAATTAGGATCTATCACACAAATTGATATCTTAAGATCAAAAAAGAAACAATATGAAACAAGGTTCATATGGGACGAGGGATGAAGGACCTAGAATAATCCTTTTAGAATCGTACATTTGCATGATAGAAATGTTAACCCACATTTCTAGCAGAGAAATTTAAAAATTAGACAATTTAAGGAGGAGGTGATGATCACTCGAACAAAAACATCACCATTCTAATATTACGCCATCTTAACCCAACACTCATAAACTGAAGAAGTCTTCACTTTATACCAATCACATAAATTCATATTTAAAAATGTTAAATATTTAAAAAATTGATTGATCACGTAACTAAAATCAACCGATTTATGACTGCTGATTAAATTTTCCCTATCACCACTACTTTTTTTAAATAAATATTTAATTGAAATGGAATGTTTGACATTTCCAAAAACTTTACAAAGGCTAAAACTAGGCACATAGTAAAGCCTCGTCTTTATCGATCCCATTGGAATTGCTTTCCTGTTAATGCATGGCAGGAAGTTGATCGAAATAATCGTTATTGTTGGTTGTTTTCACTACATTGATGATGTCAAAACCTGTGGCGTTCTCAACAGCTTAGGGGTGCAGGATGGCTGATGGACAACATATGGATAAGTCTAACTAAAACATAGGTTAGAACGTCCATTAATGACATCCATCCATCTATTTGGAAAATTTCTGCTACACTCCAAAAATTTGTCTAATTTGCTCCGTTGAGAATTGTCTTTTTTAGTTCTTATAATCTATATATCCATTTAGTATATATGTCGAATTTTCTTGGTATATTCTCTCTCTTTTTACAAATTTGCAGAATTTATTGTTTGAGATCTGCAGTTCCACCAAGACTGAGAAGAAGAATATATTACAGTAAGTTGATGAAATAAAATATCAGATTGTGGACTCAAAGTTGAATAGAAATTATATTTTGTGTTGGGTGCCTATGTAATGGAGTGGAGATCAACAAGTCTTATTTCATGGCTGCTTGCATTTGTAGCTCTGACCTTTTTATTCACCCCATCTTGGGCTGGTGATGGAAGTAATGCTCCTCCTCCTCAACAAGTAAAACATAATTCCAGAAAAATAGCTCCACTTGTACTCCCTGTAATTGGAATCCTCTTGTATATTCTCTTCATATATTTATACAATAAGAAGCACTTTAGAAAGAAAAATGGTTTGAAGGAGCCTGAAATCCCTGAATATTTCAGTACTGAAAACAAGAGTGGTACTCCAAGAATGTGGTGCAAAGCTTCTGCATCAAGGGAACCCAATTCCCTAAGCTTAAATTCAGAGGAAATTTTTTCTGGTAGCAACTATTCAGCAGAGTTTAAGCCACCCAAGCTTGTTTTCATTGAGAAGGAGAAGCCCAGTCCTTTCAAGGTGGAAGATCTTCTTAGAGCCTCTGCAGAGCTGCTGGGAGAAGGCAGCTTTGGGAACCTTTATAAAGTGATGATGGAGGATGGTACTGCTTTGGTTGTGAAGAGGTTGAAGGATTTGCTGGTGAAAGGCCAGGAATTTGAACAGAGGATGGCATTCATGGGGAAACTCAAGCACCCAAATCTGCTGCCCCTCTTTGCCTACTGTTCTTCCCCTGAGGAAAACCTTATCATCTATCAATATCAGAAAAGTGGGAGCCTTGCTTCCCTACTGCATGGTAAGTCTTCCTTTAAAAAAAAAAAACTCAAAACTCTATTTTTGAAAAATAACTGGGTAGTGTTTTTCTTGATTTTTTACAGGATAAGTTCAGGAAGATTTTTAAAAGTATCATTAAGTTGATATAACATAATGAGGAAGCTGTTATCTTATTCATAATTAAGTTATAAGTTATTATTAAGGACTAAATTTTTTCATATAAAATAATTAAAAATAAAAGTCTATAAAATTGTAATTTTAAGTTAATTTAATTTAAAAAATTGAGGTTTATTTTTGGATCTATGAAATTAGAAAAGTATTTTTGAAAAAATAGTACATATTTTATTTGTCTATCTATATTTAAAATCTTCACTTATAATCTATCATTAAAATGTTATATATATATATATATATAAACAAACTTTAATTTATAATTTTTATAATAAATTATATATGAAAATACAAATAAAAAATTTTAATCTGTAATTTTTATACATATTTTATATTTTAATAATAGATTATATATGATGATATGAAATATTGATAAATAGATAAAATCTAAATTATATTTTTAATTAAAAAATCTATTATATTTTAAAAAATTATCTCTCTAATTAAATTTTCTTAATTGATTTTTTTTGAAATCCAAACATTTTACAATAAGAGGTTTATTGAATTCTACGTGTTATAAGAGTCAGTCTAAAATTGCTGCAAATTTTGTTTAGAAAAGTTGATCTTCTAAAAATAAACTTTACTACAAGTGGTAAATATAAAATAATATTCATCTTTCAAAAAAAATTACTGATATTATATGCCTTTATTTAATTTTATCTTTTTTTTTCTTGATTTGTTTGTATAAATATAAAGACTGTTTTTAATAAATAAAATATTATTTATCATGCCTTATCAATATTTTTGTGGTATATTATTTTGGAAAAAAAATATTTATTATTAAATTTAAGTGGAATTTAATTCATTACATTATTATTTAATGAATTTAAATTTAATTTAATTCATTAAATTATTTAATAAAATATTAATTTAATATATACAATATTTTTAAAATTTTTAATTCATTAAATTATTATTTAAAGAAACATAAATTTAATATTCCTTTGGAGAATGTCTCCATTTTCATTTTCTTTTGTACATTAAAATTTTTCATTTTCTTTTATATATTAAAATGTTTATTTTTATTTTTATTTATTTTATAAATTAATTAAATTAATATATTTTTAATTAATTTTATTATCTTAAGGTATTGAGGATGTAATTTATGTTTATATATTTTTATTGATTATATTTTCACATTAATTTTTGTTTTCCTTTAAATTTATTTAGATTTGTTTTTCTATTTTATGTTGTATTTTTTAATTTTATGAATAAATTTTTAATTTTTAATAGATATGAATATTATTAATTTATATATATATATATATATATATATATATATATATATATATATATATAATTTTTAATTTTTTGTTTTGATATGTTATATTTCATTTTAAATATCAAAAACGAAGAGGATAGGGAATGAGAAGCTTAAACACAAAATAGTTTTTCTTTTTTATAATAATTATTAGATTCTGTGAATGAGGTTTTGGAAAGTCCCTCTTATTTTGAAGATAAATTGCTGAAAGATCTAATCTCTTCAAAGAAGGTTGAGTTTACGTATGTCTCTTCCACCACTCAAGTTTTCTTTCATGTGGGACTTTTAATCTTGTTTTATCTAGGGCTGAATTTTTCAAAGGAACAATAGAGGACAAATCCCAGCGCCGCATTTCAACTATGATCTCCTCTCCAGTGTAATCGACTGAAAACAAGGGTGGACTGAAGTCCATAAGAAGGAAAAACACATAAAACCTTTATCTCAACCATCTTGTATGTCTCTCCGCTCAAGGGGACCCCACGCGGAAATGCAAAAGGCTAGTGGTAATGGGGTTAAGCCCCTCTGAGTTGTTTAACGGAAGGTTCGCCTAAATTTTCTAAAAAGTTTTTTGTTTCTTGTTTTGTATGTTGACAATGGTATTAACCACTCGCTTTGTAACCACTGATAGAGGCACCCCATTAGAACATTATTATTTTATCTTTCATTCCATTGCACAAAAATACAGAACCTTTCAAACCCGTTTTTTCACTGATCAAATAAAAAATTATTAATATATAAATTATAAATTATAAAAATAACAATTACTCATACAAAATATCTTAAAATATTTTGAAAACGCCTATTAAATAATAATAATATAATAATATAGATTTTTTAATAGATCATCTTTCTTTGAGGTATTGTCACTTCCCTAGGTGAGCATTTGATTGATTGCTATGTTGATAAAGCTTGTCTATTACCTTTCTCTGATGTTAGGACCATATTATGGTGTGATCTACAGAGTATTTCAGTGGGCAGAGAGAATTAAACTGGAGCACCAGACTCTCAATAGTTAAAGGAGTTGCAAGTGGCTTAGCATACATGCACCAAGAGTACGAATCCCACAACAATATACCCCATGGCAACCTCAAGCCATCCAACATAATTCTCACCGACAGCTTGGAACCATACATTGCAGACTACGGCTTCAATTTCCTGGTAGAACCAGGCAACACCACCACACCCTTCTCTTCAAACGCCTACAAAGCCCCAGAAAGAAGAATCACCCAAAAATCAGATGTCTACAGCTTTGGAATGATGCTCCTTGAGTTGTTAACAGGAAAAAAGGCTGACAATGGAGGATTCAATCTTCCCAGATGGGTTCAGTCCACTGTAAGAGAAGAGTGGACTGTGGAAGTCTTTGACAAAGAGATGGTGGTGTATGCAGGGGAGAATAGGATAGTTGCAATGCTGCAGATTGGACTGAATTGTGTGTCTAGGACACCTGAGAATAGGCCTACTATGAGCCAGGTGTCTGATGTGATTGATAAGCTGTGGGAACATGAAGATGAGTCCTCTACCCCTTCTTCTTTTGAGTCTTCTCAGTCTTCATTTCATTCTATCACTGAATTGCCAGGGGGAGGTATTTCTATGGCTACACCAAGTCCCATCCGTAATCAGAGTGGAACATTATAATAAGCTCTGGATCTGTAATCTTTGAACATCACTTTTATCATGATGATGGGTCTTGAAGGAGATCCAAAACCTCCATTTCCTGAAAGCTCAGATTCTATTTATTAAAAGCTTTATAGAGTGTGAAAGCTTGAAGTTGTCAGAGTCTTCTAGAATTAACTGCTCAGAAATAAGTTGGTCTTATGTTTAGAATCTCTCTAAAAAACTTATCATTGGAACCTAAGCCTGAAGTTACTAGGAATTACAATATAGACTCAATAATCTTCTACATGCTTGTTTGGGTATTCTTTTTCATTGAAGATTTGATGCCTGCACAGGCTATCAAATGAGAACAAAGTTTTTGGAAAAATTATATGAACAAATTTCTGCATATCACAGAGTACTACTGTATAGATTTACATTTCAAGATTCAATAAATGAGATGTTTTTCAAATCTTTTATGTGTCAAATTAGTCTTTTGGAAATTCTTCTTTGATACATGTTAGTGTGTATTTATTTGTTTATAATATTATTAATGGCATTTAGTTGTGAATTGAGTATTTTATGAAAGCTTAGCTTTTAACGGATAGAAATAAAATTAAAAAACAGTATATGAGGATTTGAGAAGTGTTGTGTTAGGGTTTTAATGCCCGCTTTCATTGTGGGATTTATTTGTGTCCTTTGTATTTATTGTTTCTTAATTATTTTGTTGGTAGTGACACTCTTAGACATGGCCTCTGTAGGAAAGGAGTCTAAGAAATTCATTTGAAGGTTTTTTTTAATGAGGCGATAATTTTTTTTAAGATTATTTTGTATATTTAAAAATTTTATAATGTTTATAAATGATTATAAAAGTTTATTTTGATTAGATATTTTGTTAAGAGAATTCATTTTTAATATATTTTAAAAAGTTGAATGTAAATTGTATGGTCCTTTTATAGTTTTAAATTGGAGAGTGTCTAAAATATGATTAAGGGTTTGTTCTAGTTTCATTTTATCTACCTTCAACATGTCTATTTTATTCTACAAAATACATCTTCATGGTATATGTTAGTAACTCTTTATTTGTCTTGTCCCCTTAAACATGGATTTTTTTGTCTTTGAATAGTCAACCCTTAAGGTCCTAGTCTCGGTGGAATTCCTAGGTCTTCTCTTGCATTGTTGACACTTCATAGACCAGTTGGTAGCTACTGTAGGCCATGCCATTTTCCATTAGCCGGCAGTTCTAACCAAGTAAACCTAATAAATGATTATGTGACAAATTTGAACTCTCTCGTGACCTTAAGGAGACTATAGACACTCATTTAAGAAACTCCCAACATATTCAAAGGGTATTATACATTAGTTTTCCCAATTATGCTTGTTTTCATTGTCAATCCTCTAAACACAAGATCATAAATTGTCCTTTCTTTGCCTCAAAGAACAAAATGGGGTCAATTCCTTCAACTAACAATGCTAAATATAATGACGATGATGGTTGGACCATCTTTGGAAGTTGCAAAAAAAGAAGTAATATGAGTGTGGCGACAAAACCTAAAGTGGGGATGTCCAATGTCAATTTGTTTGTTTCAAACTATAGTATAGGTGCTCACTCACAAGATGTGCTTAAGTCTATTGTGGTGGTCGTTGAGCCCTTTTGGGATCAATTTCAAAACCAATTTGAATGTACCCTAAGATAAGTTACAAAGGTTTTCTAGTATACCTTTGGTTCCTAATGCCATATTGGTTACTCAAACTACTACTCGAGAGGGTACTCAAATTTCATAAATGATATTTGAATCTCCATGCAAGATGTTCTGACAGTCTGCCTCAGAAATTGGAGGATGGAGAACATGTTCCAAAGAAATGACATTTGTTTTAGCTTGCTAATTTTATACAAACCAAACAACAACAATTTTTACAGAAAATGTATGGATCCCTTTAAGGCTTACGTTTTGAGGAATTGTCCCTAGATTCCCATGATCCAAGAATTGTTTCACATGGAATGTGACTGATTTGATAGACCCACCTTGCAAGTACATTGTTTGTGATCTGCAAAAGTTATTTCCAGATATGGATGTGCTTTTCCTACAATAAATCAAGGTTACAAGCACTTTTCTCATAGCTATTATTAAATTTATTTGGTCTAACAAAAAATTTCTGACTAGCAATCATGATCTTAGGCATGAAGGAATAATTAATATTATTTCTCAAAATGGTGGTCACATTATGTGGATCATGAATGTGAATGCTTGAACCAAGCTCTTTGGCTTTTATTAAATATTTAAAACCATTAATTTCACATTATACCTCTAATGATGTGGTGGAAAGGGTGATCCTTTAGTGTTGGCTTGCTAACAAGTTGCTAGATGCACATTAGATTGTGTATGTTGAATTTAATATGGTCGAGCTAGTATCTAAAAAGCTTGTCCACCTCCTAATGCATTGGAAAATCAATGAACGAGGGGCATACTATTATATGTATAGTAAATATGGGTTTTACGACCCCAAATTTTCGTGTCATTCCACCTTTGTTGTCTAGTACACATGGTCAAATATACTACATGGAGATAAAAGAGTCCATAAGCGACTTGATAGGGCTATGATCTCAACTCAACTGTATTTCAGTTTTTATCAATACTTTGTGTTTTAAGTGAAGTGTTTGTTTCATATTGTCATTTCTGAAAACTTAACAATATGGTTCTACATTGAATGGAATTTCAAAAGGCATAGAGTTTAAAAGACGTAGTTTTTCCTTAATACCACTTTATTAAATTGCATCCCCACATTAGGCCAGATCTGAAGGATTTAGAACCTTGTGTCATGTCCAATACGAAATTCCAATTGGATTGATTGGTGGTATCACACAATCAATTGCAAAGATTAGTTCTTCCACATATATGGGCACTAGTTGGCATGCATCTACCTTAAGACCTATGCTTCTACCAAATCTAAGTCGAGTTGAGTAGTCGCTACCTTGGAACAAAAACATGTCCATGATTTCCTGATAATGCAATTGGCATTGCTGAAGAAACATATCTAGATGGTAGATGCATATAATGTGAGAGGGGCTCAAATCAAAGATAGGTTATCTTAGCTTAAGATTGGCATAATGTTTTTGAATGAATTATTCCACATGATAAATTCCAAGAACTTTATTCAACAAATCAAGTCCATTAGATAAGCTGACCAATGTCTCATGGAGTTTTTGATTATGGTGTAATATTTTTTTCATCATCATTAGTAGGTTTTCAAAGCACAAGATTATTCTCCCAAGTAAGATCAAGCTCTCCAACTTTTTATTTCAACACTGATCCCTTAAAAGTATATCATTCCCAAAAATTAGCATGCGACGGGATACTCACCAATGAATATTTGCATACATTATCATGTGTATGGTGAATGACAAAACTCTTGGGTGTGATGGCCCTTCCTATGAATTGTACAAAGTGATTTGGGATGCAATTGGAGATGAATTTTTGCAAGTTTATTGTGAAGTGTAATGCACCAAAACCCTTGGCCAAATCATTAAAAAGTGAAATATATAATTCATACTTAAGTCAACAAATCCATGGTATTGGTCACCTATCATGATGCTCAATGCCTCATACAAGATTATTTCAAAATGTCTTGCTTTAAGGGTCAAATATTTCTTTGATTGTTACTAATGAGAAAACAAGATTTATCAAAAGAAAATATATACTAGATAACATTATCAGAGTATGAGAAGGCATGGAGTAGGAGTGAAAGGTTATTCGATATGCACTGGTTATCAAAATTGACTTTGAGAAATATTGTTACCACATTGAATGGCCTTTAATTCTTGTTACGTAACATGTACTGGGGTTTGTTTGAAATTTCCTCTAGTCAATCCAAATGTTCGTTATAGATACCTTTGCATGCCTCTCAATCTATTATGTGAACTCAAAGTAATTTCATTTTTCCCCTCTATTATATAAGGTTTCCCTCTTGCCCCTATGCCACATGTTCTAACTATAGAAGATTTTGGTTATTTTTTGGAAATGCAAAATCTCAAGGTCTTATCAAAGGTATCTCCTTACCTTTGGATGGGTTTACCAAAATTCAAAATGACCATTTTTCTAATGAATCCTTCCTCACTCTTATTGAGGAAGAAGATAATATTAAATACATAATGTAGCATCTTGATATCTTCTACCTCCCCTCAAGCTATAATATCCTATGGGAAAAGAATCAATGCTACAAACAATTCTTTCGACCCCCCTCCTTGGTTGTAGATAAATGATTGGAAATGGATTCAACATGGACAATTTTTTTTATTTTTTAGCATCCATTTTTTGCTTCAAGCTACCCCTCGCTCTTCTAGAAGTATCTCATTGATCAGGTCAAGAATAAAATCTCATATTGGATCACTATATTGCTCTCATTATCAAGTAAATTTCAAATTTGATCCAAACTTCTCTCTATAACTCATGTTTCTCAAATATTTCCTTTGTGATAGTTCATAGCATGAGAAGGGCTTTCATCAAGTAGCTTGGCAATATTTTTTTCTACCTATGGGTTTGGGGCTACTTGATATTAGTCAACAAGGCACTACTCTATAAAAAATGGATTATCTGATTAAATGAATGGAATGAGGCATGCAAAAGTTTGCTTCAAAAATATTTTGTTGAAGGTTCTCCTTATATATGCATAACATGGAAGGGATTAGCATTCCAAAACCTTATGATCTTGCATGTTCCTATCAAGGTTGTTGGGTCCTCTATAGTTAAGATATTTTGGAAAGCTTGAGAAAAAATCAATCATTGGTCTCTTTAGAATAGGATTGGGTTCATCAGTGGTCTATCTCTAAAACATGACTCTCTATGGTGGTCTCCTATAATAAATTTTCATAATGTCCCTTTTGCATAAGTTTTTTGGGTTCATGTTGTCAATCTTTTCAGAAGGGGCATGCACATAATGCAAGACATTTTCTATAAATTGGATAAAATTTAGCTCTCTCGATTCAAAGTTAAAGTTAAATTTTGTTTGAATAATAATGATCAAGAATCTTAATAGGACTTTATTGATACGAGAATTGTAAATATGTTACACAAATTTCAATTATAATTGTAATTCCATTGTGGAAGGACAAGAACTAGTATGTAGAAACTCATTTTCTGCATTATACTCTCAACAATGGATATGACTTTCTTTCACCTCAACTTCCAATGATTGATGGTCTCTCTATCATACTTATTATACTTAAAGTATGTGATTTAATATTATTTGGAGCTCTATCCATGACCCTAACATCTATACTTTTCTTAGTTCTTGTTATATTAGGGATTACCTCTAGGCTAACACATTATTAACTTAGGCATTTTGTAGTCCTTATTTCCATTTGAAAACTAGATTGGGACTCTTAAACAATTTTTTCCCTATAACAAGGCCTAGTTGGCTTGCACTTGGATCCATGATTTTTCCAAACCCTTTCAGCTAAAGCCCTTCTGTTTTCATAACATTCTTTTTGGTGACTAGCCTATGCTTATTTTAAGATACACAGATATTTGTCATAATTTGTAAATGAAAATTATTTTTTTCATCTATAAATAAGTAAATGCAACATTAATGGATAAATCTATAGCTAATTCTTAGTTTTCTACTTACAATAAGGCCTTGAATATTTCAAATGTGTTTTTGTAGATTTAAGTGCATGGAAAGAAGATGGTGGATCTGAATGATGAAAATCTCAAGACCTTGCTGAACCATGAGGAAAATGTTCCCTAAATAACTTATTGTGTGCCTCCTTATTCATCTTCAAGGGAAGAAACCCTAAGGGGATGCCATAGAAGGATTTATTCTTTCCATGACTCTCATAACTAGTGTAGTTGGTGTAAGGCACTCATCTCATCTAGTGTAACATTGTGATTAGGTTTTGTCTCTTATGCACCATATTTATTGGGTTCCTCCTCATAGGCCTCAGAAGTTTGTATGCCTCACTCTAGGAATTTCATCTTGTTACATTCCGATTCCTCACTAAGCAAACTATTTAATTATTCATGGATATTTATAGTTGATACATTTGATATTGGTTATATTTTTGACTAAGCTTTGAGATATATGCTATTATGGGATAGTAGGATATTTTTTAGGTACACATTTTCATTACTATGAGTTAGTTGTAGTGTATGTGTTTACATTATGAACATGTTGATGTGTTATTTCAGTTACATCTTTTGTCGTATGTTTATCATCTTGATATGATCTAACTCCCTACTTTTTGTGAGGTTGATGCAGGGGAACTCATACCTTAGAGTGTGTTGGAGGAAGAGTATCATCAGAGAGGTTGATGCAGATGGAGATGTAAGAGGATGACAAATAAACCAATGAGAACCCTACACACACCACAATAGTTAGCACATGTTAGAATACATAAAAAATGGTTTGCACATGGTGTGGTTATTTCTACTTACATTGGAAAGTTGATTTCTATGGGTTTGCCAATATAGTTTAAATATCTTAATGAATTTATTTTATATGATTGGTACGTTTTGTCATTAATGTTAGTGGAAACGTTATTAGCATAATTAGATTTAAAATCTAGATCATTAGTTGATAAAATTATCATTAAAAATTATGACAATAGAAAATGTTAATTAAATTATTAAATTACAGATTTCCTGTAATTAATGTTAAAATATATAAAAATTGGAAATTATCATGAAAAAGGAAAAGAGAGAGAGAAAAAAAAAGAAATAGAAATACTAAAATTAAGAAAAAAACTAGAGAAATAAATATAAAAAAAAGTAACCGAAAAAAAAAAAAAGGGAAAAATCTTTTAAAAAGAGGGTTACGCCTATTTTGGGAGGGTGGAAAATTAAGAAAGGGAGGATCATCATAAGTATTTGGGGGAGAGAAATCGGAGGAAACCAACAAAAGGAGAAGACATCTTACCAAGTAGGCATTGCCTTTCAATTCTTCACATTCATGATGAATATTTTAATATTTAGGGAAGGATTAAATATTGGTTGAATCAAATATTCTATATGGGAAAAATCTCTAAATTCTAGAATTCATTAGAATAACTTGGGCATTGATATCATTCTACGTGTTATATACTTCAACTTAGGCATCAATATAAATCATGAAAAATTAGAATGAAATATATCTATCCCTTGTAGAATAGTGATATAACATATATTAAACTGAATGATATTTATAAGATTTAATAAAGTGTATATATTCAGGTAGCATAGGCATTGACCTAAATTTGGGTTAAGAGACCAAACTGCAATATAAATTAGAGAATTTAAGAAGGGCATCACTATATTTCTTTTAGGATGCAATGATGTTAATTCATAGCTTGTTTTAGAGTCAAACTGAGTCATTGTATATCTTAAAACTCAGCCTATAACTGATGTATTACATCATTATATTTTTATTAATGGTGGGCACTACTATTAACATCGCTTAAACTATATTCCAGCCTACTTATTGTTGTCTCCTAAAAATAATAGTCATTTTTGGAATAATATTTGAATTATTTTGGTTCTACAAACCAAAATAATATCTTCCATTTTCAAAATTTGTCTTAGATATTTAGATTTCTCATTTTCAAAACTTCTCAAAAAATCTACAGACTTCTGCAAGCGGTTTTCAGTCAAAAGAATTGATTTTCAACATTTGTTCATTTTCTGGGATTGGTTCAAAGTTCAGTCGCTTCAACAGGTTCATCGGCTTCCAAACATTTGGTCAAATCAAAATGACTTGAACTGTTGAACCATTAAACTAATTGGGTTCAGAGGTTCAATGGGTTCAATGGTTCAATGTCCAAGTTCAACGAGCTTCATGACTTCTGCAGGGATTTTCATCAGCAAACAATCAACAGTAGGTTCAACTTTTGGTTCAAATTCAAACAATTCAAAGGTAGGTTCAATCAAGCGGTTCAACGCTTTCATTGGCTTTGGTTCAAAGGCTTGGCGTGCTTCATTGAACCTTTGAACCGGTTCAACAAAAGTTCATCGACTAGGTTCAAAGGGATGGTTCAATGCAAAAGAAAACTTTTCTGTAGGACAAGTGTCCTTGTGGAGGACAATTCATCGACCAAAGCATCCTTTGACATGTTCAAAGGCTTGACCCAATTAAAAGCCCAGGGAAAATCAACGAAGGACACCAAAGAGCAGAAAGCGAATTGCCCGAGAAAAAGATCAAGAGAAATTTGCAAAGGGCCAATGAAGGACACCAAAGGGCCAACAAACAAAAGACTTCAAAGGATCATTTCTCAGGGCCCAAAAGGGTAAACTGCATTCTGGGAAAGCGACAAGTGGAAGATAAAAGAAGACCAAGGGATGACATGCTCGAACACGTCAAATTCAACATAGTCAACTAGCCATTGAAAACATAGTGACGGGCAGGAAGACGTCAATTTTAGGGACAGTAAAATAGCCATTGATCTTTTGAACATATAGCACATAATACATTCACAATTTTCATGGCCAAGACCAGCAGAAAGCGGGGAAGAAATAGAATAGCAATTTAAATCCAGGACCTGATTCAATTGGTCGAAGAAGGAGAAATGATGAAGATAAGATTAAATTTCTGGGTGGAACATTGGAAGTACAAACTTTCAATAAACGTGACTTATTTCCCTGCATTGATAAAATCAAAAGGGAAAAGTACCCCTAAGTGCCAGTGCGTCTCCTTAACAGATTTCAATGCAAATTGATGTATTATTTGTTCCCAAGTCCTTTTGAAGAGAATATATACGGGACTTTTCTTGATTGTAATAAGGATCTTCTTTTTGATAATCTGAACGAAACTCTGCCAAAATTGAGAGGCATCATTGAGACTTTGTGGTCAGTCTGTTTATCATATTTTGTTAATGAAAACAAGGGACTCTTTCAGACTTTGTGCTGTGATATCTTATTTGTTTCATTGATTTAATAAGCATAATTAGTTAATTTGTCAAGAAGATGTCCTGGAGAATCAACTGTGGAGAGACTTTGCACCCCCATAGCTGCCTTCAGTGTGTTTGTATTTTCATTGCTGTGTAAAGAAATTTGAAAATACTTTGAGTTTTCATTGTTCTTCATATATCACTCTTGAGTATTTCATGTGCAGACTTTGCGTTGTGTCTTGATTTGCTGGTTACCATACTTTAGTCATATTCTGATTTTATTTCCAGGAGTATTCTTGTGGCTGGTTGAACAGTTCTTTTGAAAGAAGAGGAGTGCTGTCTATCATTCTCTTGAGTTCTTCCTTTGTTTTGTATACATCATCTCTGAAGAAAGAGAGATGGATGTCTGGTCCTACCCTTGAGTACTATTTTCTATTCATATATATACATAGCATATCCACAGGGAACCTCCCCTTGATAAGAGGAGAGAGAAGTCTCCTTCTGATGTTATAAAGTTACACATTAGGATGACTAATCTTCTTGCTTTGGCTGATAAGACCTATTTCATTTACCAGTATGCTAATAGATAAAATAATCTACCAATAGTTTTTGGTGACTCCACTGGGGAAACTTAAACAAGTAGTCCCTACCCTTATCCATTATAGAGTCTGGTGACTCCCATTTGGGTCTTACCCACTATCATTATAGCCTTATTATCTCCCTCCATCCTCCATATCCATTACATCATCTAGTCTACAAATCAGATCCGCTGGGAAAGACAAGCAGTTTGAAGCCTCAAGCTCCAGGTTGAAGCAGGACCAGTCCTTTTCCTTTCTTTTGTTTTAAATTTGGCAACTCCACACTACACAAGAAGCCAGAGATCTAAGGGTGTTTTTGACCCTGTGTTTGAGTTGATGCAGTAGAGCAATTTTGATCTGATTCCTCCACCACCTTTCCTCCAACGATCTAGTAGTCTTCCCCCTGACCTTATCGGGTCACCAACACAAGGCAGAGCTTCTTTTCTTACTGTTAATAGAGTCCCTATAATGGTAGTTCAAGGCCCTTGGGGTAATGTTTTTGGCCCTCTCAATCTTACTCCTCTACATGAATTTCCATGTAGTTCTAGGAAGAATTTCCTAAAATTCCATGGTGAAGGGAAAGTTCATCCTGATGAACATATTGCAACATTCAGTATAGCTTGTGGAGTAATTGGGGTAGAGTTTGAAGATGTAGCAGTCAGGCTTTTTGTTGAAACATTACAAGGTCCTGTTGTAGATTGGTTTTATCATTTACAGGCTCGATCTGTGACTGATTGGACTACTTTGAAAGATAAGTTTAAATTCAAATCTACAGAAGATGCACATACACTTTTGGCTCAACTTACACAAATGAAAAAAGAGCCACATGAGCCTATGAGAGACTTCATAGCTAAATTTGACAAGTTGAGAAATAGAACTCTTATGATTGTCAGACCTACAACTGAGAATCTTAAATGCTTTTTCATTAATTCTTAGCTACCAAAAGTCAGTTTCATATTGAGACGTGCTGGCCAAATAGATCTTGAGGAAACTCAACTTTTGTCCACTAAAGTAGAAGATGATCTCATATTAGCAGGAAAAATAAAAAGAGATTCCAATGAAAATAGAGCTTCATCATCATCAGAATTTGTATCTACAAGCACCATATATCTAATGGTGCAAAAATTAGCAAATGAGCTCCTTGCCCTCGAAAAGCAAATGGCTCAAGGAATGTCTTCTACTCCTACATACAGAAGAACATTCCCAAATTAGTCATATCAGGGCAATGTTGCTAGAAACCAAGGACAACAAAATCGTCTTCCTCTTCCACAATGAAAACTTGCCTTGAAAGCTCTTCCAACTAATTCAATAATGGGATATCTTGAGACAGAATCAAAATTTTCTTATCAGCCTGAATTATATCAAGAAAATGATGCTGATATCATTGAAAACAGTCAAGAAGAATCAGCTGGCGACTCCCACATTGGTTTCCTGAATTATCAGGATGAACTTGGAAGCAAAGGAGAAGCTTCAGATGGATCATATGTAGTGTTTACTAGATCTAAGAACCAATCGGTCCAGCAGGCTGATAAAAGAAGGACAGAAGAATAATCACAACCACTAGTCACAATTACCAAGCATGGATCAGTTCTGCCCTTTCAACCAAAAGATCTAGTAATTCAAAAGGTAAATACATCTATTGCGCCTTCTCCTTCTACTTCTAATTCACAAACCAGTATACCTCCCGCTCCTTCTAAAACTCAGAAAGCTGAAATACTTATCTCTGTGCCTAGTTCGTTTTAGCCATTTGATATAATTGACCATGTAAAAAAGACAAAAATACAAATGTCTAAATTTGAGCACTTGCAGTCCAATCTGGATCAACTGGATAAGTTGGTCCACTATGTTAAAAATAAGACTGTCCTTGCAGTGCAAAAGCCAAAAAAGTGACATTTCATTCCCAAATAAATATGCCTAGTCCAAATAATCTAATTATTACTCTTCCAGTGACTTCTGGAAAAATAGAACCCTTCTATGTTTTCTTGTTAATCAATGGCCACAAGCTAAGTAATTGTGTAATAGATTCAGGCACCTCTGATAATGTAATGCCTGCCAAAGTCACTGAATCTCTTGGTCTCACATTGACTAAGATGTTTGGTAGATGTTTCTCGATAGAGAACACACAAGTGCCATTGTTGGGGTAGATCAAAGATGCTCAATTTGCTTTTACAACCTTTTCGGACAAAAAGATGAAAATGACTGTATTAGTGATTGAAGTCCCAGCATCTTATGGTATTTTACTTGGATGGAAATTCTGTAAGGAAGTGGGAGGAGAATTGAACATGGATCTATCTGAGGCAAGGATTCTTGTACAAGGCGTGATGAAGAGATTACTTCCTAAAAAGGAAGCAAAGTATATAGTCACCAAGACGTCAACTCTGGAAGCTCAAATCCTCTTTGAATCTACAGGTATGGGTAATTACTTTTTGTATACAGATCATGAAGAAAAACCCTCCATCTCCGATGAGGAAAAGTCTGAAGTAAAGTCAACATCTGATGAGATTTGAACTTTAGAATTTGATGATAGTTGTTCTTCTTCTGGTTCTGGAGCTAGAATTGTTTTGATATTTCCTCAAGGAGATATGTTCCCATCATCCTATAAGTTACAGTTCAACAACACAAATAATATAGCTGAATATGAATTGCTGTTGCTGGGCATGAAAGCTGCTCAAGGAAGAGGCATCAAGTGTCTTTATGCTAAAGTGGATGCCGAATTAGTGGTCTGCCAAGTGAGAAATTCATATCAGGCTAAGAATGAAACACTGTGCCATTACCAAAATCTTGTTTGAGATCAAATTGAAAGTTTTGATGCTTTCAATATTTTATCCATTCCAAGAGATTCTAATGATAGAGCTGATGCACTTGCTATTTCAGGAACTCTTTTAGTTCCACATTCTGATTTTAAAGAAGCTAAATACACCATTGAGTTGATCTATAAGCCGAGTGTTCCTGATAATATTAATCAGTGGCAAATTTTCAATGATGATAATCGAATCATTGCCTTTTTGGAAAGAAAAGACAATTTTGAACAGCTCTATTTTGAAGGCAGCTAATCTCAGAAGTCTAAATTAATTCTTAAATCAGGTTCAGATATAAATGAAGAGGTTATACAGTTGAAAGGAAATAAAATTCCTAAAGGCCTGGTTTCTCTTGAAAAGTTGTTTGACAAGCATGATAGATTCGTCAAAGAACAGAAGACAAATTCAAATTTATCTCAGGGATTTGACCAAGTGAATCTGACCAATGAAGAAAATCCAAGAATGGTTAACATTGCTAAGTGCTGTACACCTGAAAAAAAATCCAAATTTACTTCTTTGCTTCGTCAATACATTGATGTCTTGGCATATTCATACGAAGATTTGAAGTCTCTCAGTCCTGATGAGATCAGTCATCATATTCCTCTCAAGCTTGATTCAACGCCTTACAAGTAGAAATCCAGACAATACAATCCAAAGATTTCAGATACAATTATGTCTGAGATTCAGAAAATGTTAAATGCTAGAATTATTTTTTCAATCCATCATTCTACATGGATTGCAAATATAGTTCCTGTAAGAAAGAAAAATGGCAAAATCTGCATTTGTGTTGATTTTTGGAATCTAAATCAGTCTTCTTTGAAAGACAATTATCCTTTGCTAATCATGGACCAAGTGCTCCAAACAGTAACATGATAGGAAATGTTATCAATGCTGGATGGCTTTTTAGGCTATAATCAAGTTGAGGTTGCTAAAGCTGATCAATACAAGACTACATTCACCATGCCTTGGGGTACTTTTGCATATAAAAGAATGCCATTTGGATTAATAAATGCTGGTGCTACATTCTAGAGAGCTATGGACATGGATTTCAAAGATGAAATTGGCAAATTCATAGTTGTATATCTTGATGATTTAACTATTTTTTCAAAGCACAGATCTGATCATGTGCGCCATTTACAGCGAGTGCTGGAGCACTGCCGGGAAAATGGTATTTCTTTGAATCCTAAAAAGTTTATTTTTGGAGTGACAGAAGGGAAACTCCTTAGACACATTGTGTCCAAAGAAGGCATAAAGATTGACTCAGATAGAATCAAGTCTATTCAAGAGCTAAAGTTGCTTGCAAGTAAGAAATTTGTCCGCTCTTTCTTTGAAAAAGTGAATTTCTTATGAAGATTTATCCTTAAATTTGCTGAAAAGACAAGACACATTGTAGATATGATGAAAGGAAAGGATACTTTCAGCTAGACCAAATAAGGTAAAGCAGCATTTCAAGATATCAAAGTCGCTATTGCTCATGCCCCCACCTTGGTCTGCCTAAATTACCATAGAGATTTCATTATATACAGCTATGCATCTGAGCATACTCTTTCAGCGATTCTTGTCCAACAAGACAAAGAAGGTATGGAATCCCCTATCTCTTTCATGAGCTGTTCTCTGAAAACTCATGAAATGAAGTATTCAAATATAGAGAAGCATTCCTATGCCTTGGTAAAAGCAGTCAAACACTTTCGCTTCTATATTCTGAATTCACATATTACTACCTTAGTTCTCGATAGTACAATCAAGGCTATATTAACTCAGCAGGAGTTTGGTACAAAGAGAGGTAATTGGATTACAAAAATCCAAGAATTTGATTTGGATATCAAGCCAACAAAGCTGGTCAGAAGTAAAGGTCTTTGTCAATTGATGGCTAACAATAAGCCAGAAAATACACAACTTGAAGAAGCTGAAGTAGATAATATGCCAACAGTTTTTTTTGTTTCTACTACTAATGAATGGTATTCAGATATTGCCTATTTTATAACTTATGGAGAATGTCTTGCTCATTTGTCATACAAAAAAAGGAGAACTATCAGATTGAAAGTTGCCAATTTTGTTCTTTGGGATAACGGCCTATACAAAAAAAACATAGATGGAGTTTTTCTTTGCTGTGTAGACAAAGAATAGCAGACTCAGCTCTTGAAATCTTTCCATGATCTAGCTTGTGGAGGACATTTTTCTGCTCTAGTGATTGCTCATAAAATTTTGAGAGCCAGATATTATTGGCCGACTCTTTTTCAAGATGCACATAAATGGGTAAAGAAATGTGAACTTTGCCAGCAATTTGTTGGAAGACCCAAGTTGGCTGCTCTGCCTCTTAAGCCAGTAATCATAAAAGAACCTTTCTAGCTGTGGGGACTCAATTTTATTGGGATAATAAATCCATCATCAAGTGCTGGACATGATTATGTCCTTACAACAACTGATTATTTCACTAAGTGGGTAGAAGCAATCTCGATGAAGCATGCTATCTCAGAAGTTGTATGCAATTTTTTGAAAGAGAACATCATTTCCAGATTTAGAGTCCCACTTAAAATTGTGACTGATAATGTAGCTTGTTTTACCTCTCAAGATATCACGCAATTTTGTTTTGATTATGGAATTATGCTTTCTCATTCTTCTGATTATTTTTTGCAAGGGAATGGACAAGCTGAGTCCAGTAATAAAAATTTGGTAACTATTATCAAGAAACTTGCAGATGATAATCAAAGGACGTGGCAAAAAGCATTTGTAGATGCTCTGTGGGCTGATAGGATCATGCCAAAAAGGGCAATTGGTATGTCTCCTTTTCAACTTCTCTATGGTATTAATGCAGAGATACCAATCACTTTAGAGTTACCGATCTTGAAATTGGTGAAGGCTATTAAAGATTAAACATATGAGAGTTTTTTGGACATCTGAATCATGTACCTGACTCAGCTGGAAGAACAAAGAACCATGGTAGCAGACATAATTGTTGTTCATCAAAATCTGATAAAGAAACTTTTTGATTAGAAAGCTAGAAATCGTGATTTTTAGATTGGGGATAAAGTCCTGCTGTGGGACAAAAGAAGAGAGCCAAAAGGGATGCATGGAAAGTTTGACTCTCTTTGGAGAGGTCCATTCACAATTCATCAGCACATGGGGGAAAATAGTTTTTTTTTGAAATACCAAGACGACATGCTCTTTTCTCTGCCCCATAATGGGCAGCATCTGAAACACTTCAATTCTTGAAGTGTCAGATCATGGCCTCTATATAGATGTATATTTATACAGTTTTAAATTCTATTTTATTTTGTTTGTTTTTGTCCTTGTTGCCTTCATTTCTTGAAAGCATGACTCCGAATCCCAATGGTACACTTAAAGACAATGGAGATTTTGAATTCTACTCCTTCCAATTCATGTTACAATTGATAGAAGTTCCCCAACTGGAGCCAGCTGTTGTCTCCTAAAAATAATAGTCATTTTTGGAACAACATTTGAATTATTTTGGTTCTACAAAACCAAAATAATATCTTCCATTTTCAAAATTTGTCTTAGATATTCAGATTTCTCATTTTCAGAACTTCTCAAAAAATCTACAGACTTTTGCAAGTGGTTTTCAGTCAAAAGAATTGATTTTCAATATTTGTTCATTTTCTGGGATTGGTTCAAAGTTCAGTCACTTCGACAGGTTCATCGACTTCCAAACATTTGGTCAAATAAAAATGACTTGAAGTGTTGAACCATTGAATTAATTGGGTTCAGAGGTTCAACGGGTTCAATGGTTCAACGTCCAAGTTCAACGAGCTTCATGACTTCTGCAGGGATTTTCATCAGCAAACAATCAACAACAGATTCAACTTTTGGTTCATCTTTTGGTTCAACTTCAAATAGTTTAAAGGCAAGTTCAATCAAGTGATTCAACACTTTCATTGGCCTTGGTTCAAAGGCTTGGCGTGCTTCATTAAACCTTTGAACCAATTTAACAAAGGTTCATCGACTAGGTTCAAAGGGATGGTTCAATGCCAAGGAAAACTTTTCTGTAGGACAAGTGTCCTTGCAGAGGACACTTCACTGATCAAAGCATCCTTTGACTTGTTCAAAGGCTTGACCTGATTAAAAGCCCAGGGAAAATCATCGAAGGACACCAACGAGCAGAAAGCGAATGGCTTGAGAAAAAGCCCGAGAGAAATTTGCAAAGGGCCAATGAAGGACACTGAAGGGCCGACAAACAAAAGACTTCAAAGGATCATTTCTCAAGGCCCGAAAGGGTAATGTGCATTCTGGGAAAGTGACAAGTGGAAGATAAAAGAAGACCAAGGGATGACGTGCCCGAACACGTCAAATTCAACACAGTCAACTAGCTGTTGAAAACACAGTGACGGGTAGGAAGACGTCAATTTTATGGACAATAAAATAGCCGTTGATCTTTTGAACATACAACACATAATACATTCAAAATTTTCAAGGCCAAGACCAGCAGAAAGCAGGGAAGAAATAGAATAACAATTTAAATCTAGGACCCGATTAAATTGGCCGAAGGAGGAACGATGAAGATAAGATTAAATTGCCGGGTGGAACATTGGAAGTACAAACTTTCAATAAATGTGACTTATTCCTTGCATTGATAAAATCAAAAGGGAAAAGTGCCCCTAAGTTCCAGCGCGTCTCCTTAATAGATTTCAATGTAAATTGATGTATTATTTGTTTCGAAGTCCTTTTGAAGAGAATATATAAGAGACTTTTCTTGATTGTAATAAGGATCTTCTTTTTGATAATCTAAACGAAACTCTACCAAAATTGAGAGGCATCATTGAGACTTTGTGCTCAGTCTATTTATCATATTTTGTTAATGAAAACAAGGGACTTTTTCAAATTTTGTGTTGTGATATCTTATTTGTTTCATTGATTTAATAAGCAGAATTAGTTAATTTGTCAAGAAGGTGTCTTGGAGAATCAACTGTGGAGAGACTTTGCACCCCCATAGCTGCCTTCAGTGCGTTTATATTTTCATTGCTGTGTAAAGAACTTTGGAAAGACTTTGAGCTTTCATTGTTCTTTGTATATCACTCTTTAGTATTTCATGTGTAGACTTTGCACTGTGTCTTGATTTGCTGGTTACCATATTTTAGTCATATTCTGCTTTTATTTCTAGGAGTATTCTTGTGGCTAGTTAAATAGTTCTTCTGAAAGAAGAAGAGTGCTGTCTGTCGTTCTTTTGAGTTCTTCCTTTGTTTTGTATACATCATCTCTGAAGAAAGAGAGATGGATGTCTGGTCCTACCCTTGAGTACTATTTTCTATTCATATATATACATAGCATATCCATAGGGAACCTCCCCTTGATGAGAGAAGAGAGAAGTATCCTTCTGATGTTATAAACTTACACATTGGGATGACTAATCTTCTTGTTTTGGCTGATAAGACCTATTTTATTTACCAGTACGCTGATAGACAAAATAATCAACCAATAATTTTTGGTGACTCCACTGGGGAAACTTAAACAAGCAATCCCTACCCTTATCCATTATAGATTTTGGTGACTCCCATCTTGGTCTTACCCACTATCATTATAGCCTTATTATCTCCTTCCATCCTCCATATCCATTACATCATTTGGTCTACAAATCAGATCAGCTGGGAAAGACATGCAGTTTGAAGCCTCAAGCTCCAGGTTGAAGTAGGACCAGTCCTTTTCCTTTCTTTTGTTTTAAATTTGGCAACTCCACGCTACACAAGAATCCAGAGATCTAAGGGTGTTTTTGACCCTGTGTTTGAGTTGGTGCAACAGAGCAATTTTGATCTGATTCCTCCACCACCTTTCCTCTAACGATCTAAGAGTCTTCCTCCTGACCTTATAGGGTCACCAACACAAGGCAGAGCTTCTTTTTTTACTGTTAATAGAGTCCCTATAATGGTAGTTCAAGGCCCCTGGGGTAATGCTTTTGACCCTCTCAATCTTACTCCTCCTCTACATGAACTTCCATGCGTTGTTAGGAAGAATTTCCAAAAATTCCATGGTGATGGGAAAGTTTATCTTGATGAACATATTGCAGCATTCAGTATAGCTTGTGGAGTAATTGGGGTAGATTTTGAAGATGTAGCAGTTAGGCCTTTTGTTGAAACATTATAAGGTCCTGATGTAGATTGGTTTTATCATTTACAGGCTCGATCTGTGACTGATTAGACTACTTTGAAAGATAAGTTTGAAGCCAGATTCAAACTTGTAGAAGATGCACATACACTTCTGGCTCAACTTACACAAATGAAAAAAGAGCCACATGAGCCTATGAGAGACTTCATAGCTAAATTTGACAAGTTGAGAAATAGATTTTCTATGATTGCCAGACCTACAACTGAGAATCTTAAATGCTTTGTCATTAATTCTCAGCTATTAGTAGTTAGTTTCATCTTGAGACGTGCTGGCCAAATAGATCTCGAGGCAGCTCAACTTTTGGCCACTGAAGTAGAAGAGATCCCAATAAAAATAGAGCTTCATCATCATCAAAATTTGTATCTACAAGCACCACAGATCCAATGGTGCAAAAATTAGCAAATGAGCTCCTTGCCCTCAAAAGCAAATGGCTCAAGGAATGTCTTATGCTCCTACATACAAAAGAACCTTCTCAAATCAGTCATATCAGGGCAATGTTGCCAAAAACCAAGGACAACAAAATCATCTTCCTCCTCCACAAGGAAAAATTGCCTTGGAAGCTCCTCCAACTAATTCAGCAATGGGATATCTTGAGACAGAATCAAAATTTTCTTATCAGCCTAAATTATATCAAGAAAATGATCCTGATATCATTGAAGACAGTCAAGAAGAATCAGTTGGTGACTCCCACATTGGTTTTCTAAATTATCAGGATGAACTCAGAAGCAAAGGAGAAGCTTCAAATGGATCATATGCAGTGTTTACTAGATCTAAGAAACAATTAGTCCAATAGGCTAATAAAGAAAGGACAAAAGAGCAATCACAACCAACAGTCACAATTACCAAGCGTGGATCAGTTTTACCCTTTCAACCAAAAGATCCAGTAATTCAAAAGGTAAATACATCTATTGCACCTTCTCCTTCTAATTCTAATTGACAAACCAGTATACCTCCCGCTCCTTCTAAAACTCAGAAAGTTGAAATACTTATGTCTGTGCCTAGTTCATTTCAGCCATTTGATATAATTGACCATGTAAAAAAGACAAAAATACAAATGTCTAAATTTGAGTACTTGCAGTCCAATCCAGACCAACTGGATAAGTTGGGCCAATATTTTAAAAATAAGACCGTCCCTGTAGTGTAAGAGGCTAAAAAAGTGACTTTTGATTCCCAAATAAATATGCCTAGTCCAAATAATCTAATTATTACTCCTCCAATTGCTTCTAGAAAAATAGAACCCTTCTATGTTTCCTTGTTAATCAATGGCCACAAGCTGAGTAATTGTATAATGGATTCAGGTGCCTCTGATAATGTAATGCCTGCCAAAGTCACTGAATATCTTGGTCTCACATTGACTAAGATGTTTGGCAGAGATTTCTTTATAAAGAATAAATAAGTACCATTGTTGGGGCAGATCAATGATGCTCAATTTGCTTTTGCAGCCTTTTCAGACAAAAAGATTAAAATGACTGTATTAGTGGCTTAATTCCCAGTGTCTTATGGTATTTCACTTGGAAGAAATTTTTGTAAGGACGTGGGAGGAGAGCTGAACATGGATCTATCTGAGGCAAGGATTCCTGTACAAGGCGTGATGAAGAGATTACTTCCTAAAAAGTAAGCAAAGTATATAGTCACCAAGACGTCAGCTCTGGAAGCTCAAATCCTCTTTGAATCTACAGGTATGGGTAATTAGTTTTTATATACAGATCATGAAGAAAAACCCTCCATCTCTGATGAGGGAAAGTCTGAAGTAAAGTCAGCATCTAATGAGATTTGGACTTTAGAATTTGATGGTAGTTGTTCTTCTTCTAGTTTTGGAGCCAGAATTGTTTTGATATCTCCTCAAGGAGATATGTTCCCATCATCCTATAAGTTACATCTCAGCAACATAAATAATACAACTGAATATGAATCACTGTTGTTGAGCATGAAAGCTGCTCAAGGAAGAGGCATCAAGTGTCTTCATGCTAAAGGGGATGCCGAATTAGTGGTCTGCCAAGTGAGAAATTCATATTAGGCTAAGAATGAAATGCTGCGTCATTACTAAAATCTTGTTTGGGATCAAATTGAATGTTTTGATGCTTTCAATATTTCATCCATTCCAAGGGAATCTAATGATAGAGTTGATGCACTTGCTGTTTCAGGAACTCTTTTAGTTCCACATTCTAATTTTAAAGAAGCTAAATACACCATTGAGTTGATCTATAGGCCGAGTGTTCCTGATAATATTAATCATTGGAAAATTTTCAATGATGATAATCAGATCATTTCCTTTTTGGAAAGAAAAGACAATTTTGAACAGCTTTATTTTGAAGGCAGTGAATCTCAGAAGTCTGAATTAATTCTTAAATCAGGTTTAGATATAAATGAAGAGGTTATACAGCTGAAAGGAAATAAAATTCCTAAAGGCCCAATTTCTCTTGAAAAGCTATTTGACAAGCATGATAGATTCATCAAAGAACAACAGACGGATTCAAATTTATCTAAGGGATTTGACCAAGTGAATCTGACCAATGAAGAAAATTTAAGAATGGTTAACATTGGTAAGTGCTGTACACCTGAAGAAAAATCCAAATTTACTTCTTTGCTTTGTCAATACATTGATGTCTTGACATATTCATACGAAGATCTGAAGTCTCTCAGTCTTGATGAGATCAGTCATCATATTCCTCTCAAGGTTGATTCAATGCCTTACAAGCAGAAATCCAGACAATACAATCTGAAGATTTTAGGTACAATTATGTCTGAGATTCAGAAAATGTTAAATGCTAGAATTATTTTTCCAATCCATCATTCTACATGGATTACAAATATAGTTTCTGTAAGGAAGAAAAATGGCAAGATCTGCATTTGTGTTGATTTTTGAAATCTAAATCAGTCTTCTTTGAAAGATAATTATCCTTTGCCAATCATGGACTAAGTGCTCCAAACAGTAACAAGATCAAAAATGTTATCAATGCTGGATGGCTTTTCAGGCTATAATCAAGTTGAGGTTGCTAAAGCTAATCAATACAAGACTGCATTCACCATGCCTTGGGGTACTTTTACATACAAAAGAATGCCATTTGGATTAATAAATGCTGGTGCTACATTCTAGAGAGCTATCGACATGGCTTTCAAAGATAATATTGGCAAATTCATATTTGTATATCTTGATAATTTATCTGTCTTTTCAAAGCACAGATCTGATCATGTGCGCCATTTGCAGCGAGTGCTGTCGAGAATATCATATTTTTTTGAATCCTAAAAAGTTTATTTTTGGAGTGACAGAAGGGAAACTCCTTGGACACATTGTGTCCAAAGAAGGCATAAAGATTGACTCAGATAGAGTCAAGTCTATTCAAGAGCTGAATTTGCCTGGAAGTAAGAAAGCTGTCCACTCTTTCTTCAAAAAAATGAATTTCTTACGAAGATTTATCCCTAAATTTGCTGAAAAGACAAGACACATTGTAAATATGATGAAAGGAAAGGACACTTTCAGCTGGACCAAAGAAGGTAAAGCAACATTTCAAGATATCAAAGTCGCTATTGCTCACGCCCCCACCTTGGTCTGCCCAAATTACCATAGAGATTTAATTATATACAGCTATGCATATGAGCATACTCTTTTAGCGATTCTTGTCCAACAAGAAAAAAAAGGTATGGAATCCCCTATCTCTTTCATGAGCTGTTCTCTGAAAACTCATGAAATGAAGTATTCAAATATAGAGAAGCACGCCTATGCCTTGGTAAAAGTAGTCAAACACTTTCGATTCTATATTCTGAATTCACATATTACTACCTTAGTTTCTGATAGTAAAATCAAGGCTATATTAACTCAGCAAGAGTTTGGTACAAAGAGAGGTAATTGGATTGCAAAAATCCAAGAATTTGATCTGGATATCAAGCCAATAAAGCTAGTCAGAGGTAAAGGTCTTTGTCAATTGATGGCTGACAATAAGCTAGAAGATACACAACTTGAAGAAGCTGAAGTAGATAATATGCCAACAGTTCTTTTTGTTTCTACTACTAATGAATGGTATTTAGATATTACCTATTTTCTGACTTATGGAGAATGTCTTGCTCAATTGTCATACAAAGAAAGGAGAACTATCAGATTGAAAGCTACCAATTTTGTTCTTTGAGATAATGGCCTGTACAAAAGAAACATAGATGGAGTTTTTCTTTGATGTGTAGACAAAGAACAACAGACTCAGCTCTTGAAATCTTTCCATGATCTAGCTTGTGGAGGACATTTTTTTGCTCCAGTGACTACTCATAAAATTCTGAGAGCCAGATATTATTGGCCGACTTTTTTTCAAAATGCACATAAATGGGTAAGGAAATGTGAACTTTGCCATCAATTTGTTCGAAGACCTAGGTTGGCTGCTCTACCTCTTAAGCCAGTAATCATAGAAGAACCTTTCCAGCAGTGGGGACTCAATTTTATTGGGACAATAAATCCATCATCAAGTGCTAGACATGATTATGTCCTTACAGCAACTGATTATTTCACTAAGTGGGTAGAAGCAATCCCGACAAAACATGCTACCTCAGAAGTTATATGCAATTTCTTGAAAGAGAACATCATTTCCAGATTTGGAGTCAAACTTAAAATTGTTACTGATAATGCAACTTGTTTTACCTCTCAAGATATCATGCAATTTTGTTTTGATTATGGAATTACACTTTCTCAATCTTCTGATTATTTTCCGCAAGGGAATGGACAAGTTGAGTCCAGTAATAAAAATTTGGTAACTATTATCAAGAAAATTGTAGCTGATAATCAAAGGACGTGGCACAAAGCATTGGTAGACGCTCTGTGGGCTGATAGGATCACGTCAAAAAGGGCAATTGGTATGTCTCCTTTTCAACTTCTCTATGATATTAATGTAGAGATACCAATCACTTTAGAGTTATCAGCCTTGAAATTGGTGAAAGCTATTGAAGATCAAACATATGAGAGTTCTCTGGATAAAAGAATTATGTACCTGACTCAGCTGGAAGAACAAGGAACCATGGTGGCAGATAGAATTGTTGTTCATCAAAATTTGATAAAGAAACTTTTTGATCAGAAAGCTAGAAATTGTGATTTTTAGATTGGGGATAAAGTCCTGCTGTGGGCCAAAAGAAGAGAGCCAAAAGGGATGCATGGAAAGTTTGACTCTCTTTGGATAGGTCCATTCACAATTCATCAGCACATGGGGGAAAATAGTTTTTTGTTGAAATACCAAGACGGCATGCTCTTTTCTCTGCCCCATAATGGGCAGCATCTGAAACACTTCAATTCTTGAAGTGTCAGATTATCGCCTCTGTATATATGTATATTTGTATAGTTTTAAATTATATTTTGTTTTGTTTGTTTTCATCCTTATTGCCTTTCATTTTTGGAAAGCATGACTTCGAAGCCTAATGGTACACTTGAAGACAATGGAGATTCTGAATTCTACTCCTTCCAATTCGTGTTACAATTGACAAAAGTTCCCCAACTAGAGCCAGATGTTGTCTCCTAAAAATAATAGTCATTTTTGGAACAACATTTGAATTATTTTGGTTCTACAAACCAAAATAATATCTTCTATTTTCAAAATTTGTCTTAGATATTCAGATTTCTCATTTTCAGAACTTCTCAAAAAATTTAAAGACTTCTGCAGGCGGTTTTCAGTCAAAAGAATTGATTTTCAACATTTGTTCATTTTCTGAGATTGGTTCAAAGTTCAGTCGCTTCAACAGGTTCATCGGCTTCCAAAAATTTGGTCAAATCAAAATGACTTGAAGTGTTGAACCATTGAACTAATTGGGTTCAGAGGTTCAACGGGTTCAATGGTTTAACATCCAAGTTCAATGAGCTTCATGACTTCTGTAGGGATTTTCATCAGCAAACAATCAGCAGCAGGTTCAACTTTTGGTTCATCTTTTGGTTCAACTTCAAATAGTTCAAAGGTAGGTTCAATCAAGTGGTTCAATGCTTTCATTGGCTTTGGTTCAAAGGCTTGGCATGCTTCATTGAACCTTTGAACCAGTTCAACAAAGGTTCATTGACTAGGTTCAAAGGGATGGTTCAATGCAAAAGAAAACTTTTTTGTAGGACAAGTGTCATTGCGGAGGACACTTCACCGACCAAAGCATCCTTTGACTTGTTTAAAGGCTTGACCCGATTAAAAGCCTAGGGAAAATCAACGAAGGACACCAAAGAGCAAAAAGTGAATGGCCCGAGAAAAATCCTGAGAGAAATTTGCAAAGGGCCAATGAAGGACACCAAAGGGCCGACAAACAAAAGACTTCGAAGGATCATTTCTCAGGGCCCAAAAGGGTAAAGTGCATTTTTGGAAAGCGATAAGTGGAAGATAAAAGAAGACCAAGGGATGATATGCCTAAACACGTCAAATTTAACACAGTCAACTAGCCATTGAAAACACAGTGACAAGCAGGAAGACGTCAATTTTATGGACAGTAAACTAGCCGTTGATCTTTTGAACATACAACACAGAATACATTCACAATTTTCAAGGCCAAGACCAACAGAAAGTGGGGAAGAAACAGAATAGCAATTTAAATCCAGAACTCGATTCAGTTGGCTGAAGAAGGAGGAATGATGAAGTTAAGATTAAATTTTCAGGTGGAACATTGGAAATACAAACTTTCAATAAACGTGACTTATTTCCTTGCATTGATAAAATCAAAAGGGAAAAGTGACCCTAAGTTCTAGTGCGTCTCCTTAACAGATTTCAATGCAAATTGATGTATTATTTATTCCCAAGTCCTTTTGAAGAGAATATATAAGGGACTTTTCTTGATTGTAATAAGGATCTTTTTGATAATCTGAACGAAACTCTACCGAAATTGAGAGGCATCATTGAGACTTTGTGCTCAGTCTATTTATCATATTTTGTTAATGAAAACAAGGGACTTTTTCAAATTTTGTGCCGTGATATCTTATTTGTTTCATTGATTTAATAAGCAGAATTAGTTAATTTGTCAAGAAGGTGTCTTGGAGAATCAACTGTGGAGAGACTTTACACCCCCATAGCTGCCTTCACTGTGTTTGTATTTTCATTGCTATGTAAAGAACTTTGGAAAGACTTTGAGCTTTCATTGTTCTTCGTATATCACTCTTAAGTATTTTATGTGTAGACTTTGCACTGTGTCTTGATTTGCTGGTTACCATACTTTAGTCATATTCTGCTTTTATTTCCAGGAGTATTCTTGTGGCTGGTTGAACAATTCTTCTGAAAGAAGAGGAGTGTTGTCTGTCATTCTCTTGAGTTCTTCCTTTGTTTTGTATACATCATCTCTGAAGAAAGAGAGATGGATGTCTAGTCCTACCCTTGATTACTATTTTCTGTTTATATATATACATAGCATATCCACAGGGAACCTCCCCTTGATGAGAGGAAAGAGAAGTCTCCTTCTGATGTTATAAACTTACACATTAGGATGACTAATCTTCTTGCTTTGGCTGATAAGACCTATTTTGTTTACTAGTATGTTGATAGAAAAAATAATCAACCAACACTTATCATAATAATTGAAGTCACTATCCCCAGCCTGTATAAGTGAGAAATAAGTCATTGTATATTTTTTATTATATATATTCTATTTTTGGCCTAGATAGTGTCTTTTGGCATTGCCATACCATAAAATCGATCCAATGTAAAACAATATCAAGGATGGCATCATTGAGTTTTATTAGTGTTTATTTTTAGCTAAAATACCCAAAGGTGTCACTATAGAGAACAAGTCACTAAAGTTTTATAGCTTATGTATTTAATTTTCTAGTCTACTTGTGAATCACTGAAGAATTTATGTTCAATTACATCGCTGTATATATGTGTTGACAACCTACTATAGGATCATTATTGTGAAGTCTGTAACACATATATTAATTCATTGGATATTTTTACTTTTCATATCCTATGTCATTTTAGGGGTCGCTTTAATGAGTAAAGGTGTCATAATTTATTTATCAGCTTATATTGTGAAATCATTGTAGTTCAATTCTTAGTCGATGTATTTATTATATAGAGGCATCATTGTATCACAAAAAAGGCATTGTTATATTTCATAAGGTGAGTATTGTTGACTAAATGTATACTAGCATTGCTTCATTATATGCTCACAACTGCAAATAATTGATAGTAGCTAAAAACTTATAGTCTTCATACTAGTTGATCAACACTTAGATTCTTCACTGAGCCATCACCTATTTAGAGGTGCATATCCTTCATGTGGGTAATCATTTTATTGGAAACTTCGCATTTAGTTTCTTGGAATTATACAAAAGGGTTTGAGGATTAGTTATAAATTAAGAGCATTATAAGTATGGTATTTGGTATAAAATACTAATTAAAGAAAAGCTTTGGAAAATTAAACAAAAAAAATATGATTATTTACATTATGAGTTGATTTACACATGAACCCAACAATAGCCAAACCCATATATAAAAATAAAACATTGAGCATTATGGTATATATAGGCCTATATAAGTGGAGTTTTACACTTAAATATTTATGGACTTATCTAGAAGCCTCAAAATTGACTAAGCTTGATCACTATATTGTAAAACATAGTCAATCTTTTGATATTTAAATGGTGGAATAATCTCACAAAAATCTCATTTGGAAACATTTATAACTATAGGTGTTATGTGAGGTTATTATATCAAGAATCCTCCAAGTGTTTTAATGAGATATGGGAAGGATAGAAAACCCAACAAAGTCTTCATTATGATAGGTACATGTTGCTTATTTATATAAACTATGAGTGAAAAATATGTGGTGTAAATGTAACCTTAAAATAAGTTATGGTACACTTAAAATGAGATATAGGCATTAATGTGCCTGTTAACATATCCATCTACATTGGAGTGTATTTGTACAGCTATAGTTTCATGGGTGGTTATAAACTATAGAAATATAGACAATAGAGATTTATGTATTGTGTGCTTACAAACCCTATGAGTATAACAACTACTAGTTTGGATTAATCTATGTTTTGTGAAAATGGAGTTTTGTTTTGTTATATCTAGTTGTTGAATATGAGTGTATGTTTACATATATTTATGACTACTTTATTAGTCCAGTTACGATACTTAGTAGTTATGATTAAAAATAGTAGACTATGGTAATATGGGTTATCATACAATGTAGCATGTTGGGATTGAATTATGATATTAGAACCTATAGTTAAATGCGTATTTTACCTAGATGATATTAATTATAGTCATTGTTTCTAGTATGGTATAAGAAAAAATGTAAGATTCAGTCATATGTTTGATGAAATAAATGTATGCTTTGGTTAATCCTATGTTTAGCATGTTATGTGATGTGGTTGCTAGTAGGATGTAAATTGTATGAATCATGTGGTTACATTATGTTTGACCAATCTTGCATTGTTGATATTAAGTAAGGAGTAAGATGGACTTCACTAGCTCGCTAGCATCACAATATTGGATGAAGGCAATCTGATCAAGTGGTGTGTATTAATTTTGGTTGATCTATAAATCACTATTATTTACTATTCTTAAAACTTTAGGCAAAGTATGTTTAGTGAGATATTATCATTTGATGAGTATGATTTACATGTTTGTATGATATCATGCAATAGAATGCATTTTCTATGATACACTGCATGCTTAGTTTAGAAATCATATAGCACACAACTACTTGATTATCTCTCTATATTCTTGCATCATCACTAACTACTCATCTGTGAAGGGAGGGCCATTTCCTAATGGGATTAGTGTGATGGATCATTCATCCATGGTTGGTGTGTAAAAATGCTCATATGATGCTCTTCTTCCCCATAACAGTACTAGTTTTTAAGATGATACTTGAGATCACCAGAGATACTAGAGTTTAGGAACTATGCTCTAGGGAAGCCATGTATCTTATATGTACTTTATATTGTATTGTAATTATTATTGAAATATTTTCATGAAGAGCTATAATTACTTATTTATTTTTCATTGATAATAATGGCTGTATAATTGTATTAGTCATGGCTAAGTTAAGTAATTACCTTATATATTAGTATTATGACATGTTCTCATGATATTAGAAATTAATGATGTATGATGTAATATAGTTTATTTACTTTTTCACACTTGAGTAGTTCGTATGATCTATGTTTAGATTCTTGTGGTGAAATCTATTTATTATATATGTGTTTATTTAAAAAAAATTCACAGAATTTCAAGTAGATCATAATGGAGATGTTACATGTGGTATTAGAGCTATAGCTCTAACTCTAGGACCTAATGAGTCCACTAAAATTTTCATATCCTTTTGTTAATAGAAAAAAATAATGGTGAAAGCTAGAGCATGTGGAAAGGGTCCTTCAAATGTTAATGACAACAACCCTCTATTCTATCCTATCTGATTTGCCACTGAGCAGTCAACAAAGACGGCCTAGATTATCATAGCCATGAATGAGACTAGTGTTGGGGATCAACCAACAATTTGATTACACTTATGAAAGCAATAAACCACATAATTAAATCAGATAGATAAGTAACTAGAATGATAAATAGCAAAGAACAAGAGATACAAGAAACCACCCTGAAAACTTGTATTAAACTCTTTACAGAAGGAATACAATTGAAGAAAATTCTTTCTTCCACACCTCTCTCAGATGTACAGATCTCTCTCTAGATCTCTTTCCCTCAAGAGCTCTCTCTCTCAAGTACAATCAACTCCAACAACCTGGATTGATTCACCTATACAATTTTGTACTATTCTTTCAACATTCACATACACTAAGCTAAGAAGATCTAATTCTACATATAGAATTAGGAGACTTGAGCATACATTTACAACCAACAGTTAAGCCTCTTGAACAAGGGCTCTAAAAATAGTCTTACTAATAATAGAGACGTGGACTTAAGACTATGACTTAAACTCATCATGCAAACACTCGGTTCTATCCTTGGAAATAGCTCTCTAGATGCACAGGTAATCGACATCGGTTCCTGCCTGCTTGCCTGTGACTGACGTCGGCCGATCCCTGTCGACGCCGACATCTCTTAAACTGCTCTTGATCGATGTCAGTCACTCCTGACCGATGCTGATGACTGTGTAACTACTACAACCTTGCAAAGCACTCCTTGGTGAAGCTTTTAGGCTCCACACCTTAATAATCTCCTACTTGGAGATAAACAGCTGCACTAGTACTTGTACAACATCTTCTAGATCCTCCATCTTCAACTCAATCATGAAGACCAACAGAAGTTGAATGAAGATTCAACTTCTCCTTTGTAATTGGCTTGGTTAACATATCAACAAGATTCTTATCTATATGGATCTTCTCCAGCTTTAACTCACCATCTTCCAATACCTGTCGTATGAAGTGGTACCTTAGCTGTATGTGCTTGGTTCTTGAGTGAAAGGCTGAATTCTTAGCCAAATGAATTGCACTCTGACTATCACTGTATAATCTGCAACTCTCTTGCTCCTTTCCTAACTCTTCCATCAACTGTGTCATCCATATCATCTCTTTGCTAGCCTCTGTGACTGCAATATACTCTGCTTCTGTAGTTGACAAGGCAACAACCTTCTGTAACTTTGATATCCAGCTAACCGCCATTCCACCAATAGTAAAAACATATCCTGTGGTGCTCCTCTTGCCATCCAAATCACCTACCATATCTGAATCTACATAACCATGTAGAGAAGTATCTAAACCTCCATAGCACAAATTCCTACTGCTGGTTCCTCTCATATATCTAAGGATCCACTGAACTACTTTCCGATGTTCCTTCCCTGGATTGGCCATATACTTACTTACAACTCCCACTACTTGGGCAATATTCGGTCTAGTACAAACCATTGCATACATTAAACTCCCTACTACGGAAGAATATGGAACTCTACTCATGTACTCTACCTCATCATGTGAATTAGGACATTGTTCTTTACTTAACTTAAAATGTCCAGCCAAAGGTGTGCTTACCGGTTTTGCATCCTGCATATTGAATTGTTTCAACACCTTGTTCACATAATCCTCTTGAGACAAAATCAACCTGTGATTTTTCTTGTCTCTCTTAATACTCATGCCAAGGATTTTCTTTGCTACTCCCAAATCCTTCATAGCAAATGTTTGAGCTAATTTCACCTTAAGCTCAGAGATATCCTGCATGTGTGATCTTGCAACCAGCATATCATCTACATACAACAATAAAATAATATATCTACCATTATCTAATCTCTTAAAATATGCACAATGGTCAGATTGACACCTACTGTAGCCATGCTCAGTCATAAACCTGTCAAATCTCAAATACCACTGTCTAGGAGCTTGCTTGAGGCCATACAAGCTTTTCTTCAATCTACACACTAACTTCTCCTTACCTTTGACCTCAAATCCTTTCGGCTGTTCCATATATATTTCCTCATCCAAATCTCCATGAAGAAACATTGTCTTAACATCAAGCTACTCAAGATGCAAATCCTTAATAGCAACTAAAGACAATACAGTCCGTATAGAAGTCATTTTAACAACAGGAGAAAAAATCTCACCAAAATCAGTACCTGGATTTTGTTCAAATCCTTTCACTACCAACCTGGCCTTATATCTCATCTATCCATTCTCACCTTCCTTCAATCTATAGGTCCATCTATTCTTCAGTGTCCTCTTACCAGCTGGTAGCTCAACCAAATCCCATGTTTGGTTCTCTCTCAAGGACTCCATTTCCTCAACCATGCCACGCTCCCACTGATTCTTGGACTCCACCTGTATTGCTTCTTCAAAACTCTTTAGTTCTCCACCATCAGTAAGCAATAAATAGAATAATGAAGGAGAATATCAAATTGGAGGCTTACTTACCCTTTCTGACCTCTTGATGGGCGTCTGAGACTCATCCATAACATGCTGTCTACCCAAATTCTCTGACAGTGACCAACCTCGGTCACCTCCAGACCTGTTACTGGCCGACACCGATTCTGCCTGACCGACGTCGGTGCCTATTTTGCTGACATCGGTCTCTATATGATCGACATCAATTTTTGTTCTACCGACATCGATTCCTACCTTGCCAACATCGGTCTCTGTGTTTTCTTGTAAGTGATTATTTCTTTTTCCTGCGAGCTCATTTTGGACCGTCACCTCGTCCAATTCTCCATTGCTCTACTCAAATTGATTCAACTTCTTTAGCTGATCACTATACATCACTTTTTCATTGAAAACAACATCATGGATCCTAATTATCTTATTAGTTCCTAGATTCCAAAATCTGAAACCGAAATCATCAGAGCCATAGCCAATAAATGTGCACCTCATAGACTTAACATCCAGCTTCTTTCTATTTTCCTTATCAACGTGCACAAAGGCTTCACAACCAAAAACTTTGAGAAATGAGAGATCTACCTTTTTACCTGTCCATGCCTCTTCTGGAATTCCACCATCCAGAGCTATAGAGGGTCTTATATTAATCAAGTACACTGCAGTATCAACAGCTTCTTCCCAAAACTCTAAGGGCAAACTAGCATGCAATCTCATACACCTTGCATGCTCCATAATTGTTCTATTCATCCTTTCAGCAATTCCATTCTGCTGAGGTGTCCTTGGAACTATCCTTTGCCTGTGGATTCCATGCATATAACAATGCCAGTTGAACTTATAGCTATAGAACTCACCACCATTGTCAGATCTCAAGCACTTCAATCTTCTGCCTGTTTCATTTTCAACCATAGCTTTCCAAATATTAAAAGTCTCAAATACATCAGATTTCTTCTTAATATAATATATCCATACCTTTTTTGTAGCATCATCTATGAATGAAACATAGTACTGTGATCCTCCAATAGAAGCAACCTAAGCCGATCCCCACACGTCTGTGTGAAAAAGCTGCAACTTATGCTTCTTATTTGTTGACCCAATCTTGAGAAAACTCACTCTCTTCTATTTCCCAAAAACACAATGCTCATAAAAATCTAGATCTATGCTTTTCAAATCTGAAAGCTTACCTTTAGACTTAAGAATTGACATTCCCTTCTCACTCATGTGGCCAAGCCTTGAGTGCCACAATTTTGCATCCACATCTGAAGTAGATAATACAGAAGGAGAATTGTTAGTAACACAATTACATAAATAGAGAGTACCTACTCTCTTACCTCTGGCCATAACAAGTGCACCCTTGGTCACCTTCCAAGATTCAGCTGTGAGAGTTACTGTACAACCCTCATCCCCTAACTTTCCTGCAAAAATCAAATTCCTCTTCAAGCTAGGAACATGCATAACATCTCTCAACACCCATGTGTTGCCATTCTATATTTTTAGCTGCACTTTACCTTTGCCAATAATTTTACAAGGCTCATCATCCTCTAAATACACTATTCCAAAATCTCCATGGATATAGTCACTAAAATATTCTCTATTAGGGGTAGCATGAAAAGATGCACCAGTATCTAAAACCCAAGATTCTATATTATTATGCAAAGAGAATATTAAAGCATCTTGTGCAATACCTGCAACCTTTGCTTCTTCCTTTCCTTCGTGCTGATTGTCCTCCTTAGGCTTTGACCAGCAAGCTCTGCTTATGTGCCCCATCTTTTCACAATTTCAGCATTGTGGCTTCCTGCCATTTCTGGATTTGGATCTACCTCTCACCTTAGACTTAGATCTTGATCTCCCTTTCTTGCTCTTCTCTTTTTGCCTTCCCCTGCTCTCAAAACTTTAAGTGTTCCCTGATGTTTCCTCTATGCTTTTCCTGTGAATTTTCTCATTCAAGATAACACTAACAACATCCTCTACTTTTAAAATATTTGAAGCAGATACAGTATTACTAACTGCCATTACTAAGCTATGCCAACTTTCAGGCAAAGAACATAATATTAAAAGAGCTTTAATTTCATCATCAAACACAATATTGACTGAACTTAATTGATTTACAATTCCATGGAAATCATTCAGATGATTAGATACAGATCCACCTTCCTGCATATGCAAATTAAATAGCTTCTTCATAAGATATACCTTATTAGAAGCTGAGGGTTTTTCATACAAATTTGCTAAATTAGTCATCAACTCTACCATTGTTTTTTCTTGTGATAAATTAGATATCACAGTAGATGCAAGACTCAGTCTTATAGAGCCCAGAGCCTTTCTATCAAGAACTTCTCATTCTTCATCATCCATGTCATGGGCTTCTTTGAAATCCCACCTAATGGTAAGTATAGATCTTTCTAATACAGATAATCCTCTATCTGCATTCTCCAATGTTGATAATTTTTGCCATTGAACTTCTCCATTCTCAGTTTCTTTTCTTCTGCCATTGATTCTCTCACTCAAAGAGAAATCCCTGTAGAAACCCCTGTGAGTAACCTGTAATCAATACACACTACACAAATCTGAACCACCTGTTAGTGAACTTGAGCTTTGATACCACTTGTTGGGTATCAAGCTCTGAACCTAAAACCAAGGCTCTGATACCACTTGTTGGTATCAAGCTATGAGCCAACAACCTTGCTATGATACCACTTGTTGGGGATCAACCAACAATTTGATTACACTTATGAAAGCAATAAACCGCAGAATTAAATCAGATAGATAAGTAACTAGAATGATAAATAGTAAAGAACAAGAGATACAAGAAACCACCCTAAAAACTTGTATTAAACTCTTTACAGAAGGAATACAATTGAAGAAACTTCTTTCTTCCACACCTCTCTCAGATGTACAGATCTCTCTCTAGATCTCTTTCCCTCAAGAGCTCTCTCTCTCAAGTACAATCAACTCCAACAACTTGGATTGATTCACCTATACAATTCTGTACTGTTCTTTCAACATTCACATACACTAAGCTAAGAAGATCTAATTCTACATATAGAATTAGGAGACTTGAGCATGCATTTACAACCAACAGTTAAGCCTCTTGAACAAGGGCTCTAAAAATAGTCTTACTAATAATAGAGATGCGGACTTAAGACTATGACTTAAACTCATCATGCAAACACTCGGTTCTGTCCTTAGAAATATCTCTCTAGATGCACAGGTAACTGACATCAGTTCCTGCCTACTTGCCTGTGACCGACGTCGGCCGATCCCTGCCGATGCTGGCATCTCTTGAACTACTCTTGACCGACGTCGATCACTCCTGATCGACGTCGGTGACTTTGTAACTGCTACAACCTTGCAAAGCGCTCCTTGGTGAGGCTTTTAGGCTCCACACCTTAACAACTAGGGATTAGAATACAACTATGTAGCAAGTGGTTCATGTCCATGAAGAGTAAGAACATTAGGACATACCTTAAAATCATTTTGTTGAGCAAGAAAATCTTCAGGATGCTAGATCTTTGGTAGTTATGGAGTTGGTGAGAGACATGAAGAAGGTGAACCCACCTAAGTTTGATGGGATTGTTATGGGTGATGGAGCTGAGGCATGGCTGACTGTGATGGATAAGTATTTCAAAATTTGAAATTACTCTACGGTCACCAAGGCAATATGTGGATCATATCAATTGGCTGGTGAGGTAGTTACGTGATGGACCAATAAGAGGTTGAAAATGAATCTTAACTCAAACACCATTACTTGGGATCAGTTTGTGGCTTTATTCAAGTCATGGTGGCTCCCTCAAATTTACTTTGATCAAAATCTCATAGATTAATAGAATCTAAAGTAGGGTGATTTATCATTGAATGAGTACTAGTAGTTCACCAAACTTATGAAGTATGTACCTTAGTACTAGGGAGATGAGATGTTCAAAATTAGAAAGTTTATCATGGGTTTAAGGCCCTAGATTGGTGGAGAGGTAGATGTTTATGGACCTTATACTATGGACCAAGTCTTTGAGAAGGTAGTGAAACAGAAGCAAAAGTTGAAGTTTATTTCACAGGCTAAGGACAAGTTCAATAAAAGGTTTATAAATTATAATTCAAACTTAAAAAAAATAATTGAAAACAAAGGAGTGGAGACTCCAAAATGTAGTTTAAAAGTCAGAATGCCAAGTTCAATAATGGTTTAGGCAATAAGAAATAGGGCAATGGATCCAAACACAATCTTAAGGGAAACCAATATAATGATAGGAAAGGACCAATGGGAGGTTATTTCATTTGTGGAGATGACCATTATGCTCATGATTGTTATTAGGAAAATTCAAAGGGAAAAGGTCCTAATCCTCAATAGGGCAAGTTTCAACAATAGATTCATGCAATAGTCAATAATCGACAATCCAAAGTTTAGGCATTGCCCATAGAGCTATCAGGTACTTTGTTTGACCATCTAATTTTCATTTTGATAGATACAAGAGCCACATAATATTTTATAGCTCTTAGGATGCTTAGTAAGTTAACTAGAAGAGTTGTTGTAATGGCAAATGCATGGTTATTACAATATGGAAATGACTCAAAAGTCATGGTTGACAAGTTTTTAGTTGAAGTAGAGAATAGGTTGCCTGAACTCATAAATAGTTGTGGATATGTATGTGTTACACCCTTAAACTTTGGCATGTATAGGGATATGTGTGTCTAAATCATGGCTTACATACTTATTTTATATTCTTGTTATATTTCTCTATGTTTTTAGTTAGGGTAGCCTATGGAATAAGCATGGCTAAGTAAACTATATATATGAGGTAGTGGTTAGTCTTTGATCATCATGTTATGTATTATGCTTTTAGTGCATCATTATGGAGTTTCCCCCCTCGAAGTGGTTTTTATATATTATCTAGTATTCTACTCTTAGTGCATTGTTTTAGAGGTTGTTTCCTCAATTAGCTTTGTTATATTATCCAGTATCTTGCTTTATTGTCAATTATTATTGCGTGACTCTCATATTTGCTTATTTTGTGTGATATATAATCATTTTTTGTGAACATCTAAGTAATTTCATTACAAGTAGTATTAGATCTTTTATTTGGGCAAGTTTCCTATGATGTTGTTTAAAATTAATTCTAAGAGAGGAAGGAGCAAAAAAACATAATTTGCAATTTGGGAAGAATTAATTTTTTTGTTAGCATAGTATTGTTTGAAATGCTTTTTTGAAAAAAACATAATTAAAAAATAAGTCTGATTTTTTTTTGTTTTGCACAATTTTAGTCATTGGATTCATTTTGATGAGATGATCACAATGGTATATGATGCCAACACACTTTTTTGGTGCCAAAATGTTTACCCTAGTGCACAAAGGCAGTCATTGGATTCATCTTGGTGAGCTGATCACAATGGTACCATCTCTTGGTACACTTTTTTGGGGTGAAAACCCTCCTAGGGTTTGTATATGGATATTCCTACATGAGGAAGAAAAGGGGGAAAGAAACTCCTAAGACTCCTATCAATTACATAGAATTTGGAACTTTGGATCTATTGATTTCTCAACTTTAGGATAACATAAATGGCTTGGTACGGCATGATCACTTTGTTATAGTTTAAACTAATGTTTTAAGGATGTGCAACGAGATTAATGAGGTTCACACTCAATTGAATTAGATCACTACTCAATTGGCTGCCTTTCATCTCAGTTATAGTCAAACAACCCTCCACTTCATCATTCAAGTCCTCCTCTTCTCAACACTAACAACTCTAATTTTGGTGTGAAATTGATGTTGCCAAAAGTAGACATGCATAAGTTTGATGGTAAGGATCCTCTCTCTTGGATTACCCAAATTGAAAATTTATTTAATCTACATCAAACTCATAGTTCTCAGAAGGTGATAGTGGCATCTTTATATCTGGAACCTAAGAAATTCATTTGGTATCATTAGTTGTGTGCTCAAAAGAAAAATAATGGTGCTCTTATTACATGGTCTATTTTCACTAATGAGTTTTTTGATCATTATCAAAATAATATCTTTGAGAACTACTTCAGCCAGTTAGCCAAACTATGACAAATAAAAACTATGAAAGATTATACTCATCAATTTCAAAAGCTATCCTTACGAGTGGAAGACATCACTAAGGAAAATTTAACTGATCTATTTTTGGGTGGTCTCAAATCTATCATCTAATTGGAGGTTTTAATGTTTAACCCAACATCTATATTAAAATCTATCCCAAGAGCACACATGGTAGAGGAAAATAGATGGTCAAATGGAAAACCTTCACTACTAGTCGTGATCACAGCTTTCTAGCACCATCATATCGTTAACCCACCAAATTGACACCTTGAAAAATTGAGGATAAGTGAGCCAAAGGGTTATGTTATAGTTGTGATATAAAAGGGAGAAAAGACCATCATTATGATGAAAAGAAGTTATTTTACATTGAAGGTGCCAATGAGTATGACGATGATGAGGAGGTAATTAGTAAGGATGAAGAAGGTACTATGGAGGAATTTGAAGAATCTCAACCTAGTATTTCATCTCATGCCTTTTCAGATATTAGTATTCTCCAAACTCTTAAGGTAGTGGGGTTTCTAGAGAAATAGAAGGTCACCGTATTGATTGATTCTGGGAGCACACACAAATTTATCAACAATAAATTGGTAGCTCACTTGAACTATTTCATTTATATCACTCAAGAATTTTAGGTCATGATTCTATATGGTGGTATTTTTAGCTACTCAAAAAAATGCCATAGTATTAAGCTAGACATGGAAGACTACTTGTTAGATTCTCTTATGTTTGCTATTCCCATGGGGGTAGCTGACATTGTTTTGGGAGTATAGTGGCTCACCACTTTGGGCACTATTGAGATAATTTTTTAAGAATTATTCATGCATTCATTCTGAGGGAAGGACATTTGAGCTAAGGGGATTAAGAGATAAATCTTGATAACTTTTTATCTCTCATCAAATGATAACGATTCTTCAAAAGGGTGCTGAAGGATTTGTAGCTTGCTTGTTTTCCATGGAAGTTCAACCAACCTAGCCATCTACATCTCTTGATCTGTAACAAGTGATTAATGCCCATTCAGTTGTTTTTAATGACATACTGAAAGGACTTCCACCTATTTGCACACATGATCATGTTATCAAACTTATTCTTGGTAGTACACCACCCAACATTAGGCCATACATGTATCCCTATACCTATAAAAATGAAATTAAAAAGATGGTACAAGAGATGTTGGATGCAAGAATCATTCACCATAGCCAAAGTGAATATTCTTCACCAGTTGTCATGGTGAGAAAGAAAGATGACACTTAGAGGATGTGCCTTGACCATAGAGAACTCAATAAGTACACTATCAAAGATAAGTTTCTTATTCCTGTCATTGATGATTTGCTAGATGAATTAAATGGTGCTCTTTATTTTACCAAGTCAGATCTACATTCCAGGTATCATCAAATCTAGATCCATGATTAAGACATACCCAAAATTGCTTTCAAGACTCATGAGGGCCATTATGAGTTTTTGGTTATGCCTTTTAGGTTAATAAATACACCATCCACCTTTTAGAGTTTGATGAATACTATTTTTAGGCCATTTTGAGGAAATTTGTTCTGAGATTTTTTGATGATATCCCCATTTACAGTAAAAATTGGGAAGACCATTTTCACCATGTGAAATAGGTACTCTTAATGCTAGAATAACATCATTTATATGTCAAACCTTATAAATGTACTTTTGGAGCTTGTGAGGTTGAGTATTTGGGTCATCTATTTTCACATGTATGAGTGAAAGTAGATCCAAAAAAAATCCAAGCAATGGTGGACTGGTTGATTCTTAAGACACTCAAACAACTAAGGGGATTTTTGGGGTTAATTGGTTACTATTGTAGGTTTGTCAAAAATTATGGTAGCATTGCAACCCCACTCACCTCTTTGTTAAAAAAAGACTCCTTTTAGTGGAATGATACAACTACCAGGGCATTTGAATAATTATAATTGGCTGTGTACCACTCCAATATTGGCCACTCCTAAATTTTTCAAGACTTTTGTGGTTGAATGTGATGCATATGGGTATGGTATGGGTGTTTTACTCATGTAAGAAGGTAGACCACTTGCATTTGAAATTCATCAACTAAAGGGTAAAAATTAGCACAACCCATTTATGAGAAGGAAATGATGGCCATTTTGCATGCAGTCAAATAATGGAGGCCTTATTTCATGGGTTATCACTTTCAGGTAGAGACTTATCATGATAGTCTCAATTATTTTTTGGAACAATGGTTGTCATCTGAAGAATAACAAAAATAGGTAACTAATATGTTAGGCTATGATTTTGAAATAGTTTACAAGAAAGGCAAGGATAATGTAGTGGTAGATACACTATTTAGGAAGGATGAATTAGTTGAGGCATTGCTATGTGTTATGACCATTCTACAGGTAGAATGGATAGAGGAAGCACGATCAAAATGGGACAATGATAATGCTGCATATGATTTGATTCAAAATCTTTAGCAAGGTTTGGGTGGATTTAAAAAATTTAGATGGAAGGGTAATGCATTATGGTATAAAGACAGATTATACCTATGTAAGAATTCTCTTCATAAATAAAAAATCCTTCAGGAACTTCATGCAACTCCAATTGGGGGTCATTAAATATTTTTGAAAACTTATCATAGAATCAAGCAATATTTTTTTGGGAAAGATTCAAGGGGGATGTCCAGAAATATGTGGCTGAATGTACAATCTATCAACAAAATAAAGGAGAAACCATAAAAAAATTAGGTCTTTTACAATCTTTATCCATCCCTAACCAATGTTGGGAAGAGGTGTATATGGATTTCATTATAGGGTTATCAATATTTGATGGTCAAAATTTTATCATGGTTATGGTAGATCATCTCAGTAAGTATGCTCAATTTTGTTCTATATCACAACTATTTATTGCTAGTATAGTAGATTCTAGTTTTATCAATACAGTTCAAAAATTGCACAGTACCCCTAAGATCATTATCAGTGATAGAGAACCCATTTTCACTAGCAATTTTTGGACTCAGTTATTTGCATGTTTGGGAACTCAGTTAGATCATAGTTCATCTTGTCATCCTAAATCAGATGGACAAACTAAGGTAGTAAATAAATATCTAGAAGGATATCTCTATTATTTTGTTTATGATAAATGAGATAAATGGGTTCATTGGTTACCACTTGTTGAATGGTGGTATAATACTTTTGTTCATAGTTCTTCCAAAATGTCTCCTTTCTGGCACTATATGGATACCACCCTCCATCCATCACTTAAACCTTGAAGGTCCATCCTAAGGTTCATGTATTTGAAGAACATAATCATCATCAATAGGATGTCCTTGCAAGTTTGCATAAAAATTTAGCCATGGCTCAGAATCGCATGATGCAATTTTGATCCATGGCTAAATTTTCATGCAAACTTGAAAGGACCTCCTATTGATGGTAAATATGTTATTCAACTACACAAACCTTAGGATGGACCTTCAAGGTTGAAGTGTTGGATGGAGGGTGGTATCTATATAGTGCCATAAAAGGAGACATTTTGGAAGAACTATGAATAAAATTATTATACCACCATTCAACAAGTGGCAACCAATGAACCCATTTATCATGTTTATAAAAAATAAAACAACATAGATATCCTTCCAAATATTTGTTGACTACATTAGTTTGTCCATCTGACTACGATGATAGGATGAATTATGAGCCAACTTGGTGTCCAAACATACAAATAACTTAGTCCAAAAATTGCTAGTGAAAATGAGATCTCTATTGCTAATAATGATCTTAAGGGTACCATGTAATTTATAAACTGTATTGAGAAAACTAGAAGCTACTATACTAGCAACAAATGGCTATGATAAAGAGCAAAAATGAGCATACTTACTAAGATGATCTACCACAACCATGATAACATTTTGACCATCAAATCTTGATAACCCTGTAATGAAATCCATAGACACCTCTTCCCAATGTTGGCTAGGGATAGATAAAGGCTGCAAAAGACTTAGGGTTTTGATGGTTTCTCCTTTATTTTGTTGATAGATCATAGATTCAGCCACATATTTTTGGACATCCCCCTTGAGTCCTTCCCAAAAAAAATCCTACTTGATTCTATGATAAGTTTTCAAAAATCCTTAATGATCCCTAATTGGAGTTGCATGAAGCTCTTGAAGGATTTTTTGTTTAAGAAGAAAATTCTTACATAGGTATAATATATCTTTATACCATAATTCATTACCCTTCCATGTCAATTTTTTAAATCTACCCAAACCTTGCTGAAGATTCTGAATGCAATCATTGGTATCACTATCATTATCCCATTCTAATCATGTTTCCTCTAGCCAATCTGCTTACAGAATGGTCATAACACATATCAATGCCTCAATTGATTCATCCTTCCTAGATAGTGCATTTAACACTACATTGTCCTTGCCTTTCTTGTAAACTATTTCAAAATCATAGCATAACATCTTAGTTACCCATTTCATTTGTTTTTTAGATGACAACCATTATTTTAAAAAATATTTGAGACTATCATGATCAATCTTTACCTGAAAGTGATGACCCACAAAATATGGCCTCCATTGTTTGACTGCATGTAAAATGGCCATCATTTCCTTCTCATAAATGAGCTTGTGCTGATTTTTACCCTTCAATTAACAACTTTCAAATGCAAGTGGTCTGCCTTCTTGCATGAGTATAGTAACCATACCATACCCAGATGCATCGCATTCAACCACAAAAGTATTGAAAGCATTAGGAGTGGCCAATACTAGAGTGGTACATAGTTAATTTAAATTGTTCAAATGCCTTGATAGCTATATCAGTCCACTAAAAGGAGTATTTATTAACTAGTTAACCCAAAAAATACCCTTGTTAATGGTGAATATGTTCTTCTATTGCACAAACCTTAGGATGGACCTTTAAGGTTAAAGTGATGGATGGAAGGTGGTATCCATATAGTTCCAGAAAAGGATATATTTTGGAAGAACTATGATCATAAGTATTATACCACCATTCAACAAGTGGAAATCAATGAACCCATTTATCATGTTTATCAAAAATAAAATAATGGAAACATCCTTCTAGATATTTGTTGACTACCTTAGTTTGTCCATTTGATTGAGGATGATAGGATGAATTATGAGCTAACTAGGTGCCCAAACATGCAAATAACTCAGTCCAAAAATTACTAGTGAAAATAGGATCTCTATCACTGACAATGATCTTAGGGGTACCATGCAATTTTTGAACTATATTGAGAAAATCAAAAGCTACTGTACTAGCAAAAAATGGTTGTGATAAAGTATAAAATTAGCATACTTATTGAGATGATCTAACACAACCACGATAAAATTTTGACCATCAAATTTTGGTAACCTGTAATGAAATCCATAGACACCTCTTCCCAATTTTGTCTAGGGATGGATAAAGGTTGTAAAAGACCTAGGGTTTTGATGGTTTCTCTTTTATTTTGTTTACACATCATACATTCATCCACATAATTTTGGACATCCCCCTTGAGTCTTTCCCAAAAAAATCTTGCTTAATTCTATAATAGGTTTTTAAAAACCTTGAATGACCCCCAATTGGAGTTGCATGGAGTTACTGAAAGATTTTTTGTTTAAGAAGAGAATTGTTACATAGGTATAATTTGTATTTATACCATAATGCATTAACCTTCTATGTGAATTTTTCAAATCCACCTAAACTTTGCTCAAGATTTTAAATCAAATCATGGGTATCACTATCATTGTCTCATTGTAATCATGCTTCCTCTACCTAATTTGCCTAAAAAATGGTCATAACACATATCAATGCCTCAATTGATTCATCCTTCCTAGATAGTGCATCTACCACTACATTATCCTTTCTCTAATATGGTTCATTACATTTGGTATCAGAGCCCCCACGTGGGTTCAAGTCACAGAGCAGGTGGATATGTTAGCATGGTAGTGTTCATCTAGGGCTCATACATGGGGGATATCCTAGTGTACGAGCACAAATCCAACCTAGAGTCTAGCTTTGAAAGTGTAGTGGGATGTTATGATCCTGATGGGTGGATTTCACTAATGCCTTAAGGTTTTAGTGTAATGATTTGTTATAGTATGTAGTAGAACTAGGGTCACATAATGTGATCTTAAGATTCAAATAGCTTATGAAACATAAAACCAAATTTGCCTTCTACTTGAAGAAGTTTGAGTGTCTATATGATTTTTGAAATTAGAAACTAATTCAAGGTGAGAAGAGAGAGTTGAAGCTTAGGCATATTTTTGCAATGTAACTTAAGAGGGCCTAGGAAAAAGGGTGCCAACATTTATCATCAAGATAAATGAAATGGAGGAACCTAAGGAACCATCTCTTGAAGATTACCTAATTTTTAGAGATTTTTATGATATGTTTCTAGAAGAATTATTAGGTTTGCATCTTAGACATGAGTTCAATTTTTATATTGACATCATACCTAGTTTAGAATCATAGTCTAAGGCATCATAAGGATGACAATCACTGAGTTAGTTGAATTGAAGGCTTGACTTTAAGAATTGTTGGCTAAGGGGTTGATCAGGACAAGCGTGTCACCATGGAGTTCACCCATCATCTTTGTAAATATGGATGGTACCCTTAGACTTTGTATTGATTATAAAATTTTGAACAAGGAAACCATCAAAAATAGGTATCTGATACCTCATATAGATGATCTTTTTGATCAAACGTGAGCAACAAAAATATTTTCTAAGATTGATCTTTGAGTAGGATACTATTAATTGAGGATTTAGGATGAGGATATTTTGAAGCCAATGTTCAAAACTCATTACAGGCACTATGAGTTTAGATTGTTACCATTTGGACTAACTGAGGCTCTAGTGGCATTCATGAATCTCATAAACAGTGTGTTTAGAGATTATCTTGATCACTTTATTTTAGTTTTTATGGATGACATTCTTATCTATTCAAAGAATGAAGAGGAGTACCTTCAACATCTAGAACTAGTTTTGTAATAGTTGTGGAAGCACAAAATTTATGGAAAGTTGTCTAATTATGCATTTTTTTAGGAAAGAGTCCAATATTTAGAACACATTATCTCTACAAATGGTATCTTTGTAGATCCAAGGAAGATTAGAGCCATTATTGACTAGTTGACACTGAAGAATGTGCATGAGGTAAGAAGTTTCATGGGCTTAGTTGGCTATTGCAAAGAATCTAATTCTAAACTTTTCCAAGATAGCTAATCTGATTACTTCCTTGTAATAGAAGAACCAAAATTTTGTTTGGTTTGATAAGTGTAAAGTAACTTTCTAGGAGTTAAAAAGAAGGCTTATTTCTACACTAGTGTTTAGAGTTCCAGACCCTAATGATCAATTTTTAGTGATCATGGATGTATCTAGGGATAGACTAGAAGGAATCCTTATGAAAGATGGTGTAGTAGTGGTTTATGAGTCATGGAAGCTAAATCTATATGAGGTGAACTATGCCTCTCATGATTTGGAACTTTCAATAATTGTTCATACTTTGTAAGTATGGTGACATTACTTATTAAGAAAACCTTTTGAGCTCAAGACAAATAACTTAGGACTTAAATATATTGTTACCTAACCTAATTTGAATGTTCGTTAGAGATGCTAGCTTGAGTTCTTGTCTAATTATGATTTTGACATCAGCTATATCAAAGGCAAGGATAATAGAGTAGTTGATACCCTCAATTGTAGAAGGTACATAGCAATTATAGCTACTAGCAAGAGTAATTTTAAGGATTGGGTGGTTGAGTTTTCACTAAGAGATAAATTCTATGATCAAGTCAAAAAATAATTATCTAAGAATACTCAAAATTCTTGATGCAAAGGATTCAAATTAGAGAGTGATAGTCTATTACATTATAATGGAGGGATATATGTGCTAGATCAAGAGAATATACAGATCACAATGCTAAAGGAATTGCACAACACCCCATATTCAAGACATCTTTGAGTAACTAAGCTCATTAGTGAGCTTAGACCACTATATTTTTGGAATGAAATCAATAAAGATGTAACATATTATGTGTCACATTATCTGAAATGTCAATGAGTGAAATTTAAACATGAACATTTGATTGGAATATTATATCTACATGATATATAAAAATAGAAGTGGTAGGTGATTAGTATGTATTTTGTCCAAGGTTTACCAATGTCACAAAATAGGCATGATATAATATTGGTAGTTGTTGAAAAACTAACCAAGGTGGCTCACTTTATACTAGGGAATTTGATAGATGATTCACCTAACCTTATGAAGAGGTTCGCAAAATAAGTATATAGGTTGTATAGATTTCCATATAAGATTATCTCAGATTATGACCCAAATATGAATTCAAAATTTTGGGTAACTCTTAACTTAGCTTTGGGTACATAACTTAATTTCAACATAGCATACCACCTAGAGACTAATGGATAGACTGAGAGAGTTAATCAGGTGTTAGAGGATCTTCTTCTAGAAATACAAGTGGGAAGATTATCTTCCATTGGTTGAGTTTACATATAACAACTCATACCAATCAACATTAAAGATTGCATCATTTGAGGCACTGTACGGAAGAAGGTGAAGGATACCTATTAGTTGGGATAGGTTAGACTATAGGGTAGTCTTTGGACCTGAGATGCTCTTAGACATAAAAGAGAAAGTTAGATTAATTAGGCAAATATTGGCTAAGGCCAATGATAGTTAAAAGATTTATGTTGATTTGAAGAGGATATAAATGCACTTATCAATAAGTGATAAAGTGTTTTTATGGGTCTATCTACAAAAGATCTCAATTAAATTTGAGAAGTCAACAAAATTGTCACCAAGATATTTGGGACCCTTCTAGGTGTTAATAGTGTTAATCCTATAGCATATATGCTTGCATCACCATCAACCCAAGCTTTATTACATAATGTCTTCCATATTTCTTATCTTAAGAAGTATATAACTGATCATAGTATGTGTTAGATTGGAATGCTTTACAGATTCTGGATCTTAGGGTGGTCATAGTAGAACCAATCAGAGTATAACACACAAAATTTGTTTATGTAATAGAGGGATGTCACAATGCAAGGTCTAGTGGGATCAATACTCTAAGGATAGTACAACTTGGGAGGACTATGATGAGTTATTCAAGATATTTATACATTTATTTACTTGATTAGATACTATTATACTATGTTATTTTTGTTGAATAATATTTTTAATTCAGAACTATGTTTGAATAAGAGTCATCTGAGATAATGACTATCTTTAGGCAGAAGGATGTTAAATCCTAATTCCTTGCTAAGAAAACTATTTAATTATTCATGGATATTTATAGTTGACACATTTGATATTAGTTATATTTTTACCTACACTTTTATATATATGTTATTATGGGATAGTATAATATTGCTTAGGAACATGTTTTCATTACTACGAGTTAGTTGTAGTGTATGTGTTTACATTATGAACATATTGATGTGTTATTTCATTTATATTTTATATTGTATACTAGAGGGAGAGCATCATTGGAGAGGGTGATGTAGATGGAGATGTTGGAGGATGATAGAGAAACTAGCGAGAACCCTACACATACCACAATAATTTACACATGTTAGAATGCATAAAAAATAGTTTGCACATGGTGTGCTTATTTCTACATACATTAGAAAGTTGATTTTTATGGATTTTCTAGTATAGTTTATTTAGCTTAATGAATTCATTTTATGTGATTGGTATGTTTGTTAATTAATGTTAGTGGAAACGTTATTATCATAATTAGATTTAAAATCTAGATCATTAGTTGATGAAATTATCATTAAAATTTATGATAATAGATGTTAATTAAATTATGGATTTCATGTAATTAATGTTAAAATATATAAAAATTAGAAATTACCATGAAAAAAAAAAAGAAAAAAAAGAAAAGAAATGGGAAGACTAAAATTAAGAAAAAAATTAGAGAAACAAATATAAAAAAATTAAAAAAAAAGGGAAAAATAATTTAAAAAGAGAGATATACCTATTTTAAGAGGGTGTAAAATTAAGGGAGGATCATCATGAGTATTTGGAGGAGAGGAATTGGAGGTAGCATACAAAAAGGGGGGTGTAACACATAAGGAGAAGCCACAGAGGAAATCAATAGGCATTCTTACCAAGTAGGTGTTTCCTTTCAATTCTTCACATTCATGCTAAATATTTTAATATTTAGAGAAGGATTAAATATTGGTTGAATTAAATATTTTGTATTGGCAAAATCTATGAATGTTACAATTCATTAGAATAACTTAAGCATTGATATCATTATGCATGCTATATACTTCAAATTAGGCATCAATATAATATCATGAGAAATTAGAATGAAATATATCTATCTTTTGTTGAATAGTGGTGTAATATTTATTAAACTAAATGTTATTTATAAGATTTAATAAATTGTATATATTTATAAATTATATGCAAAAAACCTAAATTTAGGTCAAGAGACCAAATTATAATATAAATTAGATAATTTTAGAAGGGCATCATTGTATTTTATTGAGGATGCAATGATGTTAATTCTTAGCCTATTATAGAGTCAAAATGAGTCATTGTATATCTTAAAACTCAGCCTATAACTGATGTATTGCATCATTGTATTTTTATTAATGATGGGATTTGCTATTGGCATCACTTAAACTATATTCTAGCCTACTTATCATAACAATTAAAGTTGTTATCCCTAGCCTGTGTAAGTGAGAAATAAGTCATTGTATATTTGCCATCATATACAATGTTTACTAAGTCAATATATATTCTATTTTCAGCCTAGACAGTGTCTTTTAGCATCGCCATACCTATAAAATCTAGCCAATGCAAAATAATAACAAGGATGGTGTCATTGAGTTTTATTAGTGTCTATTGTTTGCTGAAATACCCAAAGGGGTTGCTATTGAGAACAAGTCACTGAAGTTTTATAGCTTATGTATTATATGTATTTAATTTTTTATTCTACTTATGAATTATTAAAGAATTTATGTTCAATTGCATCACTATATATTTGTGTTGACAACCTATTATTGGATCATTGATAAGAAGTCTATAACACATATATTAAGTCATTGTATATTTATACTATTTATAGACTATGTCATTTTAGGAGTTGTTGTAATGAGTAAAGACATCATAGTTTATTTATTTACCATCTTATATTATGAAGTCATTATAGTTCAATTCTCAGCCGGTGTATATATTCTATAGAGGCATTATTGTATCACAAAAAGGTATTGCTATATTTCATCAGGGGAGTATTGTTGACTAAATGTATACTAGCATCACTTCATTATATGATCATAACTAAAAACAATTAATAGTAGCTAACAACTTATAGTCTTCACACTAGTTGATCAACATTTAGATTCTTGGTTGAGCCGTCACCTATTTAGAGGCACATATCCTTCATGTAGATAATAATTTTATTGGAAATTTAGCATCTAGTTTCTTGGACTTATACAAAAGGACTAAGGATTAGTTATAAATTAAGAGTGTTATAAGTATGGTATTTTATATAAAATACTAATTAAAGAAAATCTTTGGGAAATTAAATTAAAAAGTATGGTTATTTACATTATAGGTCAATTTACACATGAACCCAACAATAGCCAAACATGTATATAAAAAATAAATAGCTGAGTGTTATGGTATAAAGGGCCTATATCAATGGAATTTTACAATTAAATATTTATGGACTTATATAAAATCCTCAAAATTTACTAATCTTGATTGTTAGATTGTAGAACATAGTCAACCTTTCGATATTTAAATGGTGGAATAATCTTATAAAAATCTCATTTGATAATATTTATAATTGTAGTTTTTATGTGAGGTTATTATATATAGAATCCTCCTGGTGTTTTAATGAGTTATAAAAAGGATATAAAACCCAATGAAGTCTTTATTATGATAGGTACAGGTTGCTTATTATATTTAAATTATGAGTTAAAAACATGTGGTGTAAATGTAACCTTAAAATAAGTTAGGGTATGCTTCAAATGAGGTATAGGAATTAATGTGTCTATTAACATATCCATGTATATAGGGATGTATTTTTATATTTATAATTCCATGGGTGGTTATAAACTATAAAAATATGGACAATAGAGATTTATGTATTGTGTGCTTACAATTATACTTTAGGAGTATAAAAATTGCTAGTTTAGATTACTCTATGTTTAATGAAAATGGATTTTTGTTTTGTTATAACTATCCATTGAATATGAGTGTATGTTTCCATGTGTTTATGACTACTTTATTATCATGGTTATGATACTTAGTAGTTATGCATAAAAACACTAGACTATGGTAATATGGGTTATCATAAGGTGTAGTATGTTGGAAATAAATTATGATATTAGAACCTACAGTTAAATGTGTATTTTACTTGGATGTTATTGATTATAATCATTACTTATAGTATGGGATAGGAAATAATGTAATATTCAATCATATGTTTAACGGAATAAATGTATGCTTTGGTTACTCCTATTTTTAGCATGTTATGTGATGTGGTTGCTAGTAGGATATAAATTATATGAATCTTGTGGTGAAATTATGTTTAACCAATATTGAATTGTTGATATTGAGTAAGGAGTGAGATGGACTTCACCGGCTTACTACTATCATAATGCTAGATGAAGGCAATTTGATCAAGTGGTGTGTAGGAATTTTGATTGATCTATAGATCACTATTATTTACTATTCTTAAAACTTTGGTCAAAGTATGTTTAGTGAGATAATATCATTACATGAGTATGATTTATATATTTATGTGATATCTTGTAATATAATAGGTTTTCTATGATACACTGCATGCTTGGTTTATAAATCATACATCACACAGGTATTTGCTTATCTCTCTAGATTCCTACACCATTACTATCTACTCATATATGAAGGGAGGGTCATTTTATGATGGGATTATTGTGGGGGATATTTATTCCATGGTTGGTATGGAAAAAAACTTATATGATGCTCTCCCTCCCCATAATTGTACTAATTTTTGATACAAAACTTTAGATCGACACATATACTAGAGTTCAGGAACTATGCTCTAGGGGAGCCATGTATTTTATATGTACTTTGTATTATATTATACTTATTATATAAATATTATCATGAAGATATGTAATTACTTATTTATTTTTCATTGACAATAGTGGTTGTAGACTTATATCATCCATGGTTGAGTTAATGTAATTACATTCTATATTAGTGTTATAACATGTTCTCATGATATTAGAGATCAGTGATTTATGATGTAATATAGTTTGTTTACTATTATCACACTTTAATAATTCATATGATTTCTATTTATATTCTCATGGTGTAGTCTACTTATGGTATATATATTTATTTAAAAAAAATCACGTAATTCTAGGTAGATCCTAGTGGAGATGTTACACATCTCCTAAAATTGTCCATGATGGCACTTGAATTGACACTACATAAAACATATAAGTAAACAAAAATTTAAACACTGGGTGGGTGTAAACATCTTCTAATTTGTGTACATGAATATTTATTTTTAATGGGTATTAGTGTGTTTGATAGATGAAAATTTGGAATCAAGTAAACTAAGAAAACAAATGAATGTAAATTCCTATTTTGAATCAAAATTAAAACCTCTTATTGAGTTATTCAAACATAGGGTAAAAAAAGTAAATACTTACAATACCATTGTGAAAATTAAGCAAGTAAAATTATCCATTGATTGAATTTTATTTTCACTTGAAAGTATGTATGTGGATGCTCCACTCAATTATCCAAGCAAAGGGAAATTCAACAATATATGGATGTATGATCTCAATTTTCTCAATGGATGTGTAGGATAATTTTGATAGAAATTCAATAGCTTGAAGGTGGATGATGTCACTTAAATTTATAGGCTTTTGGGTGAGAAGATGAATGTTTGAAAATAATTTAAATTTATTTGATTATGTTAACTTTGAATGGTTAGATTTGATTCCTCATCCAAGAGGAAGAGACCAATTCCTCATGCATTTGAGAGAAAAGAGAAAAGTTAGATGGTATTTGAAAATGTCTCATGAATGAGTCAATGTAGTTATATGACTCACCAAAGTGGTTGAAAGGTTCAATGGTGATTCAAAAATTAGTTGAGAAATTTAAGGAGGTGGTTAGATGACTCAACATTTGATTGAGAAAATAATGGAAGATGTTGGTGACTTGTAAATTCTAGATTTTAATTAATTTTATAGAATATGCATACATGGTTAATAAATTAATATGATTTAATTAATTATTTGAAAAAGGATGGAAATGATGTTAGTCGACTTTAGGATAGAATTCAAATTCAGGGTGGTGGTTGAATTAGTGTGTTGATATTACACAAAGTTAATTATGACACTAAATATGGTGTAATTTAGGTGTCTACATTTGCCCCTCTTTAAAAGAGTGTTGTGACTAGAACAATCAATGCATTTTCAAAGAATAAATAAAAATTAGAGTAAAAAGGGATGTAAAATTATACCCCATTTGACTTTGAATGATTAAATGAGGCCCCCTCTAGTGTTCATGTGGGAATAATAGATGTGGATGGATGCTTCAAATGAATGAAGGTTATATGTAAAATGATAGAGGTAATACTGCCATTAACATAATTGAAAGTCTTAATAAAATGCTTGAAATAGTTGAAATACATGTAAAATTATTTTCCTCAAGTGGAGAGGTGTTAGGGAGTTGATTGGAGAAATATGATTTCCCATTTGTAAGCTGCACATTTATATTATGCCTCATGAAGGTTATTACATGGTAGTGGAAGTGGGAATGATATATCCCATTTGGTAAGTTATGGTTCGTAAAAGGAGTACTAATTTTTTAAATGATGAGTGATAAAATTTACTAGATTGATTCTCAATCTAAAATAAGATATTGAGTAATCTAATGAATTTTTAGTATGATTAGAAGAGAAAATGAGGTGATATGGTGGAAAATATGATTAAAAACTTGGGTGGAGGGGGCCAAAAAATATGAATGGAATGGGTGAATATATAGGGGTAGGGGAGAATTAAAATTTCATTGTTTGAAATTAATTTGTATGATTGGGTTTATTATCCACATAATATTGGATTTTGCTCTAGATTATAAGAGTAAAATGGAACATATACCAGCTGATAGGCATTACAACGAGTGAGTTCTAGTCCATTAAAGACTAAAGGGGAGTTGGGATGTGGTAAATATTATTTTCGGTTTCATGTTTGGTCATTTAGTAGACATAAATGATTAGATAAAATAGAAAAAATAAATTTATTATTTTCCTAATGGTGAAATTGAAGTTAATTTTGGTAGTTCCATCATGGAGAATGATAGTTTCATGCTAGGTTACAAAAGTTTTATGTAAACGATAGTTTTGTTAAAGACCATGATGATTTCATCATGCCATACAAAAAAAATAATTCAAACCCAAAGTGAATTTATTGTGACATACAATGAATTCATTGGAAGATGAATTTGATTAAGGTTGAAGCGAATTTGACCTAGTGTGCAACAAAATTTTATATCCATATAGTGAATTCATCATGGATGGTGTGTGTAATAGGAAAGAGATTAAATTCTAGTTTTAAGTTCCAATTAATGCTTATATGAGTGAAAATGATTTTTTTTACATATATGGGACATACAAATATTAACATTGTATCATTTTTATATGTGCAAGAGAGACTCACCATACTTATTATGCGGGAGGGGTGATTTAGGGTGATGGAGCTGATGAAAAGGTTTAAAAAATATGAGGTTATGTTATTATAGGAAGTGGGGTTGCCACATATTTCAAAGATGCCAAATATTTAGGATGATAGGGTATTTTTGATAGCATTGGCACTCTGAGTCCAACACATTCCACTTGCATACTTTTGACTTTATAGGATGTATGGAGGATAATTCACATCCTTATAAGGGTGTGAAAGTTTTTTGGAGGGAGAATACTTAGGTTGTATATTTATGTAGGTTTTTAGAGAGGATATCATTTGCATTATTGGTTCAAGAATAGACTTAGATGCATGCAGGGCATTGAAGGAGATAGACACTCTAACTCTAATATTGATAACTCTTATCAGTGTCATACTACTATTGGACAAGAGTGGGAGATTGTTTCCTATTGGGATTTTGGATGTGATTGGGGAAATGATAAAGAGTGAGACATTATTTGCATTAAAACCATGTGTATTAGCTCACTTTTACATAGACTTACATCTGTTAGGTTGTGGAGCTAAAAGCTTCACTAGTATGAAAATTGTGGAGGTTACTGGAGTTAGACAATCATTGACATCGATCATACTACTGACATCAGTCAGGTAGGAACCAAAAGCTACCAACATTGGTTAGGCATCCGCTGACATCGGTCATATCTAGACAGATAGGAACTGACGTTGGTAGCCTGTGCATTTCTAGAACTGTTAGTTAGATGAACAGTTAGTTTGACGAATAGTCAGTTTGCATGTAAAGACTAATTCTAGTCTTGAGTCCACTTTTCTAATTATTTTTTGTTTGGGGTTCTATTTAAGAGACCCATGGGGGTTGTATTGTAGTAAAGGATCAAAAGAACTTGTCAAGGACAAGGACAAGGGTTCTTCCAAGTGTAAGATCAGTTGATCTGCAGGTAGCAAGATCAGGGAGATCTACATGGTAAGTAAGATCAGTTGGTCTGCAGTGTGTGTGTGTGTGTGTGTGTGTGTGTGTGTGTGTGTGTGTGTGTGTGTGTGTGTGTGTGTGTGTGTGTGTGTGTGTGTGTGTGCAAGGTCAGTTAGATCTATGGGGTAGCAAGATCAAGGAGATCTACAACAAAACAAGGAGCAAGATCAAAGGAGATCTACTTGGAGTACTTTGAGTACTTGGTGGATTGGAAGTAGGCAACAATGGTTGAGTTAATTGTCACTTACTGGTGGAGAGAACAACTCAGTGTTGAGTTGTGTTTGTAATTGATTGAGAGAGAGAACTCTTAAGGGAGAATTACTGTATGCCCAGGAGGTATGGGAAGAAGAGAGATTTCTTCATTGTATTTCCTTTTGGAAGAGTGTTAATACAAGTTTTGGTTGTTTCTTATATCTCATATTCTTTACTGATTTTGATTTCTAGTTACTTATTATTTCTGGTTTAATTTCATGTTTAGTTGCTTACACAAAAGTAATCAATTACTCTGTAAGATCCTAACAAGTGGTATCAGAGCTTGGTTCACTAACAGGTGGAATCAGATCATGTTAGTGTTTGTTGATTACAGGTCACTCTCAGGGGTTTTTGATTGAGTGGGAGTAAAGCAATGGCAGAAGAAAGTAAGCTAAGAATGGAGAAATTCAATGGAAAGAATGATCAATTATGGAATTGTGGAAAGAAAGAGCAAGATTGTTGGTTGGTAGAAGATCAGCATGAAGGAAATAAAGAAGCAAATGATGCAGGTATTCTTGCATGAGATGCTCTTATATCTTCCTTGGATAAAGTAAAATCTTGGGTTTTAGATTCTATTGCCTCTTTTCATGTAACCCCAAATAGAGTATATTTCCATGATTATGTCCATGGAGACTTTGGAAAGATTTATTTAGGGTTTGGTGAGCCTTGTCAAATTGTTGGCAAAGGGGAAGTGTGGCTGAAATTGCAGACGGGCAACACATGGGTGTTGAAGGATGTCATGCATGTTCCCATCCTAAAGAGGAGTCTAATTTCTATAGGAAATTTGGGTGATGAGGGTTGCACAGTAACTCTCATAGCAAAATCTTGGAAAGTTTCCAAGAGTGCACTTGTATTAGCAAAAGGTAAGAAAGTAGGTACTCTTTATCTATCTACTTGTATTACTGATTCTCCTTCTGGTTTATCTACTTCATCTATAGATACAAAGATGTGGCTTGTAGACTTGGTCACATGAGTGAGAAGGGAATGGATGTTCTTAAGTCAAATGGTAAGAGTTTAGATTTGAAAATCATAGATTGAGATTTTTGTAGGCAACAAAAGAAAGTGAGGTTTCTTGAAATTGATGCTACAAGAAAGGATTGGATTTATTGCATAAAGAAGAAATCTAATGTTTTTGACAAAGTTAAGAACTTGAAAGCCTTGGTTTTCAAGAAGATGATGGACAGAGATCAGCTCAAGAGGCTAAATAATTCTAAGTAGGGCAGTGTTGATTTGGACAAGTTTATGATCTAAAATGAGCTCGCAGGTAAAAATCATCACTCATAGGAAAACACAGTTATCAACATCGATCAAGTGAGAACTGACATTGAACAAATAGGAACCAATGTCAGTCAGGGAACTAACATCGGCGATCAAGAGGAATCGACATCGATCGGGTGTAGACCGAGGTCAGCCAGAGGTGACTGAGATCGGTCACTGTTAAAATAGATTTTGGGTGGACAACAAGCTGTCAAGGAGTCTCAAATGCCTATGAGGAGGACTGAAAGGGTAAGTAAGCCTTAAATTCATTATTCCCCTTCTTTATACTACTTGTTACTCATTGATGGTCAAGAACCAGGAAGTTTTGAAGAGGCAATGTAGGTAGAATCTAGGAAATAGTGGGAGCATGGCATGAATGAGGAAATTGATTCCTTGGAAGAGAACCAAACATGGGATTTGGTAGAGTTGCCAGCTAGGATGAAAGCACTGAAAGATGAATGGATTCCCAGGTTAAAGAAAGGAGAGAATGGACAGGTGAGATAGATGGCTAGGTTATATGGTCTTGAGCAGGCTCTAGGACAATGGTGTTTAAGGTTTGACAAGTGTATGACAAAGCATGGCTTTAGTCAATGTCAATGTGACCATTGTGTTTATTTTACCAGGTTGGATAATATTAGCTACATTATCCTATTACTATATGTAGTGTATATGCTTATTGCAAGGTTACATATGCAAGGATTTGCTGAGCTAAAGGTAAAAGTAGCTCAGAGGTGTGCCAGGAAGGATTTAAGAGGAGCAAATAAAATCATTGGCATGAGTATTTCTAGAGATAGGGAAGATCATAGGTTGATTTTGTCTCCAAATGATTATGTGAATAAGGTAGTGGAGAGGTTAAATTTATAGGATGCAAAACCGATAAGCACACCTATGGTTGGATAGTTCAAGCTGAGCTTAGAATAGTGTCCTAAATCACATGATGAGGTTGAGTACATGAGTACTAGACTTTATATTTCCCAAGCAATGGGAGTTGTCAGCAAATTTATGGCTAATCTAGGAAAGGAGCACTGGAAAGCAGTTCAGTGGATTCTCAAGTATTTGAGAAGGACTAGTAGTAGGTATTTATGCTATGTAGGGTTAAGCACTTCTCTACATGGGTATGTAGATTCAGATATAACAAGTTACTTGGATGATAGGAGAAGCACCACAAGATATGTGTTCATTGTTGGTGGAACGACGATTAGCTAGATTTCAGAGATGCAGAAGGTTGTTGCAGTCAAGGTGGCTAGCAAGGATAAAAACCCTGTGGAAATGTTAACAAAGCCGAGAACAAAGGAGAAGTTCAATCTTCATTCAAATTTTGTTGGTCTTCAAGATTGAACTTGAAGAGGGATACAAGCTAGAAATAGATTAGAGGACATTGTTGTATAGGTACAGGTGCAACTATTTATCTCTAAGTGGGAGATTGTTAGGTTGTGGAGCTAAAAGCTTTACCAGTATGCAGATTATGGAGGTTGCTAGAGTTAGATAGTCACCGACATCAGTCAGGCAGGAACCAAAAGCTGTCGACATTAGTCAGGCATTAGCTGATGTCAGTAGCCTGTGCGTTTCCAAAATTTTTAGTTAGACAAACAATTAGTTTGATGAATAGTCAGTTTGCATGTAAAGACTAATTTTAGTCTTGAGTCCACTTTTCTAATTATTGTTTGTTTGGGGTTCTATTTAAGAGACCCATGGGGGCTGTATTGTAGTAAAGGATCAAAAGGACTTGTCAAGGACAAGGACAAGGGTTCTTCTAAGTGTAAGATCAGTTGATCTGTAGGTAGCAAGATCAGGGAGATCTACATGGTAAGTAAGATCAGTTGGTCTGCAGGTGTGTGTGTGTGTGCAAGGTCAGTTAGATATATGGGGTAGCAAGATCAAAGAGATCTAAAACACAACAAGGAGCAAGATCAAAGGAGATATACTTGGAGTACTTTGAGTACTTGGTGGACTAGAAGTAGGCAACAATGGTTGAGTTAATTGTCACTTACAGGTGGAGAGAACAACTCAGTGTTGAGTTGTGTTTGTAATTGATTGAGAGAGAGAACTCTTGAGGGAGAATTATTGTATGCCCAAGAGGTGTGGGAAGAAAAGATATTTCTT